>CM026276.1:7950778-8552373 GCA_014851415.1 Cnaphalocrocis medinalis
ATAATGTTTATTTGACGTTTATCACGCTCAAAAGACGCGCAGTTTGACAATTAATATGCGCTCATATTATGAAAAGTCATACAAAAAAAAAGGTGAACGGTTTTCAAGACGTCAACATAACTGCCCTGCCGCAGGCCTGCTACAGGCCTGCGTAAAGGACGTCATAGTACAAAATAACAAGGCAGTTCAAAAGCAGGCCTGCTTTAAGAGGTGGTAGTAAGGGTCCTGACGTTTTGTTACGAATAATTCGATATCGTTTGGCGGAGTAGACCCCCTGGATATAAAGAAAATATTCGGTTCGATTATTATATCCCTCACGTGATTTAGTAAATACTTACCCGGGCAATCACTATCTCATACCCATGGCAATAACTGAATTCTGGTATGGCAATAACTGAATTTGACATATTTTAGGTACAGTGATTGCCCACCCTCTTAAAATACTTAATGGAATAAAATTACGCCGCGATAACTGCTTCGAATGAAACATTAAAGCTTTAACTAACACGTCGTTGTGCTTTAACGCTCAAAAAAGAAAATTAAAGTGATACAAACTTCAAAACTACAAAATGTATCCTTAACAAATTCTGTAAGGAATTCGCATTTTTTGAAGTGACGGACACCCGCTATCCAAAAACTGCCATTACAATATTTTTATCGAAAATTTTGCCAAATGTCTTATTTAGAACTCTAGTTAACAGTATCATAGTGTTATTTAACGGATTTAATGTAAAACTACACCTATGAAAATAAGTTAAAATGTATGTTAACCTTAATTCGGGCATTCACTGTACACTGGGCAATCACTGTCTCGGTTACCCTACCTATCTACGATCTTTATAAACAAGCCGTCAATAAAAGAGGTAAAATGCCAACCAAAGTGACAGTGACAGTTACATAAAAATAAACGGTTGTTTTGTTTTGTCGGACGGAACCAAGTCGGAACTTGGACTTGGGATTTGGGATAATTTGTTTATTTACACAATAAAGTTACCTTTTTTTCTTAGACTGTATTCTTTACATAAATAAACAGTGTTTCTTTGGTGGAGGAGCATCCATTTCATTATTTAATATTTGATTTTTGTAGATATAAAAGTAATATCATTCATTATGGGTATAAAAGGCTTGTGGACAGTTTTAACTCCGTTCAGTGAAAAGAAATCTCTACATGAGGTTCGATTTAGACTGTTTTATCAAATAATATTTGTGAATGATGTAACTTCTTTAAAATTGTATAATTTTCTTCATAGATACGGGGTGAAACTCTTGCTGTAGATCTATCATGTTGGGTGTGCGACAGTCAAAATGTCGCGGATTATTATGTTCAACCAAAACTATATTTGAGGTAACTACTAGATCATCATCAGCAACCCACGCTGGTCCACTGCTGGACATAGGTCTCCCCCTATCCCCGCTCCCGATTTTCGGCCACTCTCATCCAGCTCACTCCAGCCAGCCTTCGAATGTCGTCATCCCATCTTGTAATAGGGCGTCCTACACTACGTTTGCCGACTCGTGGTCTCCACTCCTACTAGATAGCACTACTAGATAGTACATTTGCATTTATTTACATTTGTTATATTTTTGAACCTATTGAACTATGTTCATAGGATCATATTATTTATTACTTAAGTATTCATGTGGTCATTTAATTTCCAGGAATCTTTTCTTCAGGACTATCTACCTAATTCTCGCTGATATAAATCCAATTTTCGTATTGGAAGGTGATGCCCCGGAACTGAAGCGAGATGTGATGGCTGCCCGGAATGCTATTCAGTTCCGTGGTGCGGCCCCGAGGTCTGATGCAGCAATAAGTAACAAGCGTCCTGATGTAGGAAGGAAGAGATTTAAAAATGTCTTAAAAGAAGTGAGTTTAATTTAAGATCAGGCTATTTAAAATTCTCTGTAAGCATTTTTTATGCCAACATTTCTGCTATTTAGAGATTTTAAACTTAAATAATAGGGTAGTCAAGACACATCAAGACACAAGTATTGAAAAATTATTCCTTGTGTTGTGTAGCAGAGGATGTTAAATCTCTCTGATAGTTTAGTGAATATAAGGAATAGTACTTTAGAATACTTCTAAAGCAGAACATCTACCATGGTCCCTGTCCTGAATACAGAGTATCTTTTTTTAACTGTGGGAGAGCGACGCTTCGGCATGAATGGGCCGGCTCGACCGGAGTGATACCACTGTCTCACAGAAAACCGGGAAGCAGCCCCTGTGCTGTGTTTCGCCGAGTGAGTGAGGGTACCGGAGGCCCACCCAGGGAGGGAAAGGGAAAAAAGGTTGGCAGCGTGCTTGTGGCTCCACTGGTGTTGCAGGTGACCATGAGCGGCGGCAATTGCTTACCATCGGGTGATCCTCCTGATGGCAATTGCTTTTCATCAGGGATCACCTGATGGTTAGCTAGCAGGGTGGGCCTCCGGTACCCTCACTCTATCACTTTATCATATTGTTGATGTTTTCAGTGTGAATCTCTTCTAAAGTGTATGGGAGTGAGATGCGTCAAAGGAAGAGGTGAAGCGGAAGCTACATGTGCTCAGCTTAATGCTCAAGGTGTTTGTATTATTTTTTATCTAGAAAAATGTTTTACTATTTGGGTAATTTTCATTTTTCAAAAAGAAAACGTCCCTTCCATGGAGGGCAACTTTCTTTCAACCCTTATAATTACGAATTTCAAAATATTGCGAGCTCGGCGAGTACTTTTCCCATGACCACTGATACCAAAATATTCAAATGCATCATCAATTACGCACAGAAAAAATTGCCCCTCCATGGAAGTGACTCTTTCCAGAAAATGAGAAATACCCATTTGACAAATTTTAATAACTGATACTAGCTGATCTTTTAGTTATTTTGTAACAAATTTTGGTGCAGTGTCTGAATAGTGCAGTGGTGTATTTATTATTCTTCAACTGTTGCATTAACTTGATCACACTTGATCACAATATAAAAGTTATTGTATACCCAATATGGTTAAACTTAAGCTGCATTTTCACCTGCAAATTGTAACCTACAGTTTAAAGCAATAAAGTTTCTGATTCTGATTCAATCATAAAACATTATTAATTAGTAGTGATGCGCCGAATAGTGGTTTCACCGAATAACCGAATACCGAATAATATTCGGTTCAATCTTTACCGAACCGGATATTCGGCCGAATTATTCGGTTTACCATTTTCTATTTTGTCTCCGATCTCTCTTCTATACTAGATACCGTGAACATAAAGCACTTAAGTCAATTCGTACTGAGATATAATTAAAGTGTTTATTCCTTCCGTGTCAGAAATTTTCTTAATGTCTCTCTGTTATAGTGTCTTTTAAGTAAATAATGCACTTAATAAAATCATCGCAGGGGTGGCTGTTCTGGTATGCAGTGGGTGTTGGTATGTGAAAGGTAGAGTACCACCTGGACTCGTGGATTGATTTTTTTAAGAGCACCTACTTAAGAATAAATTGCAAAGAATATAAAAAGTAACAAAAATAAAATTGTTTATCATTAAATAACATATAATAAAATTATTTATTGTTGATTCATATTTTTATTTTAATAATTTGCCACATACATAGGTAAGTGTTTTTATTAAAAATAAATAAATTATAATTTTGATCTGAGTTCGAAAACAAAGCTTTATAATTATTATTTATTTAAATTTAAAAAAAGGCCAGATATTTTTAAGTAGTGATGCGCCGAATAGTGATTTCACCGAATAACCGAATACCGAATAATATTCGGTTCAATCTTTACCGAACCGGATATTCGGCCGAATTATTCGGTTTACCATTTTCTATTTTATATGTTTTTAAACTTTCGCGTTGCATTATACAAATACTTTACATAAACGGGACTAAACGCGACGAAATTAAATAAGTACATTTTAGCACTTACTACTTGACGTTTCGGCTGCGTTACAACAGCCGTGGTCACAAGCGAACTGGAGGCGCACGGCGTCGTCTGCTACGCCCGGCTTGTGCATCTTCAGATACCCTCTCATTTTCGATATTTGCACGGCTGTTGTAACGCAGCCGAAACGTCAAGCAGTAAGTGCTAAAATGTACTTATTTAATTTCGTCGCGTTTAGTCCCGTTTATGTAAAGTATTTTCTATTTTGTTTCCGATCTCTCTTCTATACTAGATACGGTGACCAAAAAGCACTTAAGTCAATTCGTACTGATATATAACTAAAGTGTTTATTCCTTCCGTGTCAGAATTTTTCTTAACGTATCTCTGTTATAGTGTCTTTTAAGTAAACAATGCAATTAATAAAATCATCGCAGGGTTCAAGTGGGACTCAAACCCACAACCCTCTACATACCGGGTGGCTGTTCTGGTATGCAGTGGGTGGTGGTATGTGAAAGGTCGAGTACCACCTGGACTCTTGGATGATTTTTAAGAGCACCTACTTAAGAATAAATTGCAAAAAATATAAAAAAGTAACAAAAACAAAATTGTTTATCATGAAATAACTTATAATAAAATTATTTATTGTTGATTCATATTTTCATTTTAATAATTTGCCACATACATAGAGTGTTTTTATTTAAAAAATAAATTATAATTTTGATCTGAGTTCGAAAACAAAACTTTATTTATAATTATTTATTCAAATTTAAAAAAGGCCAGATACGAGTATTTTAAGTATAAAAATAAATAGTAAAATTAATATTGATTGATCTGGCTTAAAAATAAATGAATTAGGTAATGTTTTAAAGTTAATGTTAGCTACATACTAATAGGGCAGGAAATAAATATGTGGACTCTAGATGTTAAAATACACGTTGATTTCAAGTTTAATTGATTTCATTTATTAGCTTTTTAACACCTTCCTCGCCAGTTTTATTTAATTTACAAAAACATAAATCTTACATAAAGAAACTTGTCCTTTTAAATTCCATGTTATATAGCCAGGAACATAGAAATACTCTAACCGAATACTCTAACCGAATACTAGCACTAAAACCGAATAATTCGGCCGAATACGAATAGTGAAAAAAGTGCCGAATATGCCGAATACCGAATACCAACCGAATATTCGGCGCATCTCTATTTTTAAGTATAAAAATAAATAGTAAAATTAATATTGATTGATCTGGCTTAAAAATAATGAATTAGGTATTTATTAAAGTTAATGTTAGCTACTTAAATACTAATAGGGCAGGAAATAAATATGTGGACTCTAGATGTTAACATACACGTTGATTTCAAGATTAATTGATTTCATTTATTAGCTTTTTAACACATTCCTCGCCAGTTTTATTTAATTTACAAAAACATAAATATTACATAAAGTAACTTGTCCTTTTAAATTCCATGTTATATAGCCAGGAAAATAGAAATACGCTAACCGAATACTCTAACCGAATACCAGCACTAAAACCGAATAATTCGGCCGAATACGAATAGTGAAAAAAGTGCCGAATATGCCGAATACCGAATACCAACCGAATATTCGGCGCATCTCTATTAATTAGTCTCTTTACGATGATGATGACTCATCAGCTGTAAAGTTAAAATTGAACTACATTCATCAACTTTAGAATTGATTGCCATTTTTCTTGCATAGTTGGTGGATGCAGTTGTATCTCAAGATTCGGACTGCTTTGCGTACGGCGCGAGGCGGGTGTACCGGAACTTCAGCGTGTCGAGCTCGGCGGGCGGAGGCGCTATGCAGGGCTCCGTTGACTGTTATGACGCTGACAAAATGTATCAAGCTAATGGTATGTAGGATTTTTTAAAGTAAGATTTTTAAATCAAGTTTCCGTTATATAAGATCCAAAATCTTAAGAACGCCCTGTCGGTTCAGTAGTTTAATTATGGAGCCGTGATTTTGGGTCTCGGGTGCGATTCCTGGGTCGAGCAAAAAAGTATTAAACATTATTGGACATAGCTCGGGTTTGTCCACACCAATCAACATAAGCAAGGGTTGCGATTAAGCCTAATCCTATTATAGTAGCGATGACTTGATTTCTATGATGAAGGCCTTTGCCCTGTGTTAAGTGAATCTTTCTTTTCAGGCTTTGGCCGCAATAAAATGGTAGCGCTAGCGATGCTCTGCGGATGCGACTACGGCCTTGGAGCGTGCGGTTCGTCTATCACTACAGCGGTCACATTTATACACACTGTATCTGATCACGAAATTATCCCAAGGTTTGTTAAAAAAATAATATCTATACAAATACATACATAGTTTTTTTTTTTCCAATCTGTCAAACACAGCTCGGGTTTGTGATCACCAATCTGCATTAGGCAAACATGGTGATTAAGCCTAATCCCATCATTGCAGCAATGACTTTATTAAAATTTCTATGATGGAGGCCTTTGCCCTGCAGTACTACACTATATAGGTTGATGCTTTTTATACTTTACTGTTCTCATATTACCTAAACCTAACCTAAATAGACAATAACCAGGATTTTAGGTAATCTGAAAAGCTGAAACACTTGTGCAATGTAATTGGTACCAAGTGCCATCTATTGGTGAAATTTGGAACTAATAGCAGGTCCGAATCAAAATTTGAATGTGCCCACTGGTACTGATCAAAGTAGTAAAAGTACAGTACGCATTAAAGTATACAAAATTGTCAAATTTCTACAATCGACTCTGACCTTACTATCAAACACATTAAGTTGAAAATCAATTGAGGAAAGGTTGCGGTAAAGGATGTGTGGCTGTCTGTACAAAGAAACACTCGGAGCACGACAAAATATCGTTTCAGATTATGTACCACTAGCTTTTGCCCGCGACTTCGTTCGCGTGGACTTCAGGTTCGGAGAAACCTCAAAAATTGTAGCCTATGTGTTATTCTGATGTATAACCTATATTGTGGTAAAGTTTCATTCAAATCCATTCAGTAGTTTTTACGTGAAAGAGTAACAAACATCCATACATCCATACTTACAAACTTTCGCCTTTATAATAGTAGTAGGATTTTTCTTCTGCTTTCTTCATCAGATTGATATCATGGGTGAGCGACCCCCACAAGTACGAGGAGATGTCTCGCTGGGCCTCCACGCCGGGCCGCTGCGACCGCTGCGGGCACGTGGGCCGCGCGCATCTCAAGAACGGGTGTCCAGTCTGCGCGACGCATAAGGGATGCAACGATCTTGGACACAAGTAAGAATCATCTGTGTCTATGCAACCATAATAGAGGTGGAGGCTTTAAGAAAAAATCAACAAGCGCACCATTTTTTGGTCGTGTGGCACGTTTCATTACCCATTGAAAACAAATACCGTACGGGTCGAGCTAAATAAAACCGTTTAAAAGCCATAATTTTGATTTGAAGTTAAGCAATTGGTCACAATTTTTATTTTATTTTATGTGATAGGTAGCAGACGTTCAGGCGGATCACCTCATCATCAGCCTGTTGCAGTCCACTGCTGGACATAGGCCTCTCCAAATGCTCGCCACTTTGATCGATCTTCGGCTACTCGCATCCAGCTCCAGCCAGCCCTCTTGCGCAGATCATCACTCCATCTGGCCTGAGGTCGTCCTACACTACGCTTACCGAGACGCGGTCTCCACTCCAGAACTCGTTTACCCCAACGGTTGTCAGTTCTGCGGCAGATGTGGCCAGCCCACTGCCACTTCAGCTTGCTAATCCGATGAGCTATGTCGATAACTTTGGTTCTCTGCCGGATCACCTCGTTTCGGATTCGATCACGCAGAGAAACGCCGAGCATAGCTCTTTCCATAGATCGCTGAGCGACTTTGAACTTGTGGACTAGCCGTGCTGTTAGTGTCCACGTTTCAGCCCCATATGTCATGACGGGTAGGACGCACTGATTATAGACTTTTGTCTTTAGGCACTGTGGAATAGACGATGAGAAGACTCGACGTAGTTTTCCAAATGCTGCCCAACCCAGCTGGATTCTTCTTTTCACCTCATCCTCAAAGTTGTTTCGACCCAACTGCAATGTCTGCCCGAGGTGGACGTGGCATCAACATAAATGGCGTATACATCTCCCACTTGCGATTCGCAGATGACATCGTCATATTGGCAGAAACGATGCAGGACCTAAAGCAGATGCTGAATAGCCTGGCGGACTCTTCTAAACGCATCGGCCTACGGATGAACTTGGAAAAAACCAAGGTCATGTTCAATGAACATGTTCTACCGGAACCGATTGCGATCCATGGCGCCACCCTCGAAGTTGTTGAGAAGTATGTGTACCTCGGGCGGATCACCTGATGGTAAGCAATTGCCGCCGCTCATGGACACTTGCAACACCAGTGGAGTTACAAGTTCAAGTTACCATAGTTCCCACTCTGTGTTGTTTTCTAATATTAAAATCTGTCAAGTACCTTGTGCAGGTATAAAACATCAACGTGCATATGCATGCAGGGGAAGGGGGCTAAAAGGTAAGCAGCGCACTTGTGACACCACTGGTGTTGGTAATCAGTTGATCCGCCGGCTCGTCTGCCACCTTTATCATGAAAAAAAAACTATTGTACCTATACAATTAAATAGTTTTTTTTTGTATTAGGTCCAAAGTAGCGGAAGTGAAACGTGAGTTGTCTCTACGAAGCCGAGCCGTGTCCTGTGGGATGCCGTTTCCTGAACCTAAGATCATGAAAGAGTTTCTGAACACGGTGCCTGAAGAAATTGACCTCGAAAGCTTGAGGAATCCTGTTCCAAGTTTAATACAATTTGTGGTAATGTTTTTTAACTTGTCTTGTTTGGTACAGTGGCCAGCACATCAAGTTACTACAATCTGTCAAATTTCCTCAGTTGATATTGAACCAAACACGTTTGACATAAAAGTGAGGTTCGATTGAAGAAATTTGACAGATTGTAGTAACTTGATGTGCTGGCCAACGTACATTATGGTAAAGTCAGCCAAGAAAGTGGTCTACCACTTTTGAAAAAAGTTTCTGCGAGATGTAACAATCGCTAAGGTTGACTTTTCTAATCAAACCGGACACTTGGCATGATGTTATATCGTAAATAACAAAGAGAGAATAGTCACTGACACAATCTTATTGCCAGGGAAAATTTGACCTTGTTGTTTCATGACGTTCAAACGAATCTCAACCGTACGGTAGTAATCCACATTTTTGCTGACTGTACTTATTTCTAAAGAATTTTGTCTAATATTATTTTATTTACATTGTAAATCTTTGATGATTCTTCTTAATTTCTTCTTCTCTTCCAGAAATTAATGAAACAGAAATTGGACTGGTCGGAGAAGTATTGCGTGGAGAAGTTTTTGCCGTTGCTCACAAGATGGCATTTTCAAGAGACTGTACCTAGAAGATCATTGAAACCTACGACGATAAAGAAAAAGAGGAATCCTAGAGGTGAGAAACACATTAATGACTTAGGTGTTGATTTGTATAGGATTCGATTTTTTGGCTCTTTTTGTGGGGTTAAACTTGAGTTTTTTTTATGTAAAGTAACTTTGCAGGCGTTCCTAGTTATGAAGTGATATGGAGTGACATTGCTGGCGAGTATGATGCGCTGATTCCGGACGACCAGTTTAACGGTAATCTTTAGAAATATAAATATTTATTAATTTGGACGTCACAACCCGATACAAACATACACAAAATAATATACACTTTATATTAGTCACTAAACGAGACTCGTTCACAACATTATTTAAATTTTGATACAAATGTGTGTGGTTTTGGTGTTTTGTACAAATAGTATTTATTATTCTTTGACAGAAGATGAAGATCGCCTTTCGCCATGGACTACAATAGAAAGGCAAGATCTGATGGCAAGATACTACCCAGAAGTTGTGGAAGCGTACGAGGAGTCAATCAAAAAGCCGCCCAAAGAAAAGAAAACTAGGGCCAAAAAGAAGAAAGATGATGAGAATCCTGATAAGCCGAAAAGAAAGTACACCAGAAAAGCTAAAAAGAATATTGATGCAGAAGTTGCCAATATTAGTGGGTCAGTCAAAAATATCGACCTGTCGTCGAAAGATCTCAATTCAAGTAAAGGCAATGTAAGCGTGTGTGTAAATAAACTAAAAAGGAAATTGAAATCGAATGCAAAGAAACAAAAAACAATCGATAGTTTTATAGCCAACAAACGACGACGAAAATCTGATAAGATTTTGCTTAATTCCCTAAGGTGCAGCTTCAGAAAATTATCCATTGGAGAAGATAAATATAGCGAATTTATGAAACCAGATCCTTTTGCAGTTGACAGTGACATTAAAAAAGATAGTAATAAAGAAAACAATTTACTAAGTTTGTTAGATGATACAGGAGATGAAGATCAAGAGATTGATTTATCTGACATCATCGACAAGATTGTCTCTAGGCCAGCAGAAATAAAAACTGCAAAGGTGAACAATAATTTGGTCAAACTAGTATTCAAAAACAAATTCTCCACACCCCGAAAATCTATTTTAAGGAAAAGTGTTCTTGGTGAAATATACAACAATCATTGTTCAACGCCGACAGGGAGTCCTATTGCTAGAAAAAGTTTTCACTTTATTGCAGATAAATCAAATCTAGGTAACATTGCAAATAATTCATACAATTGTCAAGCAAATACTAGTTACTTTTTTGATAAATTAACAGAGAACCCTGATGCATTTGAAATGTCTCTAAATAAAAATGATGCTATAGACTTGGATAGTGATACAACTGTTGATTATAGTTTACCCGATGTCCGTTTATAGGATAATAAAATAATAACAGAACTTAATTGATTATGAAATGTATAATAATATAATTATCAATAAAGATTTTGCAAGAAACGTACATACACATTTTTTTTATACTTAGTGATTTTTTTTGTTAGGTAGATAGATGTAGAATAGTCAAGCCAATACATATTTAAACTAGATAGATTTTGGACTACCAGGCTTATAAGGTTATGTTAGGGCCTAACATAACCTACGGGCCGTAACGAAAGATAATATACTTGTCGCATTCATACAAAAGCACACACAATGCGTGTGAATGGGAGGGGAACTCCGATTCGATCGTAACGCCCGCTTCAACGGCATAAAAAGATAATAGTAAAAATAAAAGACAACATGGACTAAAAAGTTGTAGGAACACACAATAACACATTACATTAAAACCTGTCAAATATCTAAAGCAGATTTCGGTCCAAGTAGTTCATGTTACGTACCTAAATTAAACACCATGGAAAGATTAGTACATATTACCAAGGTCGTTTGTTTACCTATAATAAATACAAAATGATGGAAAAGTCCTTCGTCTGCAAAGGCGAAAAATACTTAAATCGTTAATGCATTCCATTTGTTAAAATGTAAAACAGCCTTAACAAGTAAACAAACCCAATATACTCCCAAGACCCGCTTCAAATGATTAAAAACTTTTAGCGTAGTGACAGTGATCGCATTAATCTTGAAACTGCGAAATAACTACTCTCAACTGCTTTTAGCTGCGGTCTGCTCCTCGAATCCATTTGAAATGTTGATTGCTGCTCGGCCAAAGCCTCGATTCACGCCCGTTGATAATTAATTCATGTTTTATTATTGGGATAAGCGTGCCAAATAGTCGACTTAACGACCAGGACATCATTTCGCTTTTTTCTTTTGTTTGCTTCGCGAAACTGCCGAAGATTTTGTAGGCTTGGTCTATTCGGGTACTTGGGTACAAACCTGAATTGTACCTTGAAGGTGCTTAAAGGTAGGTGTTTGATTTTTCGATAATACCTAGTACTAGGGGTCCGCGTCCATTTCGCTTCGTGACATTAGTTTCAAACTTAACCAATAGATGGCACTGGGGGTAGATTACCTACATCACGCAAGTGTCTCGTTTTTTCGCCCTACCTATAAGATGTTGTGTTTAGAAGTTACCTGTTTATTATCGTTCAGCAGGGCACGCTTAGACCATGATTCAGAATTTGTGTAGTCTCATAATTAGGTACAGTGAAGCGACTGCCGTCTGACCTTCGCAACCCTTTAACAAGGAAAACGGACCATTTGAATCATGGTAACAAGTTTCAGAAATCACCCGGATCATCAGGATCATGCAGGTCAGCGCTGAGCGTAAGACAGTAAATAAGAAACTAATTACTTAACTTAAACAAAATGATCGTTCGGTAGGTAGTCACCTAAGCTAGCCATCTCTACGTTTTGCTTCAAAGAAAGCTTTCGTAACGCTTTGTAGTCAGCGCTTCGGAGAATATTATACCTACAAATCTACATTCAGTATACTACTATTCCTGCAATACCTGCGTTATTTAGAAAATAAAGTGTCGTATTATACAAGAGACCTTAGAAATGATATTCCTGTCCTACATCAGGGGAAGTAGTTATGAAAAAGGGGACGCTATTTATTTTTGATTTGTAGCGGTTCAGATTTCACCTCGAGCATACGGTTCGTACTGGGCCTCCGTAATGCGCTGTTATTTATTATACATACGAGAGAATTCTAAATATGATTATGCAAACCGTCCCGGAACAAAAGGAATTAGAGGCTACGTTAGTATTTTGGAGGCAACAGGGCCGGCTTGGCTATCTCTACCTAGTCTTGCCATAAGTTTTGTCCCAACTTATACAGGGTGTATCTGTGAACATTTACATCCTTTTAACCACGTGTCATTCGTGTCAAAATCATTCTGAACATCATTTGTTCTATGACTTTGAAAATTCGCATAAAAAATTTTCATCTCTCAATACAAAGTCGGTCCCGTAACTTGGTCATTTTGTATGGGGAGTCGAAAATTTTTTCGAAGAATTTAGAAAAGTTGTTGAACAAATGTTGTTCAGAATGGTTGATAGAACACGTGGTTAAAGGGATGTAAATGTTTACAGATACATCCTGTATGAGGGTATTTAAAAAAAACTAATATGGAGGTAGTACTATTATTTGATGTCCAATTAATAAGTAAGTTTTATACAATTCATTTCGCTGTAACAAATCGCTGTGTAAACATGGAGTGGGGCACCACCAAAATAAAAGGGAGCCAAATTCTGGACCCGGCCCTGGTGGGCAGTCTCGGTGCGGCCGGGCCAGCGCCGGCGGTCGCCGTTACATAGCCTTTAATTAGTTCGTTCTGTGAACTTCGTCGATGCGGTGGGAATTTAATAAACCCACATTTTCTTGGTTCGGTTATTCAGTTCGAATTAAACGCTTCGCAAATAAATAATTTAAATTGTTATTAGTTATGGATTGTTTGTACGTACGAATAAAATGTAAGAGTAAGAAAACTTGACCATAACATTTATACAAAGACAAAAAAGACAAAATGAAGAAACATTGAAGTTGCGGTCAACAAGGTTCAGCCTCTGCGTGATGCTGCAGCCGCTGCGAGCAGCTTTTGCAGCGCTGGACCTTGGGTTTACGCCTTAAAATAATAAGGAGTAAGTACATGCGCAAAACAACAAATTAAAAAACTTATAAACAATAACAAGATCACATATACGAGTGTAAAAAAAACGCAAATAAATAAACATGAAATCGTGCATCATCATGACATGTCTTATCGAATGTGGTTAAGTGAAGTGAACGTGTTACCTCACTTACACCAAGTTAGATTTCTAGCTACGCTCTGGTCAGAATACTTTGCTGATCCTTCTATCTATTTTTAAGTGTTACTAGAGCAGTGGTTCTTAACCGGTGGTCCGCGGACCACTGGTGGTCCCTGGAGGCATTCCAAGTGGTCCGTGAAGACATCGTAATAAACAAGTGACGTGACGTGATGAGTCGAGTCAACACAACGCAAACGGCGCCGCGACGCATGTCCGAAGTGTGTGGTCCCTGACACGACAGAATTTTGGTAAAATGGTCCCTCATGACTTAAAGGTTAAGAACCACTGTACTAGAGCGAAATGTGCTGTCACTATATAAATTGTATGGCTGAGATTATTTTCCTATTCAGCGATATTGAAATAAAGGGCTAATAATAATTGAACTACTCGTTTCGGAACTGCGTATAAGTATTTGATGCGTTTTAGTTCGTAATTTGTGAAATATCAGTGGGCGTACAACGAATCAGTCCCGCGGATAACAGGACGAGCAAACTAGCAGGCGCTCAGCTTGTGTGAAAGGGTCGAGGATACAAGTTCGATCATGAATTCCGTTTTGTTGTAGCCCTCTGCTTTCCGTGCAGCGAGCGGCGTTCACGTGAAGGGCTTTGCATACAAATTGGAAAATAATTGCATCAGTTAAATGACTTGTGATGGTTGGGATATGTAAGTGCTATTGTTTGGTTTTTACTCGGGGAAAGAGGAAATCATGAAAATATGAGTTTACTTTCAACCCCTATCTTCTATTCTATATCTATCTATCTATACTATTTATAAAGTGATAACTTCTATAGACAACGACAAGGCGTATAGGTAAACTGAAAACACGAAACGCTTGCGCGATGTAATTTAGCACAGCGCCATCTATTGATTCATTTCTGAATTACGGTCCCGAAGGGAAGTGAGGGCGGGCCACTAGTAATTATTAAAATTACTTGTAAGTATATTAGTATCTTCGAAGTGTTAGAGTGGTGGTAGCTCAGTAAATAAGAACATGCGCCTTCTTGACAGGATGTCGTGAATCAAAAATTTCCTATCTTCTATACTATTTATAAAGAGATAACTTCTATAGACAACGACAAGGATTATAGGTAAACCTAAAACACGAAACGCTTGCGCGATATAATTTAGCACAGCCCCATCTATTGGTTCATTTCTGAATTACGGTCCCGAAGGGAAGTGAGGGCGGGCCACTAGTAATTATTAAAATTACTTGTAAGTATATAAGTATCTTCGAAGTGTTAGAGTGGTGGTAGCTCAGTAAATAAGAACATGCGCCTTCTTGACAGGAGGTCGTGAATCAATAATTTCCTTTATATAAAAGTACTCTGTGATCAATAAATTTTATTTCTTGGCAGTAAATTATAGGGAAAATCGCGGCCACGGCCTCGCGATACAAGGGGCCTCGCGCCTCAAAAAATTTAAGCTCGTCCGAGGGGCTTTATCGCTCATCATCGTCGTAAAATCGACAGAAAAGGAAAGGGCCTCGCGAAATCAGTCTTGCCCACATCAAAATTAGATCTTGCCCGCCACTGATAGGCTGGCTCGACCGGGTTGATACCTCGGCCTCACAGAAGAAGGTCTGCGTGAAGCAGCGCCTGCGCTGTATTTCGCCGGGTAAATGGGGGCCCAATCAGGTGATCCGTCTGCTCGTCTGTCGAGGTATTCCCAGGTTTATCAAAAGCCGTTGCTTTCGAGTTCCCCTCAGAATCGAGCGAATGGTATAAAAATACTCGTACGCACATTAATGTTAAAATCAGGATTGCATAATATAGTTATAAATGACAAGAGTCATGGTGAAACTTATTAATTTTAAACATCTACAATTTAAACATAATAAAATACAATAAATCATTGAATTGTATTCAATCCTGAAGTACATGCATGTTCGAATTTGAACCTACGGCCTCATGTTAATAGACGGACAGGTAAACTTACAAATCTAATATACCTAATAAGTAATTGTTAGACACTTGGCAGAAAAGAAGAATAAATAGTTCCAATGAAACTATTCCACAGATTAAGCATCAGTGCCTACATAAATTGCAATTAAGGGGCGTAGCTCCGTAGTAGTGGCCCGTAGCACGCAGCCGTAGCCGCGTAGCAGCGGAGCTCGTAGCCGCGGCTACGGTCCGTAGTCTCGTAGTAAGTGCTACACCACAATATAAAAAGACAGAAAGTCAACTCTTCTAACTGAAATTGATATCGAATAGTTTGTTTACTTACCTACTAACTAATTTGTCTTATAAACGACTGAACGGGTACTCTTTTTTGTATGGAACAGCTGATTTTTATTTTGAAAATCACATTTCATAAGTTTTTTTAAGTCTGGGTCTTCTGGGTTGACGCCCCCAGTTAATTATCGTCACTTGGTACTCATGGTACAGGGGTTGCCCTCGTTTGAGACCAGGTTGATTGGTGTGATTGTCTGACGCATTTACTTATTTATTTATCTAACACGCTAAAGGGGATTTATTCGTGTTACCTATTATGAGGGCTTAAAAATTGACGGTGTATAAACTTTTTAACCTGTTTCACTGTATGCTATATTTACTTCCTTAATCGAATCGCTTTCACAAACCTAAAAAAATGTTACTTATGGTTTTCTTCGTAATAGTCCCCTCGTAAAGAATAAGGCGAATACTTAGATCGGCTTACTGTCCCCCTGCCCCTATCTGTATCTCAGTTTTGACCTTTGAGAGTAACTTCGAGCTACTAACTTTATCTATTCTGTAGTGCTACTATAGAGATTTACCCTAGCTCCTAGCGTCACCTGCCACGTTCCCACGAATATCAATTTGCGCCATTTTAATTTCGATCAGCACTTTTCTTTCTATAAAATTAATTGTTAAAGCGGCTACGGCGCTTTATCGACACTCACTTCATTAGTGTCAATTTGTATAAAGGAGCACGACAAATGTGCTGAATAAACCACGTCGGTGACTATTAAAATTAGGTATGCTTTTATTAAGGCCGTAAATATTAAATGAAAAACTAATTAAAATTTTCGATTTAAATAGCCTGGTAATTATGTAAATTGAACTCATTTGGAGGGAATTTCAACCTTAGGCAAACATAATTATTGAAATTGTATAGCTTAAATGCTCGCAAATAACCTTCACAAGCATATAACAAATGGCGAACGTCGGTCTTGTTTATTCATGAAAATTGTTTAATCTTGTGTCGCGTAGCGCGTGGCGGCATGGCGGCTCGATGCTGCCGGGACGCTCGCTCCCTGGACCCCTCGCTATTTGTACACAGACAACTGCCAAACTAAGACAGCGTCTAGGTTTCCTAACCGTACGACGTATAAGGCGATCGAACCGTAAAATGCTACGAGAAAGTCTAAATCCTTCTTAACCTCATCACTGTGTTAGAAGGAGAAGCGCGGTGGGTTTGTTCACCCCGGAGTCGTGAGATGTCGGGCGCGGTCGGGCAGATTCGGGAGGCTGCGTCGCAGGGCGCGCGCGCGTACCCGGCCGCTTCGTCATTGCGACGGAGGCTGTCGTGTGTCGGCGCTGGCCCGCGCGAGCGCTCGTCCCGCACCGCACCGCCTACGCGCGTCACCTGAGCGCTCCCCGCGAACACGCCCTCGCCGCGTGCTGCCCGGCTGCCGGTTGCCGCCAACCCCGAGCCGTGCCCGACGCCGCCGCTGCCGCGGAGCGGTCCCGCGCAGTGCAGTGCCTCTAGCTCAGTGACCACGTTCCCGGGGACCGGCTATTGTGGCGCGATGTAAAGAAGCCGCGACCGTGAATCCATGTGTAAGTGGGTGCGTTGCGTATATCACTACCCCGCATGGCGATTGACGTTCGCCGGTAACGATTTTCCGCAAGCTAACAGCTCTGGCGAGTGGCATTCGGAATAAAAATGAATGAATTAAGGCTCCCGCCCGGGAGAGCTGCCGTTGTATTTTAACCTCTACCCTGAGGGGATACAGTCGCGCACGTGCGCTGTTGTCTCGCACCGAAATGAATACGCTCGACTTTCTCATCAGCTCGAGAAACAATAAATATTTAGGGGCTAATTAACGTTATTGGCAGTTTGGAGGAATTTGCCGATAATGCGAGGAGTAGAGCGAATGTAACAGGTGTCGACTAAACTGATGCCTGTGAGTTTGACATTGAATCACGAATTGTTATAAAAATCAATACGATTTTGCACGAACACAGCTCAATCCTGTGGAAATTTACGTTTATTTATTTTAAATTTTATAAGTTTTTTTTGTAAATTACATTTAAAAAATATATCTATATCATGATAATAAGTAAATTGTAAAAATAATGTTCAGATGTTTGAGGTATGTAGGTCATATTCTCAATAAATTATCACTTGATATGTCCCCTTAGATCATTGTTGCTAAGCCGTGTAACTTCTTCTTGTAACACGAGGTAGAAGTCTTGCCTTGTGTTTAACATTAGAAGGCTTCATTTTATTGGGGTTAAGTACAAGTTTAGACGTGAATAATCTGAATATTCTTTATATGACTGGTACTAATATGACTGAAAAGTCATTCCAGGCTTATGGAAAGCTTTAGTGAATCAAAAAATGTAAGCACCATTTTACTACTGACAAAAATCTAATTTTATCACTGCAGAAGTCGTAATTATAACCCATGGTTATCGATTAATCAGGTGAGATGAAGGCGTTGCGAAATATAAGGAACGACTAGTAAAACAAAAGAAGTAATTGTTTAAAAGCATCCCATTTAGTAATAGGTACCCCTTGTACCGCGTTGCCATCCATTTGGATCTTTACGTCTTTCCTGACACGCTCCATCAATTACTTTAGGCCATGTGGTTGCGTTATCAACTCATTTTCGGAGCTCTCATGTGACACGTGCTTGATATATTGATACATCTTCCGTGTAGTCTAAAATGCTATGAGGGCATTGACTTTTGCCCAAATTTTTGTACGTACATACTTAAATAGATAAATGCTAGACATGTTTTCATCTTGCCCGGTTACCAGGTTATCTGCGGTCGTCGCAGCATGTTCTTTAACTTACTTATTTTCTTTACCCAATTCTACTTTTTTGGATACTTTATCGTCGTAAGACCCGAAAGCCTTTTAAAAAGCAAAAAAACAATTATTTTTTCATTGTGTCTGCTGTCTGGGCCTGACGAAGTTATTTAAACGAATATTTTTTAATAACTCGTACATCGACCTGACACCATAGTTAAAAGCTTTAACACTTGTGATATGAATATCAGAATCACCAAAGGTAACACAAAACACTGAACGATCACAAGTGTTCCTAACACAAATTGTTGTCTAGAATGGACAACGAATTTAGAAGCGTGAGGCAGGCTCACTATCAAATGCGACATCAGGCCAATCACGTGGTGCATAGCTGTTTGAACTGCCTGCTAAAACCTAAAGCTATTAATAGGCTCAAACAAAGAATACCATCATGTATTAAGTTTCAATAGGTAGGGAGATAATGCAACTTTTCGCAGCACTGTTCATTAAAATGTTCTAAATTTTGATATTATTAAGGTAGGTATTCAATACCTAGATAGAAAGTAAGCAGTCAATATATTCTTTGTCGAAAGTATCGTCCAGATTCGCCCACTCTTATGTGTAGGCCTATTCTATATTTGTCCACTACTTACCATCCTCATCCACGGTTGTTTACGAAAAATACGTCAAGACACTGGCTGGGACGCCTGTACTCGTTCCTATTAACCGATCCAGAACCGCTATCATCATTTATCTAATTATACCTAATTAGATATCAGATTTCGAGTTTCTTTTTGTTTGAGGTGCGTCATGTAGATGTAGTAAATCAATGGTGTCGGAACATAAAATCAGAACTATTCACATTAGCCCCACCGAGCAGTAAAAGTTACGGAAAAACTCATAAAAGCATAACCTACCTAATGAAAGCAGATAATGAAGTTGATTATGAATCTTTTCTTTGTTTTCCATTAGTCCGCTACGAGAATTTGGATGCAAAAATCATTTCTAGTTTTCTGCTTGTAACGGTTGCTTGCATAAAAACGAATGCAGACTAATTAGAGATTAGGTACCGCAGAAGGTTTAAAGCTGTCGTTAGGGTCAAATTAATTTGCCAGATGCTGCCGATTGATCGTTTGATCGCAAACTGGGGCAGTTCTAGTTACCCGTTTATCTATGCAGACTTAAATTTCTTCAAAAACTTACTGAGAACTTCTGACTTCAGAAAATCATCGATATATTGAATAGGTAGGTACTGAAAGCGTTTGAATTCCCAACAATGCTATATATGCAGATACATTTGGATTTGAAGACAGTGTTTTAAACGTAATGAGTGCTCATTACCTACTTTTAGAATACTTAAATTTGGCGTTTACATAGATCGTTTCTAATTATGTCATACTCGATTATTAGACCGGTCTTGTAAAATTATGAGTTTGTATTGTAATGCGTAAACAATTGTTGTTGTGCAGGTCTTATCTTTGATCTCTTTTGAAATAAAGTAATTATAACGCTAAAACTTAAGTGGTGATTAAGCCTAAAACCATTATAGTTAGTGATAACTTGATTTTGATGTAGGCCTATGTCCTGCAGTAGGACAGTTAATAGGCTGATACTTTACTTTATAACGCTAAAGGTAGAAACAATCTTAACTTATCAGAGGATAGTGATTTCTTACTATATCCACTTTTAATATTACTTGTATAGCATGTTAGCAAAAAATATAATGGGACCGTCATAAGACGACTTTTTATCTGTCTATTGGCTAATTTGGTAGTGAACCTGCTTTACAACTATATCCTTAAGGTCATGAGTTTGATTCCCACTCTGAATAAACATTACTATATGTTACTGAAACATCATGAACAAGTATGTGGGTGCTCAAATATTTATTCTAGTAAGTATATAGGGTGGAATTTGTAAAGCTACTTAAAGGGATAAAAATTTATGCAAAGAAAAAATATCTACATTCTTGAAAAGGAAGAAAACTGCATTCAAAGTTTTTTTAATTGTGTCTGTAGTGCACGGAAATCGAATCAGTGGCATTCCCTTATTCCACGAATTCTACTAGCTTTTTACCGGTTTTTATTACTGTGAATCAGCTTCAAAATCCATTACCGTTGTATGTTGCGCTATGTAATGAAAGTTTTACGGAGTTAGCTCCCTGCAGGTAGAAGTCCTAGACAAATTGCATTAGCAACTAATCGTTTCCAAGTTCATGAAATAAACTAGTTTCTGCCTGCGCGGTTGGCCCGCGTGGAATTAGGTTTGCCACAGGAAAAGCGCTCGGAAGTGTTCATTTCTCCCGGAAAGATAGATAGATGTATCTACCTATGTGTAGATGATAGAATAACATTATTATGTAAATTGACAGTTCTGGTTCAGTTCTTGCGAATTTGGGTATGCTGACTGCCAAACAAAAGCGATAGAAAATAAGTTAATAACACATTGTGAAGTTACATAAAGTGACTCACAATATTCACAATAATTCACAGTTCAAAGAGCAGTTTCTGATGAATTAAAAAAAACGGGTCTGGAGCACCTGATCTGGAACTCTAGTAGCCCGTCCAATCTACAAGACATAGGTATGGTATTATAACACCTTAGAAAAAGTCGGACTTACTTACTTACGTAATTCAGAAATGAACTAATAGATGGCGCTGTGCTCAATTACATCGCGCAAGCGTTTCGTGTTTTCGGTTTACCTATAAGCCTTGTCGTTGCCTATAGAAGTTATCTCTTTATAAATAGTATAGAAGAAGATGGGAAAAGGGAACTTCGATTCGGTCGTAACGCCTGTTTTAAATTAGGTCCTCAGATTCAAGTTACACAATTTATTATAAGTAAACTATACTGTACCTAATGTAAATCTGCGTATTCCCTTTGTTAAAAAATGTTATGAATATAAAGTCGAAATGCATGCATACGACCACCATTTTATAACTTTTAAAGTTTATATCGCAATTTGCGTTCTATTCTCTCGTGTCATAAACATAAACCTGAGCTGAAACTAAACTGCTTGCGGCATCAAAAAGCTTTTACCTAAGAAAGCGTCCACATCTGATAGTACTAGTAAGGCAACCTTTCCACAGTAACATTCTATAAAGGACAATGCCGGATTTGTATAAGATCACTGTTGCTTTTTTTGGTAAGTGTATTTGCTGTTACACCGACAGATATTATTTTTAAAGTTCATATGAGTAGTAATGTAATAAATATTATAGTAATTCATAGTTATGTAATAAATATACAACTAACTATAAATCTAATCTCAATCCGAGCCAAGTTATACGTGCCAGTTTAAATACCGTAAGACATAGATTTTTTTATATGATAGGTGGCAGACGAGCAGACGGATCACATGATGGTAAGGATTGCCGCCGCCCATATACACTGTAAGTCCAGTAGAGTCACTAGTGCGCTGCCAACCTTTAACCGCCTTTCCCGCCAATTGGGCCTCCGGTACCCTCACTCACACACACAGCGCAAGCTGTTTCACGCCGGTCTTTTGTGAGGCCTTGGTATCACTCCGGTCGAATTAATAATATTGCTATTGATTATTATTTTTCTATCATTCATAACTTCTCTTAGACTGTGTGCAAGCTTATAGTTTTCATATTAAATATTATTTGTTACACTATTCTAAACTAAAATGACGTCGACATTTCAGTGAAAAATAAGTCTGTAAAATCAGGCATTAGCCTTTAAACTAAGTCCGCTATTCATAAATGATTTATAAAAGCAACATATTTTGAAGGCGCCAAGATTCTTACAAAGACAGTTTTATGGACAAGGCCATAATTAAAAATTATACTCGGCATTTTCACCTAAGTGTTTAAACCTTTGATTAGGCATACCTTTTCAGTTGAGTGCCCCATTCAACCCTACTCCATATGGGCTTTTATAAAGTAGGAGATTTATTTAAGAGACACAATGGTTATAACGTCCTTTGACCGATTTGGCTACGGGGCTGATCTCAATGACCAAAGGGCATGAAACGGAATATTTATCCCCGTCCCTTTTACGAGCACTGTGCGTCTCATTGGTTTGGATGCCGCAGCTATATTCTCGTTCGTAACGGTATGATTTCATTGTAGGCCCTATGGTACGTACTCAGGAATTATCTATACAATTTCTAAAGAGATAACTTCTATTGACAACGACAAGGCTTATAGGTAAACCGAAAACACGAAACGCTTGCGCGATGTAATTGGACACAGCGCCATCTATTGGTTTATTTCTGAACTAGTAGCCCGCCCTCGCTTCGCTTCGGTATTTAAATTTTTTGAACGAAGTAGAATTCACAACAATCAAAGTAATTAGCAAAAAGAAATTTTACTGATACTTAGGTATAGGATTGATAATTTTGGTGATCGTAAACCTTAATGAAGGAATCTCAAAAAGATTTGATTTAAAAAATGTTGGAAACTCTATAACTTTACTTTGTCAAATTTAATCAGTTCCCCCGTTCACCCCTATAAGGGGAAGGGGGGACTTTTATAAAATTTCTATGCAAAGCCTAAATACCAATTTTCAAGATTCTAGCTTCAAAAAATGTCAATACTTCGTTTCAACCCCCTTTTCCCCCCTTTTTAGGTTGAAGAAAAAAATAACGAATTCACTTTCATTACATTTGTAGGCAAAGCCCAAATACCAAGTTTCAAGAATCTAGCTTTAAAATTGACAATACGGTGTTTTATCCCCCTTTCTCCCCTTTTTAGATTGAAGAAAAAAATGCCGAATTCAATTTCTTTACATTTGCATGCAAAGCCCAAATAGCAATTTTCAAAGCTCTAGCTTTAAAAATTACGAATTTTCCATACGACGTTTTAACCCCCTTTCACCCCTTTGTAAGCTAAAGAAAAAAAAATGCTGAAATTACTTTCATTTAATTTGTATGGAAAACCCAAATACCAATTTTCAAGACTCTAGCTTTAAAAATAATAAATCTCCCATACATTGTTTTAACCCCCATTTCACCCCTTTATGGCTTGAATTTAAAAAAAAACTAAAACAGGTGAATTTTTATTTTTGACTAGTGGCCGCCCGCAACTTCGTTTGCGTGAACTTTATGACTCTTGATATAAAGATGATTATTTAAATAGTAGATTGGGCCAAGGAATCACGTAGTCCCATCACCTAACTTGGAACCCCCTTTAAGTTCGAAATATCCTTCCTTATCGGATCTCATCCAAAAATGCTCATCACATTTGACAATTTTGCATTCCATTTCATTCCATATTTGTTATGGTGTAGCTGGGCTCTTAGAGTTCTTCACCAGGTGTTCCATGATCTTTGATTTTTTCATGGCATCATAAAATGCTCATCAATCTGAACAACTTTTGTTTAGGTGCCATTGACCTATTAGGTGCTATTGACTCTTATAGTTTAGCTGGGCTGTTGTGGTTCTACATCAAGGAGCCTGGTCTTCAAAATAAAATATATCCTATAAGTTGCCCTGATGTTACAGCTATACAATAAAAAAAGTTTCATTCGAATCGGTTCAGTAGTTTCCGAGATAAGCGCGAACAAACAGACAAACAGACAAACAGACAAACAGACAGACAAAAATTTTAAAAATCATTGATTCATGTTCTGTTACTGTTTTTTAGTCTTCCTAAGTTATTTTGAGATAAATATCTTCAATGTACAGACACAGCTTTTTTACATTTTTATTATATGTATTGATAAACAACCATAATCCAAATTTTCAAATCTCTAACATCAAAATTGAAAGACTTTCATACTAACGTAAACCCCCCCTTTCACCCCTTTAGGGGGTGAATTTCGCAAAACCCCTTCTTAGTGCGCGCCTACATAGTATGAACTACCTATGTTTCAAATTTCATGATTTTAGGTCCAGTAGTTTTGGCTGTGCGTTGATAGATCAGTCAGTTAGTCAGTCACAGGCCGAGGCGTTACCTCTTTATTAATAGTATAGAAGATTACGGTCCCGAAGGGAAGTTAGCGCGGGCCACTAGTGTATAAATAAGTACATAAATATCGAGTCCAAACACAAGTACCACGAGTACACAAGCAGTGATACCACCGGTACCAAGAGTGATAAGACTGGCGAGAAGCAGTGCCTGCGCTGTGTTTTGCCAAGTGAGTAGGCAAGGGTACTGGAGGCCTAATCGGGGAGACATGGGGTTGAAATGTTGGCAACGCACTTGTGACTTCTTTGGTGTTGCGGGTGTCTATGGGTGGCGACAATCGCTTACCATCAGGTTATTCGTCTCCTCATCTGCCACCTATCACATAAAAAAAGTGAGTGAGGGTACCAGAGGCTCAATCGGGAGAAAGGGGGTCGCACTTGTGACTCCATAGGCGTTGCCTATTGCGTGCCACTCATCATATAAGTCAAAACAAAATTTATGTCTTGTATGAACCGTATTCAGGAATTCACATTTCATTTCATTATTATACCTGTTTCAACAGTAAAGTTCATTGTGAAAGGCGAGGCAAAGTCGTTGCACCTATACAGCTTGACAAGGGTCCTGAAAAGCCTGCGCTGTGACAACAAAAACAAAGGACAAAGAGGGGGATACGTGTGAGTGAACGAATGACAAGTAAAGAGAATCAGTCATTTGAGAGACGGATAGGGACGGGACTTAAAGGTATATTAACATGATTTTGTCTCGGAAATAAAGGCTTTATTTCGTGACGTCTCAGCCCAATCCCATCAATCTTTATCCGAGAGTACATCTATGGTGTATTTACGAATTTTATGGTGCATGTTACGAAATCAATGGTAGATAGCTCGAATCGGGTATAAGGATGCTTCTTGCGAAAAGTCCCGGTGATTATGATTCGAGGAAAAAAGGTTTACCTACTTACTAATCCATATTTTAAATGGCATAATATGTTTAGGAAAAGGCATCGATTGATTACAAAATAAATACTCGGATCTTGAAAAATTACAGGTTTTTTTAAGACTTAAATGCAGCAAAAAGAACTCTCTAGCAAAACATTTTAATCGAGATGTATCTCACCATATTATTTTAAAACGATAGTACATGCATTAAAATCAATGTAAATTACGTATCGTATTAGTAAAATATTTCATACTTAGTCTAATCTTTTTGGTTGGCATCGATATTTTTCTTTCTTCTTATAATTTGAGAACATGACTATTGGAGGCAAATTGGAGGTACCTCCCTGAATCGAGAATGTTGATACAAATATTCAAACCATTGACGTGAATGGGTCGACTTTAATGGAGTGATACCAACTTCACAAAAAACATAGGACAATTTGTGGGAAAAGGGGAAAGGTTGACAGCAAACTTGTGACTGCATTGTTGTTGCGTGGCGGCAATCACTTATCCGTCTGCTCCCCGGCCACTTATCACGAAAATAACAGTTATTTTTCCATAACCGTTTCTTTCGCATCCCTACAAAAGAGCGAGACATGAGAGTACAATTAGCATCATTATTAACGGCCGGTTGTGTGGATTGGTACCTGTC
Source organism: Cnaphalocrocis medinalis (assembly GCA_014851415.1). NCBI lineage: Eukaryota > Metazoa > Arthropoda > Insecta > Lepidoptera > Crambidae > Cnaphalocrocis > Cnaphalocrocis medinalis. The sequence goes on from CM026276.1 coordinate 7,976,667, forward strand.
TGCGTTGTTCAAATTTGACGGCTGAGCGGCATCTACTAATGTTCCAGTTTTATGCTCGGTTGGAATAGCTGGCCAGAATAGAATGTGTCTGATACGTGCTAATACCTTCTGCCTGCTATATCAGCTACTATTTTGGGCATAGCTCAAGTAAATTACGAGGGCGATTGCATTTATTTGTGTTGTTGTAAATGTTGACAAAAAGATGTTTGCTTGCCGTTCGTTACTAAATCTTCCCTGGATTTTAAAATAAGAAAACTTTACTTATCTGTTAAGAACTGATAATGTAATATTTGATGACCTAAGTTAATAGTAGGACTACGATCAGAATAGACCTTTAGGTGGGCGTTCTACAACACTTTTTATATGGGAAAAAACCATTTCGTAAGTACTTAGATTTAAACAACAATTCTTTAAGTAGTATGTCTTGAAGGCCAAACAACAGCAGGGGTGATGTAGCAACGTGCATCTAGTGCCCGTATCATCTCGTCAAAGGAACGTGCTCTTTAGCTCAAAACATGCCGGCCTCCTCAAAACAGGCTCTCGACTGAGCTTTTGGACTAGGACTCAACTGTTTGTTATTTTTCTACTCGACTTGTCGGCTTGAAATTCTGTTTTGTTAGAAATATGACTGTGTAAATAAAAAAAAATATCTATACCGTGCACAAAATATGATGGTAATCTTAGGAATGCTAGCAAGCTTAATAGTTACGAAGGTACCCGTATATAGTAGGGCTACGATCAGAAGGTCTCTAAGTGACTTGACATTCTATGGGCAACTGTTGATCAAAACCGAAACTTGTCAGAGAAACAACATTATATCCGAAAAATACACCCTTACAGGGTCCATGTTACCGACATCCATACTTCCATACTAATATTATAAATGCGAAAGTAACTCTGTCTGTCTGTCTGTCTGTCTGTCTGTCTGTCTGCTACTCTTTCACGCCAAAACTACTCAACGGATTTAAATGAAATTTGGTATACAGATAATCTAGACCCTGAGAAAGGACATAGGCTACTTTTTATTGTGAAAAGGGGGTTGTAAGGGGTTGAAAGGGGGGTAAAAAGTTACTTTTCCACGCGGACGGAGTCGCGGGCGGCCGCTAGTATTATTATACATGCTAGTCGGTACTAATTGTAAACACTGATGTAACATGGTACAATTGAATAAATAAATAACCGCAACGCGACTATACATAATACTAAATAAATACTATATTGGTTTTCTCTGTTTGTTATCTGTAACCAACTGCTAAATCTTTGTGGTCAGGTCGATATATCTGCCGTTGTCTGATATTTGTTTAAAGTTCAATCTATGAGAACACCCACTTCAATTAACTATTATACCAAGAAATCCTATGTCTTACGAAGGCTATAAACTAGATGCGTAAACATGAGATTGTTCATGTTTACAGAGAAACGTGTAAACCTTTACTTGAAGCCATACAAACAAACACCTCCACCACCGTTATCTATAAATACCTAGGCACAATATCATATACACTGTACGACCTTGACATAAAGATATTTAGCTAAGATCTAAGTTACTAAATGGATTCCTTTACGGCTTTCATTTGGTCTATACGTTATATTGCGTATGCTACGAGTGTCTAACGAATATACAAACATAGATTTGCACTTTAGAACTCAATTGTACAAAAGGTCAAATTCTTATTCTGGTATCTTATCATAAAAAACCGGCCAAGTGCGAGTCGGGCTCGCGCACAAAGGGTTCCGTAGCAGCAAATATAAGATTTTTAAAGGTGTACAATACTGTAGTATATTTTTTGATCTATCTTATAAGGTTCAACCATCGTTTTCAGTGTAAGCACAATAACTTAACCAAAATTACAGTTAAATCAACCTATCTCAAAAACTATAAGAGATACTTTGATCAAACCAAAAATCGTTGAAAGAGTTAATTAGCATGCATCACCTCTATTTTTTTAGAATTTTATACCCCGTAGTTATAAAATAGAGGGGGGGGGGACATACTTTTTACGACTTTGAGAGCTGATATCTCAAAAACCGTTCACTTTAAGAAAAAATGTTTTTTAGAAAACTTATATCATTTTAAAAGACCTTTCCATTGATACCCCACACGGGTATGTACATCGAAAAAAAAAAATTTCATCCCTCAGTTACATGTATGGGGGGCCCCACCCCCAATTCTTTTTTTTACTATTTAGTGTCATATTTTTGTAGCGGTTCATACAACACATATTCCCATCAAATTTCATCACTGTAGTACTTATAGTTTCCGAGTAAATCGGCTGTGACAGACGGACAGACGGACAGACGGACAGACGGACATGACGAAACTATAAGGTTCCGTTTTTGCCATTTTGGCTACGGAACCCTAAAATGGGAACGGGAGTGTTATACCTATTATAATTCAAATAAATTAAAAAACCGATATAACTAAACTAGGCCTCACAGTATTTTCTTTCCGGGTCTTTGGTTACCCTCATATCTTATCAGTAGGTAAAGTGAAAGTAAAATAAACTAGCCTATATAATCCTACTACTATTATAAAGGCGAAAGTTTGTAAGTATGGATGTATGGATGTATGGATGTTTGTTACTCTTTCACGTAAAAACTACTGAATGGATTTGAATTTACCACAATATAGCTTATACATCAGAATAACACATAGGCTACAAACCTGAAGTCCACGCGAACGAAGTCGCGGGCAAAAGCTAGTGTCCCAATATATATTCTCTGTGGTCTCACTATAGAGCAAAGGCCTCCATCATATTAATCAAGCCATCACTATAACTATGATGGGGGCTAGGCTAATCGCTACGCTTGCCTAATGCGGATTGGTGATTACAAACCCGATATCTACCTACCTAGTTTAATAGCGCAGCACCAGGTCATAATAGAGTCCTTTCTTCATTTAATTCATTCATCAGTCAGTAATTTGGGAGCTCCGAGCAACGATAGTCGGCAATGGATACTGACGATCATTTTTACTATCGATAACAACAAAACTCTCGATACTTCTATCTTTTTACGAATGAAAACCGTCGATTGCTCAGCAACATTAAGTGCCTATTTCTTTTCTAGCCTTTTTTCTCTTTGCAAGCAAAGCCTGACTTAACCGCCGTATAATTGTTCCCATAAAACTGGAGAGCCAACATTGATTACGCAAAAGCTGTATCGGATATCGGAACTCTTTGGTAACGCGACCGCGGTGCAATCAACCCTTGAAGGAACAGACGAGAATGTCAATAAAGAGAGATACTGTTTGATGTGCGTGATGCGATATTAAGTACATGCGTTCAAACGTTTTATAATGAGAATACTTAATACGAATTCTGTACCTATAAGGGTGTATATATTCGTTTAATCACGTCTTCTACCAATCATTTTGAACAACATTTGTTCAATGACTTTCGAAAATTTGCATGTAAATTTAACTTTTCATACAAAGTCAGTCACGTGACTTGTTCACTTTGTATGAAAACTCGAACATTTTTGGACGAAATTTGAAAAGATGTAGATTTTTTTTTTCAGATTGGTTGTTAGAAAACGTGGTTAAAGGATGTAAATGTTCACAGATACAGCCTGTATGTATACTACTTACATTTTCCCGCTCACAATTAGGATTCTCCTGTGTGAAACGAAAAGATATCACAGTTTATAAAGACCCAAGCCAATTAACCTGCATGGGCCGAAAATGACTTGTTACGATGTAAGCTTACAAGACAGAAGTAATTAAAACAAAACCTTATCAGCAATATACTTAATACACTTACCTACTAAATAAAATAGAGTCCCGTAACAAAAAGTACTAAACCGCGTTATTGAGTAGCCTACATCCACCCGGTATCGATTAAATGGAAGAAAACGATAGAGAAAAAACCGGCCAAGTGCGAGTCGGGCTCGCGCACAAAGGGTTCCGTAGCAGCAAATATAATAAACTTAACCAAAATTACAGTTAAATCAACCTATCTCAAAAACTATAAGAGATACTTTGATCAAACCAAAAATCGTTGAAAGAGTTAATTAGCATGCATCACCTCTATTTTTTTTAGAATTTTATACCCCGTAGTTATAAAAATAGAGGGGGGGGGGACATACTTTTTACGACTTTGAGAGCTGATATCTCAAAAACCGTTCACTTAAGAAAAATGTTTTTTAGAAAACTTTATATCATTTTAAAAGACCTTTCCATTGATACCCCACACGGGTATGTACATCGAAAAAAAAAATTTCATCCCTCAGTTACATGTATGGGGGGCCCCACCCCCAATTCTTTTTTTTACTATTTAGTGTCATATTTTTGTAGCGGTTCATACAACACATATTCCCATCAATTTCATCACTGTAGTACTTATAGTTTCCGAGTAAATCGGCTGTGACAGGACGGACAGACGGACAGACGGACAGACGGACAGACGGACAGACGGACATGACGAAACTATAAGGGTTCCGTTTTTGCCATTTTGGCTACGGAACCCTAAAAACCGAGCGTAGAAAATGTAGATGAGAACAGCCTTATGAGGCGAAATCAAATGACTTTCCCGAGGAAATGAAAATACATTTTTGAAGAAAGCAGTTGCCAGTGAAGCTGGCTGTCTTTGTTGTCTGCCCTATACTATTCTATGTACGTGTGTACCAACGGCAAGGGTTACCAACTCCTAGAAATATTTATTCCTAACCCTAAGTTAAGAGGGCTTATTCCTTCCTTAAGAGCCGGCAACCCGTTTGGGATGCCTCAGGTGTTGCAGATGTCCATGGGCGGCGGTGATCACTTACCAGTAGGTATGCCGTCTGCTTATTTGTCCGCTATATATATCTAAACTCATAAAATAGACAAACACCCTTAAAATAAAAAAAAAAAAATTTAAGCATTGCATCTTACACATTTCTTTCTTAATTGAGACCAAAATAGAGACCCAGGAGGCCTATTCTCGATTTTCGCCTTCTATGTCGAGTCGACTTCATAGAACGCACAACCAATAGGAGAACTCAGATTACAGTCGACATTCCTTATCTTGTACTCCTATTGGTCTATGCGGTCCATGATGTCGACTCGACATAGAAGGCGAAAAACGAGAATTGGCCTCCTGATCGATGGTATTAATAACAGAATATTCTTTATTTATCTCAAGATCCCATTGGTACAAAATACAGAATATACCTACCTACACCTACGCCACTAGGGTTCGATTTATTTTAATTTTTAATTTACTTTAACTTTAGGTTTTTGTTATTGTTTTTTGTATTCTTAATGTACTTAAACATACCTTAAATATATAAACGCCCTATTGTACCCCTAAATATGCGAGAAATACCCCTAAGTTGGGAACCCTGTTCTGCGCTGTGTCGGTGCATAGAGTGGGGCTTACCCCGGTTTTAACTTACATATAAAACACATTTTAATTTTCTGTGTCAGCTGTTTGTTGTGATAAGAGTGCGCGTCCCCCTCCTAGTTCGCAGTAGTGTGCAGTGTTTAAGATATGGGATATAACTGAGATGTTATGCTGGAATTAGGTTTTGTTATTTTATCGTACCACTGCCTCACAGAAAACCGGTGTGTAGCAGCTCCTGTGCTGTGTTTCGCCGAGTGAGTGAGGGTACCGGAGGCCCATCGGGGGGGAAGGGGATAAAAGGTTAGCAGCGCACTTGTGACTCCACTGGTGTTGCAAGTGTCCATGGGCGGCGGCAAATGCTTACCATCAGGTGATCCGCCTGCTCGCCTGCTACCTATCACATAAAAAAAAAGTCACCTAAAGCTCCAACCGGCCTTTAAACCTACTAAACTAACCATTTTAAATCGCTTAACTGTCTTGGTCATCGAACCCATTTGCCACGAGTCTTTACGTTTAGTAAATCGTAATAAATGTAAGTATCTTCTAAGCAACGAGATTGCCTGTGAAAAACTTGAGGAGACGTTATAAAGCTGGAATTACTCTGTGTAGATAAGCAACATTTCTGCTTATAGGCAAGTAGGCTTCTATCTGTAGCATTTTTATGATTTCTCTTTTGCATAATTTGAATGATTGTTTGAGTTTTTAGTAGCAAAGCGGTTCGTTTGCGTCATATTGTTTGAAACTCCGACTTGAAAATTAAGATTTCAATTTGGATCGGCTTTTTTGCTACGGCTGAAACTCAAGGCGCGTTTCTTACTTTTTTTTACCTTGGCTTGACACGCTCCCGTGTATTTAGATCATACAGGGTGTATCTGTGAACATTTACAACTATTTAACCACGTGTTCTACCAACCATTCTGAACAACAATTTTGTTTCTATGACTTTTGAAAATTCGCATAAAAAAAATCATTTTTCCATACAAAATAGGTCCGTGACTTGGTCATTTTGTATGGGGAGTCTAAAATTTTTTCGAAGACTTTGGTAAAGTTGTTGAACAAATGTTGTTCAGAATGGTTGATAGAACACGTGGTTAAAGGGATGTAATGTTCACAGATACACCCTGTATTACCCAATTCAGCCGGGCATTATGAATAATGACCGGTCATAATTCACAGTGACCGGCCTTATGAAATTTCCCGTATGCGGCAGCACTCACCATTAGATGATCCCTATGTCGGTTTGCCACCTAATGTGGTTTTGTTACTTAATTGACTTGTGAACTATTCGGCTTTGTATACTTTGTTCTATAGACGTAGTCCCGTGAGTGCGAATGAGGTTGACCGCTCCGTGAGATTGCCCCTAAAAGATGAGAGTCGAGATGAAAGAGCTCCTTATACGCTGCCTTTTATTAAACAGTGAAAGCCGAGAACGAAATGTTTTCAGTAAAAATAAATAGGTGCAACTTTATTCCGAAAAAAGTTTAATAATAATAGACTAGTTTTTATTTTAGTTGCTTTCTGGCATTTGCATATAGAATACGTGTCTTTATTCTTACAATGGACCTACAGAGAGTGCTTATACTCGTATCCACGTCGTAACATGCCGTTTCAAAGTGATTTTTACATACTTTTAGAGCGTCACTTTCAATTCAATTCATTATTGTCAGTAATATGATACTTATGAGTAACTTGCACGTGCGAGCTAGACAGTTACTCTCATCTGACAACTTTATTTTTTTTTATTCACTCATCTGCTCGATAAATCGTTCTTGATCATTTTGTATTAAATTAAATATTTTCGAAGGATATCCAAAAGTCGTACAACAAATGTTGTTCAGAGCGATTGGGAAATCAGGTGGTTGAAAGGATGTACAGTCAACTCCAAAAATATTTTTTTTCTACACGGTTGCCTTTATTTCTAAAATTGAGTTCAATAAAATGTGGTTACGTAGAAATATTTTTAAACATACCTGCTTACTTAGTATGTTGAAAAGTACCTAAACAGTATCACCAGGGGAAGGGGTCTAAAAGCTGGACTCTGTAGAATTTATCCCTTTGTAAATACACATAAATAGTAAAAGGTAGATATTTATACTCCAACGCGAAAATGTGTGAACAATGTGTCCTATTAACTAGCACTTGAAGGGCGGTGGGAACATATTACGGGGTGTCTGTAAATTTAAGGAGAAGCCGGGGCTATAGGATGGACATGTTCATGGGTTTTTTTTGAGATTTATGGAAAGTCGTAGAAGACAATTTTGATTATGATGTTAGCTATCTAGCTGTGCCTGTTTGTGGAGGTTTTACAAATCAAGGTTTTTGTAAAACCTCAAAAACAAATATATTATATAATTTTGTACACTAATCCTACTTACTATTATAATGGCGAAAAGTTTGTAAGTATGGATGTATGGATGTTTTGTTACTCTTTCACGTACAAACGACTGAATGGATTTGAATGAAACCTTACCACAATATAGCTTACCTATACATTAGAATAACACATAGGCTACAATTTATAAAAATATATTGTGTGGATTGTCCAAAATATGACGGTAAGTGTCAATAATTAACTCCACGCGTACGAAGTCGCGGGCGGCCGCTAGTAAGTACTAAAGTCCTATACCACATATATTATTTATTGTTTCAATAGCGCCCTTTTCATTCAATAATCAAGAACTCTCTACAGTCCAGTCATTTATACCATCAAAGAAAAGGAAAAAAAATGTAGAGCACCCTTTTAAGTGGGGTATCGTCAAATCACTTTTTGGCCCTTTTCTTTAGCGTTTGTAAAAAAATATTAACATTTTTTAGATGGTCTTGGTTATGTAGGTAGATACTAGTACTTCGTTTTATTATTACGCCACTACGCGTTGTCTTATTATTTTTCATGGATCTATCGATAGTAAGAATGCCGTACAAAAATATATGACCAAAATATACTCACTCTACCTGAACTTTTGAATTCTCACCTGCACTCAGTTGGACAGCTTACAAGTGACGGCATAATGCTGAATCTTAATTATTTTATGCTCTTATATCGTTATACATAGGTCATCTGGTGTTCAAATGACCCATCATTTTTTAACACGGGCCAGTATCTATTAGCTTAGAGCTGCTATTTAGCAGCAGAATTTTGAAATAAGAACACTTGATGTTTTCTTTTCAATTCATTCTACTACTATAGCAATAAAAAAGTCTGAAGTCTAAAAAAGTCTAATAAATAAATAAATAAATAAATAAGTGAATTTATTCAGTGCCAGCAATGCCCACGAGGAAAATGGTTATTTTTATGTATTTGGTTCCGACATTTTGGTCAAGTTTTTAATAATACACAATTTAATAAAATACATGGGATGAGAGCGATTTATTACCTGGCCGTCACACAGTTGTTAAACTAGCATGGCAGTTAAAAACTAACATGTAGGTACCAATAAAATAAAAAAATGGAAAAAAAATTACTCATTACCTTATAACGACACCCGGTTGGTTCAGCGGTATTGAATGCTGCGTCTGGCCAAGGTGCGGGTTCGATCCCCGCACAGTAAAAACATTTGTATGCATGAACATGTCTGTTTGTATTGGTCTGGGTGTTTTTTTCTATGTATTATAAGTGTATTTACAAAAGAAAAGTATATATGTATATATTTGTAATCCCACTGTTGGTTTCTAATATCTGTAACACAGGTGCTTGAGCTACCTATCTCAGAGTCAGATCAATGTATAAGTATGATGTAGTGAAATATTAAAAAAATATATATTATTTATTTTTTTTGGTACCTCATGGATTCAGACGGGACAATTTTTCCAAACAATATCTCTAGATAGGTATTCCACTTTCACAAAAGGTTTTATTTCAATGAAAAAGTTTATTTCACACACAAATGTGGTTTATTGAAATATGTGGACTGTCCAGAGAGACCAGTAACGGGGTTTTGAGATTTCAATATCCTGATGGAAAAGCGGACGACAAAAAAAGTTTGGTACCGTACAGTTGAAATGTGTTACACAGGGAAAGTTAAGCTATAGCATTTTTCCTAAGCGAACTGAAAAATGTGGGAGTTGTTGTTGGGACGGACAAGCAAAAACTTTGTTGGGAAATGTTGGTTTAGAATTTTTGATACGAAGTTGATTTAAATTGTATAATTTTACTAATCATTGATGTCTCGGTAAACGTAGGTAGAGGCGTCCCTCCGTGACCTATTTACTTAACGTAGTCTAGTAACGCCCAGACAACAGACACAATGGAAAATAAATTGTTTTATGCCTTTTAAAAGGGTTATGGGTCTTACGACGTTAAGAGAGATAGAGATATTGAGATACTTTCTTGATGAAAATAAAATAAATGCATATTAATGACAGCTACTTCATACTTCCAGTATCAGACCTGTCTACAACCAATTTGCATTTTATAGAATAAGGAATAATAACAGAAATTCACACTGAAATGTTCAGAAGAGTGTAATAAAGGGAAGTCGAAGTATCACTGTATAGGTTCACTGCGGCGGGAGTAGACACCTTCGACAACGTTCCTTTTCGCTGAATTGACGGCAAGAAGCCCCGTTAAAATGCAAAGAAACTGCTCGCGTCTGCATGATATGGAACGTTGGAGTAGACTATTTTTTTTGGGCGGACTGTATCTGTTTGATATTTGTCTATGAGACGTACAATACAAAACAGGTACATTTTTTTAAATTTATTACTTCAGACGTAGTTAGGTATTTCTCGTCTTATGTATATATCTATGTTACCGGTAATTCGGCATCAAATAAATGTCATGTAGGCAATGTCTTATTTCCTTATAAGTAGCCCTTAAATTAACTGACCACTATAATTTAGACAACTTTAAGGCAAGAGTGAGCAGGTTTCTACTAGGAAAACGCCTAGACCTCATCGTCACTTTTCATCAGGTGCGATTGTGGTCAAGCGTTGACCCATCTTCTTGTATACTATTTATAAAGAGATAATTTCTATAAATAACGACAAGGCTTATAGGTAAACCGAAAACACGAAACGCTTGCGCGATGTAATTGAGCACAGCGCCATCTATTAGTTCATTTTTCGAAGCGAAGTGAGGGCGGGCCACTAGTAGTTTAATAAGAAAAAACTTTAGCATCGAATTTTCAAAAAAACCCTGTATAAGATCATGGGACGACATTCTTAAGAATTATAAATCTACTGCCTACATTTGCATATAGAATACGTGTCTTTATTCTTACAATGGACCTACAGAGAGTGCTTATACTCGTATCCACGTTGTAACATGCCGTTTTCAAAGTGTTTTTTACTTACTTTTAGAGCGTCACTTTCAATTCAATTCATTTTTTTTATGTATTGTACTACAAGATAATTTGTTGTAAAATTAGTATCTATATTCCTTTGATGTAACTCTGTTTGTTCACTGTGACAGTGAATAGTGTTAGCATGTAGTGCGTATGCAAATTGATTGTCAATCTCGATAATCTATATAATCTATTTCTGGTAATAAATATATTTTCATTTTTCATTTTTTTTTCTACCTAACCACAAATCTTTTTTAATACTAACATGACGATGACTGTCGTGTATGCCTTATTATAAATAAATAAATTTATTGTCAATCCTATGATACTTACGAGTAACTTGCACGTGCGAGCTAGACAGTTACTCCAATCGGACAACTTTATTTTATTTTGATTTCACTCATCTGCTCGATAAATCGTTCTTGATCTTGATAATTTTGTATTAAATCAAATATTTTTCGAAGGATATCCAAAAGTCGTAAAACAAATGTTGTTCAGAGCGATTGGGAAAAGCAGTGGTTGAAAGGATGTACAGTCAACTCCAAAAATATGTATACACTTTAGGACCTTGTCACAATACATATGTATAAGAACGACTTATACTTTTTATAGACACACGTATTGTGACAAGGTCCTAAAGTGTACCTATACATATTTTTGGAGTTGACTGTACCTAAATGTTCACAGATACAGCCTGTATAATAGAACATTTTTATTGTAATAACTGTGTATGTAGTCGCACTGTGTATACTATCGTTAAGTCTACGTCGCTTTGCATAATAACTCGTAATTAGTAAAGACGGGGATTAACACGGTCAATTTTAGAGTAGAGAATTACTGCTTGACCTAGTCACGAGTGAACTGGGCTGGCGTGCTAATTGGACACACTGAAACACACTGAATGAATTTTGAATCGTACAGTGAAGGCACTCCCAGTCTCCGACACACTAGGTAGATACTCAAATCGTGTTTGTTTGCGCGAACGGAAAAAAATGAGGTCTGCATTTTTGGAGAGGTACGTACAGCCACACATCAAAGTTAACAAAACTGTCAAATTTCTTCAATCGACTCTCATCTTACTGTCAACCAAATTAGGTTGAATATCAATTGAGGAAATTTGACAGTTTGTGGTAACCTGATGTGTGGCTGTCTGTACTTAATGAGGATCACGACGTGTATTTATTTTCGAAGCCCACATTTAATTTTAGTATCCTACACTCTGTTTCTTTTTCTACACGGTTGCCTTTATTTCTAAAATTGAAGTTCAATAAAATGTGTTTACGTAGAATATTTTTTAAACATACTTGCTTACTTAGTATGTTGAAAAGTACCTAAACAGTATCACCAGGGAAAGGGGTCTAAAAACTTTATAAAACATCTCGCGATTACTGGACTCTGTAGAATTTATCCCTTTGTAAATAGTACACATAAATAGTAAAGGTAGATATTTATACTCCAACGCGAAAATGTGGGAACAATGTGTCTATGAACCAACACTAGAAGGGCGGTGGGAACATATTACGGGTGTCTGTAAATTTAAGGAGAAGCCGGGGCCATAGGATGGACATGTTCATGGGTTTTTTTGAGATTTATGGAAAGTCGTAGAAGAAAATTTTGCATATGTAGCTATCTAGCTGTGCCTGGTCGTTGTAAACAAATCAAGGTTTTTGTAAAACCTCAACAATAAATGTATATTTTTTTACAACAATGTTACTTACTAAAGTCCTGTATAATAATTTATTGTTTCAATAGCGCCCTTTTCATTCAATAATCAAGAACTCTCTACAGTCCAGTCATTTATACCATCAAAGAAAAGGAAAAAAAACGTAGAGCGCCCTTTTAAGTGGGGTATCGTCAAATCACTTTTTGGCCCTTTTCTTTAGCGTTTGTAAAAAAATATTAACATTTTTTAGATGGTCTTGGTTATGTAGGTAGATACGAGTACTTCGTTTTGTTATATCTTGCAAATTATGAACTTAGAGCTATTTGGCAGCAGAATTTTGAAATAAGAACGCTTGATGTTTCTTTTCAATTAATTCTACTTATAGCAAAAAAAAAAAATTCTGAAGTGAATTTATTCAGTGCCAGCAATGCCCATGAGGAAAATTTTGGTAATGTTAACACTTTGTTATTTTTATGTATTTGGTTCCGATATTTTTGTCAATTCTCAAAGTTTGTTTTTAATAATACACAATTTAGAATAGAATAGAATAGAAAAATATTTATTCAGTGTAATCACAGACAAAATAGGTTAGTTAGAGTATTACATAAACAAGACACCGAAAAGGCATACACTCAGCATGTGTCAGGGAGTCGGTGACTCCTTGACGCTGGTCTTCCGTGTATTTAATAAAATACATGGGATGAGAGCGATTTTTAACTGGCAGTCACACAGTTTAAAACTAGCATGGCAGTTAAAAACTAACTTGTACTAATAAAATAAAAAAATGGAAAATAATTACACATTACCTCGTATATCTTTGGTACCTAATGGATTTAGACGGGACAATTTTTCCAAACAATATCTCTAGATAGGTATTCACTTTCACAAAAGGCTTTATTTCAATGAAAAAGTTTATTTCACACACAAATGTGGTTTATTGAAATATGTGGACTGTCCAGAGAGACCAGTAGCGGGGTTTTGAGATTTCAATATCCTGATGGAAAAGCGGACGACAAAAAAAAGTTTGGTACCGTACAGTTGAAATGTGTTACACAGGGAAAGTTAAGCTATAACATTTTTCCTAAGCGAACTGAAAAATGTGGGAGTTGTTGTTGGGACGGATAAGCAAAAACTTTGTTGGGAAATGTTGGTTTAGAATTTTTGATACGAAGTTGATTTAAATTGTATAATTTCACTAATCATTGGTGTCTCGGTAAAAAGGTAGAGGCGCCCCCTCGTGACCTATTTACTTAACGTCGTAACGCCCAGACAACAGTTGTGGGATTTGCAATAGCAATTGCGGGAGAGCCACGCTTCGGCATGAATGGGCCGGCTCGACCGGAGTGATACCACTGCCTTACAGAAAACCGGCGTGAAGCAGCGCCTGTGCTGTGTTTCGCCGAGTGAGTGAGGGTACCGGAGGCCCACCGGGGGGAAGGGGATAAAATGTTGGCAGCGCACTTGTGACCCCACTGGTACTGCAGGTATCTATGTAATGGGCGGCGGCAGTTGCTTACCATCAGGTGATCCGCCTGCTCATCTGCTACCTATGATATAAAAAAAAACAGACACGATGGAAAACAATTTTTTTATGCCTTTTAAAAGGGTTATGGGTCTTACGACGTTAAGAGAGATAGAGATATTGAGATACTTTCTTGGTGAAAATAAAATAAATGCATATTAATGACAGCTACTTCATACTTCTAGTATCAGACCTGTCTACTACCAATTTGCATTTTATAGAATAAGGAATAATAACAGAAATTTACACTGAAATGTTCAGAAGAGTGTAATAAACGGAAGTCGAAGTATAGGTTCGCTGCGGCGGGAGTAGACACCTTCGACAACGTTCCTTTTCGCTGAATTGACGGCAAGAAGCCCCGTTAAAATGCAAAGAAAACTGCTCGCGTCTGCATGATATGGAACGTTGGAGTAGACTATTGTTTATTTGTTGGCGGGACTGTATCTTGTTTGATATTTTGCTATGAGACGTACAATACAAAACAGGTACATTTTTTAAAATTTATTACTTCAGGCGTAGTAAGATATTTCTCGTCTTATGTATATATCTATGTTACTGGTAATCCGGCATTAAATAAAATGTGTAGGCAATTTCTTATTTCCTTATAGCCCTTAAATTAACTGACCACTATAATTTGGACAATTTTAAGGCAAGAGTAAACAGGCGTCTTCTAGGCAAACGCCTAGACCTCATCGTCACTTTTCATCAGGTGAGATTGTGGTCAAGCGTTGACCCATCTTCTTCTATACTATTTATAAAGAGATAATGTCTGTCTATAGACAACGACAAGGCTTATAGGTAAACCGAAAACACGAAACGCTTGCGCGATGTAATTGAGCACAGCGCCATCTATTGGTTCGGTCCCGAAGCGAAGTGAGGGCGGGCCACTAGTAGTTTAATAAGAAAAAACTTTAGCATCGAATTTTCAAAAAAACCCTGTATAAGATCATGGGACGACATTCTTAAGAATTATAAATCTACTGCCTACACTTTCAAACATCTTCATTCGTTGTCCCTTTAAGTTTACGGTCATAATCTCTTTAAATATATTGAAAAAGTGACACATAGCTTGTCCTAACCCATAAAATGTGATATATGTGTTAACCCTACTTACATGTTTAGGGTTGCCGCTGTAGCCGGACATTTGGATAAAAAGCAGACATATTGCAACATTTTTAGTTTTTAATGTAATAAATAGCCTTTTTATTTTTTTTAAGTAAAATACTATCTCTTGTACCTCACTAACTGGGTGACCCAAAGAACCTAGTTAAATATTGGCCGCTGATATGAAAATGCACTACGCTTCTTTTTTTTTTGAACAGCCGAGGAACTTTTTCTTACAAAAAAATAATTATTATTTTTTGATCTTTAAATAACGAGCCTACATTTTCCTAATAAGCCGACAACTGCTTCTGGTAAAGCTGGTGTCCATGGTCGGCGGTGAACATTTACCTTCACGTGATCCACTTGCTCGTTTGCCTCCCTATCCCTTAAAAATCTTTAAAATATTTTTTTTACCCGGACACGGACCCAAAAAAAACGTCCGTTTGTTACTGTACTTATTTAGGTACTCCTTGACGTTTGCGACCATTGTGGAGTCCGCTTGTGACCACGGCTGCTGCAACATAGGTACTAACCGAAAAAAGCACTAAGTACAATACAATAAGTACTTTTCACAATAAACGACGCGTTAATTCCCGTTTTAATATTTTATAATTAAAATGCAACGTGAAAAACGTAAAATCTATTTGAGAGGTCCGGCTTTATCCGGGTGCCAGGCAACTCTAATACAAGTTTCCGTCTATTAATAGTGCATGTTGTTAACGTGGCCCCGCTCCACACCCGTTTAACGCCTTAATGTTTCCTATAGGAGAGCCTTCGGAGCATGCAACCGTCATTATACGAGTACCACCCTGTATTATGATCCCGTCTTCGAACTCTACGAATATAGTTCTTAAGGAAACAGCATTACATTCCAAAATTAAATGCCGGGAAGCTATTTAGAGTTAAGCCGTTTTTATGTGTACTTACGATTTCTTTTTTATGCCTTTAAATGGCGATATTTTGTTAAATTGAGTCGGAAAAAGGATCTCGTTTGGCGTTTAAGTTTGTTTTGATTCGACTGGGTCATACTTACGTGTTAATACACTCAAATTGCCTAAAACGAAAAGAAAAAAGATTCTTCTGGCCCCTATTTTACCACACTGACAATTGTCGGTGGCATTACGTAGAGTGACAATACCTAAGTTTCAAGCGACATTAAAATTTTATAACATATAGTCACTTCGCTTCGGGACCGTAATTCATAAATGAGCCAATAGATGGCGCTGTGTCCAATTACATCGCGCAAGCGTTTCGTGTTTTCGGTTTACCTATAAGCCTTATCGTTGTCCATAGAAGTTATCTCTTTATAAATAGTATGTATAAAATAAGATTATTATATTCTACGTATAGAAATACTTACAAATATGAATGGAATTATGTTACAATTGTATCTATGTATGACAATTATACCTATTATGCAACAAGAATTGCATGCATTTCTAGTCGACATATTTGTATAATTGTAGTTTGTCAGATTGCGTGACAATTGTATTATTTCGTGGTGCACAGGTGGTGAGTAGTTCAAAATGTCTCATTGTCATCGACAATTGTCGTGTGGTGAATTAGAGGGAAATTTTTCGGAAGATGGTAGATTAGCAAATAATGACAGCGGAGCGAAGGTGACTCGGTGGATAAGACGACGATACTTTGTGCAATGCAATATTTGACGACCCGTTTGGTTCAATGGTAGTGAATGCTGCGTCTGGGCCAAGGGTTGCGGGTTCGATCCCCGCACAGTACAAACATTTCTGTGCATGAACATGTTTGTTTGTATTGGTTTGGGTGTTTTCTATGTATTATAAGTATGTATTTACAAAAGAAAAGTATTATATATATTTGTACTTCCACTGTTGGTTCTGATATCTGTAACACAGGTGCTTGAGCTACCTATCTCACAGTCAGACCAATGCATGTGTGATGTAGTGAAATATTATAATATCTATAAAATACATATAAACCTCATAAAGCGAATGTACAGTTAAAAGGTAGAGTGAACGCATTGCGGGGGCCTATTCTATTTGCCGATGCGGTAAAAATAAAGACGCAAACGAATGATCGACGTTCTCCGGTAGTCGACACCCACGCCTTTGCTTTACTTTACCCACCATTCGCCCACGTGGCCGCTCTGTTGCCACTTCATTGTGTAATACCTGCTTCATTAACTTCTGAAATTACGTATTAAGTATCTGTAGTAATTGTTGTGCTGTGCAGTGTTTTTCAAACTGTGGATCGCGCTTCAGTAGGAGGGTCGCCGAGATTCGAGTGACTTTATTACTTCATTAAAAAAACAATAAAGATTAAATATTTATATGCCTATTGCTATACTTATTCAATAAGTAAAAAATCAGAAAGATTTCTAACCTTTTTATCATGTATGAAAATTTTAGCTACGTAGGGTCGAGGTGGGGTCGCACAATATTTTTTTCGTAGGTATCAAGAAAAAGTTTGAGAAACACTGGATTAGAGTATAAAATAAATAAACACTAGAACATTCCTCGAGTCGCTCTGCTGGGGACCTCTTGGTATTTCTAACTCACCGGTGGGCGCAGGCCCTAGAGAGTAAGGGTGAGGCTCTGGCTGTCAGTTTGGACATAGCGAAAGCCTTTGATCGGGTATGGCACAAGGCTCTGCTCTCTAAACTTCCCTCATACGGTCTTCCGGAGAAATTATGCACGTGGGTCGCCAGTTTTCTTACTGGGCGCAGCATTAAAGTCGTTATCGACGGTTCTTGCTCAGATATGAAGCTCGTAAACGCTGGTGTCCCCCAGGGCTGTGTGCTATCTCCAACGCTGTTTCTTCTGCATATCAATGATATGTTGTCACAGAACAATATTCATTGCTATGCGGACGATAGCACTGGGGATGCACTATATACCGGACGTGCAAATATTCCTCTGGAAAACGTCATTGAGAGCCGGAAGTCACTTGTGTCTAAAGTCGAAGACATGTTGAATCTTGTTTCTAACTGGGGGCGACTTAACCTAGTCAACTTTAACCCCTCAAAGACACAAGTGTGTGCATTAACTGCTAAAAAACGTCCCTTCGAATTGGCCGTCAATTTTCAAGGCATTCCACTTAAACCTAAGCCTTTTATTGGGATTCTTGGTGTCGATATTTCGAGCGATGTCCAGTTTCGCGGTCATCTGGAGGATAAAGCTAAAATAGCTTCAAAAAAACTAGGTGTTCTTAATAGAGCGGGGCAGTATTTCACGCCAGCTCATCGACTTCAACTTTATAAGGCACAAGTTCGGCCCCACATGGAATACTGCTCCCATCTCTGGGCTGGAGCACCTCAGTACCAACTTCTTCCTTTTGACCGTATACAACGTAGGGCTGCTCGAATTGTCGCTGACCTGAGTCTCTCCAGTCAGCTTGATCCACTGGCTCTGCGGCGAGATATAGCTTCGCTATGTATTCTTTACCGCATCTATCATGGGGAGTGCTCCGAGGAATTGTTTGATCTACTTCCTGCGGCTGAATTCTTACATCGAACCACACGCAAGCGGCTGTCATTCCATCCTCATCATCTTGATGGTTGGCGATCTAGCACTGTGCGTTTTTCGAGGAATTTTCTCCCGCGAACCTCAGTTTTGTGGAATAGTTTAGCTGCGGCAGTATTTCCTGACGGCTATGACTTAGGGACCTTCAAGAAACGAGCGTACTCCTTCTTAAAAGGCCGGCAACGCATCAGCGGCCTCTCTGATCTCGCAGATGTTCATGGGCGGCGGTGATTACTTACCAGCAGGTGACCCGCTTGCTCGTTTGCCGCCTCTAATATAAAAAAAAAAAAATTGAAACCTAATAGTTACAAATTGCTGTTTGTAGCTCTAAAAGTTTACAATAGGTAGGTAAGGTAAAGGCAGCTAATTCCGTGGGGTTCTAAAAATGGCTGGTAATTCCGTGGTATTTAGAAAAACGGTATTTTCATGCAATTCATAAGCTATTTTAGTCTCTAAGATGCTTTAATCAATCAATAATTTATCTATACATGTAATACAAGCATGAAACCGATTTGGTATTTGTACGTTTTTAAATAATTGGTCAGTTTTGCGCCAGCAGCAGGCTGGAACGCGCGCTTCATACAATACGGACCATACGCACGTGAGTAACACGATTTTTTAAATAGCGTTTTAAAATAGTTTTATACTGTTGTCAGTTTTTGTTAAGATTCTAATTTAAAAAGGATAATATGCTTTATCGAAAAAACTTCAAATTCTAATATTATTAGTATCAAATAAACAGAAAATAATTGATAAAAATACCACGGCATTAGCAGCCAAATATTTTGCCAGTTCCTAATTACCGTGGTATACCACGCAATTGCAATTTATTAGAGGTATTTTGTTTTTCTTATTTTGAAGTCAGTTTTATGATTCCGAATTCAATTTTTAAGTTCTGATCACATAAGTAGTCTTTAATTATATAAATCTATTTCCGTGGTATACTAACATCTCAAATTTGCTAGTTACAACAGATTTAAGATAGGCTATTTAGGTATTTTCTTAATTCGTTGTTAGCAAAAGTAGGCACAAAAGTTTAGGTCAGAAATGTTTTCTGATGTAATCCACTGTATGTTTTATATATATTTTGAATAACAATGTAATTAAGCAATAATGCATTATAAATTAAACTAAAAATTGTGTACTTTTCATTACTCGGAATAAGAAACCTTGATTTAGTATCACGAAACCCTATTCCGTTGTATATCAATCGGAATAAGGTTATATGAGATCCTTATTCCGTGGTATCAATAAACGTTAAATACAGTATGTTCATAATCTTACTCAATTTATTAACTAAATATTATTGCTACTTTACATCTCTTGTGTGATTTTTATATTTGCTCTTATGAATCGTATTTTTAGGGTTCCGTAACCAAATAACGAAAACCGAAACCCTTGCAGATTCGTCAAGTCTGTCTGTTCGTCCGTATGTTATAGCCATATTTTTCCGAAACCATTAGTTATAAGTACTGTTCAAACTAGGCAGGTAGATGTATTCTGTGAACCGCATTAAGATTTTAATGCAAAAATGAAAAAAAATGGGTTTCCCATACACAGGCTGTATCAGTGAACATTTACATCCTTGTAGGAGGTGGTTATAATAATAATAAATAATAATTTTACCAAAATGATTATTAACATCATTTTGAGCGATAGTGACTATCACAAAAACAATAGGTAATAATCATTGCGATTGAGGTCCGAGTAACAGGATTATTTTACCTACTCCTTTTAGCAGGAGGGAGAAAGTGAAAACTTGAAGAAATAAATATTAATATTATATATACAAATAATAATTATTATTATCTTTACTTGCTTAAAACATGGTATATAAAGTTATAACAGTAGAATAAGTGCTTATGTTTTGCTTAAAAAACTTGCAAATTTACAGTTCGTGTTACATTGGTAGGTGGGTACAACCTTACATTAGAACAGTTATTAAAATATTTATATTACAATTAATAGGTTATTAAGTCGATTCTCAGCCCATACTCAGACGTGAAAAAAACACACCTTAAATTGGTCCCGAAAACTCGTACATTTTCCGAAACCACACTTACTACTTTGATTATAATTATAATGTATTTTTTTTATGTGATAGGTAGCAGACGAGCAGACGGATCACCTGATGGTAAGCAATTGCCGCCGCCCATAGACACTGCAACACCAGTGGAGTTACAAGTGCGCCGCCAACCTTTTATCCCCTTCCCCCCCGGGTGGGCCTCCGGTACCCTCACTCACTCGACGAAACACAGCACTGGGGCTGCTTCACGCCGGTTTTCTGTGAGGCAGTGGTATCACTCCGGTCGAGCCGGCCCATTCATGCCGAAGCGTGGCTCTCCCACAATTAAAATTCTATGTATAATATAACATCACTACCCGTGCGGATAAACATTGGTATTAGAAATGGCGGCGCCACTATTTACTTCTCGCTTGTACACTATTTGCGTCTATACTCGCACACGTGAGCACTTATACTTATATTTAATTATAATTTTACATACTTAGTATGCTGGCGGTAACAGCTCAACCGTCCGCCATTTCTAAGTCCAATATTTATCTGCACGGGTTGTAAACAATCAAAGTCTGCCCAACAGCTGATCAGTTAAAGCAACGACCCGCCCGAGCCATCCATTCATGCCTACAAACTAGCTGTGCTTGTAAGATTTTACCTTATTACAATGATATAAAGTCAAAAACTCATTCCAGCATTTAAGATTTTAGGCTGATTCGTGATTTAAGTGTCAATAGTGATGCAAATTGTTCGAATTACTCTTGTATCGAGTGCTACAGGTGAAACTCATTCAATAAAAAATCTCTCAACCTTTGTTATGAAGTCGGTTCAGCTCTTTCGAGACTCGAATCTAGGTTACAAACCAAAATAAATAATAAACGGCAGTGGAAATGTACTATTTAACGCATTGAATTTTAGGTAATTGGTCAACTTACGGTACCTAGCCGTAATTTAATAATTAACTATATTGCTACAAGTAAAATCATTTGTAATAAAAAAGTACAAATATAATTCTTATTTTAAAATAACAATTGTTAGATTGATATAGTTAATTTAATAGTCTAGAAGTTTTTAAATATATTTCCGCAAATAAAATTGTTTACTTTAGTCGATTTTCCGCCTAAATTTAAAATAATGGTATTTAATATTTATTATACGGCCATGCCACATGGACGGAAAGTACCTTTAATTTTGTAAATGGAACATTTTACTGAAAAAAGACATTATTTAATTTTCAAAAACTGTTTAAGTAATCTGCATTCATAGATTTTTAAATAACTACACGGTTTACTTAGTATTGAAAATGTTAAAATTCATAGTCTTCCAATTATTTCAGACGCTATATTATTTAGCAACAAATAATCCTTATGATACCTTTTAGACTACTGGCCCGTGTTAAAAAAATCATGGGTTATTTGAACCACCAGATGACCTATGTAGAACGATATAAGAGCATAAAATAATAAGATTCAGCATTATGC
Organism: Cnaphalocrocis medinalis; assembly: GCA_014851415.1. Lineage (NCBI taxonomy): Eukaryota > Metazoa > Arthropoda > Insecta > Lepidoptera > Crambidae > Cnaphalocrocis > Cnaphalocrocis medinalis. The sequence goes on from CM026276.1 coordinate 7,998,557, forward strand.
CATCACTTGTAAGCTGTCCAACTGAGTGCAGGTGAGAATTCAAAAGTACAGGTAGAGTGAGTATATATTTTGGTCATATATTTTTGTACGGCATTCTTACTATCGATAGATCCATGAAAAATAATAAGACAACGCGTAGTGCCGTACAAAAATTGTGCGCCAAAAAGTCGGTTTTTTTTTTTGATTTTCCGACAATTTCCAGGGTGAATTTGATCATTTAATTTTGTACGGCATCAGTTTCATGCTATTTCAGTATTGCTTCTAATACATTATTCCGCAACGCCGTACAAAAATCATGCGACAAGGGGAAAATACCAAGGGTTGCAACCCCCTCTCTTTCTGTGGTCCTCAGTTGGACAGCTTACAAGTGACGGCATAATGCTGAATCTTTTTATTTTATGCTCTTATATCGTTCTACATAGGTCATCTGGTGGTTCAAATGACCCATAATTTTTTTAACACGGGCCAGTAGTCTATTTCGATAATTAAGATAAAGCTACACGGTAATTTTTTTCTCATGATTCGATTCCCGGTTTAACCATGTAATTATTTGAAAATGCATAAATGCAGTTTAAATTGATTTTGTAAGTAAAATAATGTCTTTTATCAGTAAAATGTTCTATATAGAAAATTAAAAGTACTTTTCCTCCACGTAACATGACCGCGGGACGACCTGTATAAGATAATATTACTATGGTAATTAAGGTATTAAGGTATGTTGGTGCCATTTATTAGTTGTAATAATTATAAGGATAGTGATTGCGACTGATTTGAACACTAAAAACAATAAATAGGCTTTATTTTTTGAACATGATGTATCATTCTCCCTATCTCTTTTTTCTTCATAATTTGATCACTCGGAATTAGCAACCAAATACCACGGAATTAGAGTTTTTACCACGGAATTAGATGCCTTCGACTTTTTTATATTTTTTAATTAATTAATAATTTTAACGTACATTTTTAGTCTAACTGTGAATATATTTCAATAAACAGATAAACAACCTTTCTAATAAAAATATCCAGTTCTCCAGAAATAAATAATAAATACTTAATAATGAATGTTGTATCTAGTTTAGGCAAAAATACCACGGAATTAGCCGCCTTTACCTTATATACAGCATGGCACACTTCGGCTTAGAGCTATTTTATTTTTCCTTAATTTATTTTGTCACTGGCCAGAATTGCAGGACGTTATGTGCAGCCAACATTTAATTAACGGAAGAAAGCGTAAAGATTTTATTTTTCTCCATCTTTTAGTGCGCTTCTAAATTTGAAATCAGGCAATCGCTGCCAGTGTTCCACCTGAAGAATCTCGAAATGAGGTCGCAATTCTTCTAATATAAATGGTATTTTATAGCAGTTGCTTGCAAAGGTCCGTAAAAAATATCTCGTCCTGGTTATAAACGGCAAGGGGACATAAACAGTAAGCTGCAGACCGTAATAAAATGTTAGAAGTATCTGCGTTATATTAAGTAGGTACGAAGCTATTTTTAACGTGATATTATTTATTTCTTTATTCAAATGTTGTACAGCATTTTTTTCTCAAAAAGGGTAAATAAAATTGCTTTATCGAGTAATTTAAAATCCAGTAGATATAAATAAGTAGATACACAAAAACGTTATCGTGGCAAAAAAGTATCATAAGCCCTAATATCTTTTAAAAGACTTAATTCTATTAATTTTCTGTTGCGTCTGCCCTTAAGACGTGAAGTAGCTAAAATTATTTGTTTAGTGTTTTGTATGTGATAGGTGGCAGACGAGCAGACGAATAACCGCGATGGCCGCCGGCCATAGACACCTGCAACACTAGTGCAACAATTATGTAAAATCGATGAATTTAAGTGAACAAGTCACGGGGCAAAAATTGAAAAGTAGATTTTTATAATGTTGTTTTCCAAATGTCAGCATAAATGTTGTACAGTCAGCTACACATCAGGTTACCACAACCTATCAAAATTCCTCAATTGATATTCAACCTAATGTGTAGGTATGACAGTAAGATGAGAGTTGATTGAAGAAATTTGATTTGTATATTATACTTTGATGTGTAACTGTACGTAAATAAATGTTAAAACCGTTACATCCTGTACAGTCCTAGCAATCTATGGCGTACTCGCACAGGGGTCGGTCTCGCCTGAAGTCCCCGGCGTCGCTTGGAGCGTGAAAGCGAGTTAGCCGCGCCAGGGGGCGCTGGGGAGCGCACGCAAATAGATTAGCACTGTGTACCACTTTATCAATGCAAGCTTTTAATTAATATCTTGTCCGCTCTAACACGTTTACCTGTTCATGTCAGCTTCTTTGTTGTCGACTGAGTGCCTCGGTGGTGTAGTGGGTCTCTCTTCTCTGTCAGGCCTGTCCCACTCCGCGTGTAGGTATAGAACTTGCAAGTACATGCGGCGTCCCCTCCGGAGGGGCAAATTAGTAGAAAATCACGAACGAGCGGCGACGCACGCGCGACAGTTGCTTGCGATAGAAAGAGAACGCACTTCTAGGTATGAATAATGGTAGGCATTGAACGCTGGGCGGTCGGAATTTCAACGTTATGTTATGGTAGCCTGATTCTTCATTTCCATAAACGGTTTTTAGGAGTGGGCTTTCTGTACATGTACTATTAAGTATTCTGTGTCTCTGTCGCTACGCTGTTGTCAGAGCGGTCGTGGTCACGATGAGGCGTTTTTATTAAAGGCAGACACAGTTCAGCCAAAATTTCTAACCTTCGTTTTTCAGTTAAAAATTCGCAGTGTCAGGCCGAAGCCTTAGAAAGCAGGTTAAGCTGTTAGTCCCGCCCCTGATCTCTCTTCGATCGTATCCAACTGGTGTCCCATCGAAATATGAGGGTTCACTTGTGTTTGTGCACACACTTGTGCTCTTTAAATATCGGTTAGGAGAACATTTATGTTTTTAACGTAAAAATGCCTGCTATCACAAAAAAAACATTTCTTTATTAAAAAAAATATAAATAACCTAATTGTATAATATGTGGATGCTTTCGTTTCAGTATATATACAGAATTATTATTTTAATATTCTAGATAAAGTTAAATTAGGCTTCAATTTAATAATAGCCAAAGCACTTATTGTGTACTAATGGTTGTTAAAATAAAATAGGGGGAATTAACGCAACGATTTAATACAATAATATGTAAGTAGCGTATTGTTCTGTATCCTGCGGTCAGAAAAAAATACAGAATCCATAAAATATTCAAGCAATTTCACGACAAAACTCGTACAAGTCGGACTCTTCAAAAGTCCCTTACGCGCAAGGAGCGTGAAAACGGGTTACCCTCACCAGAGTGCGCGCGGGAGCACGCATAGAGAGTAGGTCACTCACTGCATACATTTCATGTTATAAAAAATGTAGAAAATAATGTTACGTTAGAAAAAATACATTCCAAACTTCCCTTTTTTAGCATCATAAAGAAACATACTTATGTAAGTAGATCTGGCTTTTTGAATAACGCGTGTGGAGTTGTTCGAAGATCATGATTATTTACGTGTAAATATTTCATCGTAACAAATAGAAAAATTTAATTATTTCATCTATATTATTTAAATCTATTTGCTTGATTATTCATAAATATTCATATTAATATTTAGTCCAATGTTTATAAGTGTCCGATTTTCTGTCACTATCTAGTTATCAATGTTCTATCTTCTATACTATTGATAAAAATGTAATTCTATAGGCAAAAACAACGCATATAAGTAAACCGAAAGAGCGAAACACTTGCGCGATATAATCGAAACCCAGCGCTATCTATTGGGAAAAATTGGAACTATTAGCAAAATTGAGTTCCAAAACGAAGTGAAGACCCATAACTAGACAGAACAAAGACAAAGAATTACTTAAGAAATCTTTCTCTATCGCACTCATAATTATGTATTACACCTGCACTTTAGCTATCATTATTTAACTTTCTCACATTGTAAAGTTTTTCGTTTACATTTACCCGGTGGAAACTCGCAAATAAGTCGGTCTCTTGAAGTTGAAGTCCCTTACGCGCAAGGAGCGTGAAAGCGTGCTATCCGCACCAGAGGGCGCTAGGGGCCACATAAATAGATTAGGTCACTCCATGAACAACTTTATTAATACCAGCTATTGATCTGCCGTCGAGTCAGGCTAAAATTAAGCTGGCAACTTTATTTCTATTCGGACAAGAGCTAATTTTGAAGTTGAATCCATTAAAATTAATTTAGAACTAAAGTTAGATGAAGAGAGTCGTAACGTACAGAAGCAACATTAACTTTTCGTTGTTTCTTGACAGCACTAAATTAAAGTACTTAGCACCTGTGATGTTTAACAGTTTAGATGATGAAATTGTAGAAGATAATGGAAGTTCATTATTTCTTATCCATACTAATATTATAAATGCGAAAGTAACTCTGTCTGTCTGTCTGTCTGTCTGTTACTCTTTCACGCCAAAACTACTGAACGGATTTAAATGAAATTTGGTATATAGATGATCTAGACCCTGAGAAAGGACATAGGCTACTTTTTGTTGCGAAAAGGGGGTTGTAAGGGGTGAAAAGGGGGGTAAAAAGTTACTTTTCCACGCGGACGAAGTCGCGGGCGGCCGCTAGTAGGTATATATACCTATAAACATTTGCTTACAAATGATGATTCTATAGAAATGACGAACGATTAGGTACGAAACGGTTTTTTTATCTGTTGAACTATTTAATTGTTGAAAAACATTTTTGTCGTAAATTTGCGATATGTATAATCGAAAAGGGCGCGCTTGGATTTGAACCTACAACCGCCACTGTTCAATTTTATCTGGTTATTTTATCTACTAGTGATCCGCCCTTAATTCGTTTTCATTTTCGTTGACATTAGTTACACTTTGTACCGATAGATGGCGCTAGGTGTCGATTACATCGCGCAAGCATTTCGCCTTTTTGATTTGGCTATAAGTATTGTTGTTGTCTGTACAAGTTACCTCTTTATAAATAGTAAGGAAGATACTCTTATAAGCACAATTAAGTTTTCAAATATTAAACAATGGTTATATTCTATTACAATGTAGGCGGTCTTATTATAGCAATAATGTATTTTTCTAAATCAACATTTTAGCCTTGTAGTAAAGATGGATTATAACCATTAAGAAATGAATAAATTGGAAACTAAACTCGCTATGCAAATGAACTCAAAGTCAGTTTACACGTAACCAAACAGCACATAACAAGACACCTAAGCAAGACACTTAATATTGCAACCTGTGTAAATCCAGCTCTACATTATCGACCATAGCTCGGGAGTGCGATGTCGATACAAACTAGTCTATGTCCGTAGGTGACCGTAGGCCCGTAATGGCTAGAGTTCATTTGCGAGAGATCCTTATAAGCCTCTGTGAGCTGCCAGATTACACAGGTCAAAGCTTGAGATGCGTCTGGGACTTAAATACACAGTCGAGTGCCTTAAGGGGCTATATCGATGACACTAGCGCCGCCAACTTATTTACACTGATTGTGGCGAAATATGATATTTTTTTAAGAAAGTAAAAAAAAATGTTATTTTTTAAGAAAGTAAAAAATATATATTTTTAAGAAAGTAAAACATTACAGACTTAGATAAAAGTAGATTGGATTTTTCAAGATGCAATACAATATTTATAACACGCGACAAGTAACAGTAATGTTATTTATTGCGAAAAACGTCCACTTTTAGCAATAATTAACATTATTGTTACTTGTCGCATGTTTTTTATTGCATCTTGAAAAATCCAGTTTACTTTTATCTAAGTCTTTAATGTTTTACTTTCTTAAAAAAAATCATATTTTCGTCACAATCAGTGTAAATAGGTTGGCGGCGCTAGTTTCATCGATATAGCCCCTAAGATACTATAGCTGCTTTAGAAGAAATAGATACACGTCTTGAATAATGGAATCAGTTCATTCCGTTTATCACTGTCACAATACTCAGTGACTTTTTGAATACCTGAGAAAGTTTTCGAGGACATTACTTACACTAATAGAAAGTAAAATTTTTTTCCCCGGAAGAAATCTGTCTATGTTAGGTACTACTTAGGTACTTAGTTTTTTCTTAAAATTTTGCGTTGCATTATAATTATTATTATTATAGACGGGAATCAACGCGACGTGAACTTTAACCACATATTTATGTATGTAGGTTGAGTCCATTGTGACTACAGCTGCTGTAACGCAGCCGATACGTCAAGCAGTAAGTACATAATTTATTTGCTGAAAAATTGACGAGCGTTAATTCCCGTCTATAATAAATTATTAAGTGTGTTATTCCTGCTGAACCATACTGCGATGACGGTAAACATATCGGTTATAGAAACCTGAAAGAAATATAGAGTGTAAATGCATTAAATTGTCGCTGCCAAGGTCCATTCGCAAAAAAGTTCTAATTGGCATTTTCAGAATTTGAAACCAAATACGAAAACCTCGTACATTATGTATGAGGTTCGAAAATAAAATACTACAATCGACCATAGACACCTGAAACACCAACAGAGTCAAATAAGTGCGTTGCCAACCTTTTACCGCTTTTCCCCCCAATTGGGCCTCCGTCACCCTCACTCACATCAGGAAACACAGCGCAACCGCTGCTTCACGCCGGTCTTCTGTGAGGCCACCCGGTCGAGCCGGCTCATTCATGCCGAAGCGTGGCTCTCCCACGGCTATTGTGTAGCTCGAGATGTGGGCAGCAGGGCGTTGTGCGTCTATATAAATATTTTGTGCCTCTTGTCATGCTAACTTGAGATGGGTAAGCATGTATGTACAAAACCCTACCGTACCCTACCTACTTCGATGACTCGGGTTATAGATCAGAACGATAAACCAATCCGTGTGTTGAGAAACAGACAGAAAACCGAAATAGAAGATTCCGATATTTCTGGATAATTTGAAGGGTACATACTACCTACTACGAGTACAGGCAAAGAACAGAGAATGTCCTAAATGAAACAATATAAAGTTTTGAAAAATATATTGTCTATACTTCTTTTCGCTTCGGCCATAGATAAAAACGTCTTTTTGGCGCCATCTGTATACTTTTTTAAAATTAAGTAAATTGGGGACTACTAAGTACCGACTTTAGGCAAAAATTGCCTTGAATAAATTTCAGAAAAATTTCAAAAAAATTACACTCCCTGTTCTTTTCCAGTACCCTTCATTTGAAATACTGTACAAATAATCCTGGCTAGTTATGGGACAACTTATTTGGTAACCTGAAGCACATTAAATTGTTATGTTACAGCTTTGAGGCTCATTTGCTGTACGCGATTCCCGATTCTGCCTTCACGCTCGCCAAAAGGCACTATCTTGCTACTGGGAATTTTATACTATGGTTCAGTACTTACTATAAAAGAACAGGAACACAAAACGGGCTTGTAAAAATGCCGGTGTCGAGTGTCCGGACGCAAACAACCTGACTCAAAAATTGTTACCTACGTGTAGAGGACGCTTTCAGTCAGTGTTGGATGCTTTTTCATTCACATACGTAGACCTACAATTTAACAAATTTTTAATTGCTGAATTGAATACGGAATCAGACCCACTAGAGAATTGGTTTTTTTTGTCTATTGAGTTCTTTTTACTGAAGCACGATAGACTAGGCTTTTTTAATGTGATAGGTGACAGGCGAGCAGATGGATTACCTGATAGTAAGCGATTGCAGCCGTCCCTAGACGCCTGCAGTACCAGTAGAGTCAACCTTTAACCCCCTTTCCCTTCAATTGGGTCTACGGTACCCTCACTCACCCGATAAACACAGCACACGCGCTGCTTCATTCACACCAGTCTTCTGTGGGACCGTGGTCCCATCACTGCTTACATGATACTGTATATCATGCAGAAAGTATTTTTTCTGATAGCACATAGACTTTTACTAATTCTGCGGGTATTTGTTTATTCGATAGCTTTTAGCACTTTGTTCCATGACATTGACCGCAGTTGTCGAACTTTTTGACATGTTTCTTTATTTTATTTTTTTGTCTCAGGTGCAGGGCGGTGAGCGGAGGCGCGCGGGAGAGAGATGGCTGTGCCAGCCAGCTGATAGCATGCGGGCGGCGGCGCGCCGGCCCGCCCCGACCTAGCCGATCGCACCACGAGCGCCACATTCACGGGTAAGTAGATATACTTCGTGCCAGATAAACTTGCAATAAAAGCCATTCACCCCACTTGCCACTTGTACCAAGAAGTCGTCAGAAATTCGCGATACAGATCGCTTTCCATACTAAACTGTCGATAAAATGACATTTGCCGTGTTTCATAGTCCTTGACGTGCGAACTTCACATAGACCGAACTTTGACGTTTGGTATTATGAAACACGGCAAATGTAATTTTATCGACAGTTTAGTATGGGAAGCGATCTGTATCGCGAATTTTGACGACTTCTTGGTACAAGTGGGGTGAATGACTTTTATTGCAAGTTTATCTGGCACGAAGTATAGATAGTGTGGTATCTCCGCCTAATAGTTTAGTTATGGTATCCTCATGAGAGTGAGCGAGCATGTCTCGCCATCTCGCTCACTCTCTTGACTCTCTGTAAGAAACGTAAATGCGCGCACTTAGGCTCTACAGGAGTAGAAACTCAATAGGTATGTGCGTATATTTTTAATGACTTGCTTGGTTGATTTGGTGAAAGCCGCGGGAAGTCCTTGGATGCAGACAGCATAGGACTGATCTATGTATGCGAACAACATTGGGGGAGGCCTATGTCCAGCAGTGGACATCTTTTGGCTGAAAGGATGATGATGATGAATGTAATTCATATACATAAGATTTCGGCACGCAAGCTGTACCTATTAGTTCGTCGCTGTATGTTTATTAGGCTTACAAACTTCCACAGATACAGTACATACATATGTCGACGATGTATTTCAATTAAGTCGCTAATGAGCTGGTAACAGCAACAAAGGCATAGTTATGCCGTTCAGTTAATTACCATGTTAGTTCATTTACTATTCTCTAAGTAGGTGAGTACAAAACATACCTACTATCCTCCAACCAATTCGGCCACGGCGGACCGATCATATTGAGATTAAATCTATACAATAGGTAGGTACTATTGGCCCGCCTTCACTTCATTTCGGGACAGTAGTTCCACTGTCTACCAATAGATAGGCGATGTGCGTTGATTGTATCGTGCAAGTGTTTGGTGTTTTCAGTTAACCTTTAGGCCCTGGCGTGGAATTTGAGATGGTCAATCTCATCTTTATAAATAGGTCATATAGATGTAGATATATAACAATAAAAGTCGTGTTACTTACACCATCACTATTACTCAAGAATGACAGAAGTGATTATAATGATATTTGTTTGGTCAGATTTTCGCCCTATTTCGCCCTAATGGTCCTAACTGTTCAAATATCGGAAGCCACTAGCTAAAAACTACACAATTAACTGATTTAGAACACATTCGTAAAGCGTAATAATGAGTTATAGTTACATTATCTTCTTCTATACTATTTATAAAGATATAACTTCTATAGACAACGACAAGGCTTATAGGTAAACCGAAAATACGAAACGCTTGCGCGATGTAATTGGACACAGCGCCATCTATTGGTTCATTTCTGAATTACGGTCCCGAAGCGAAGTGAGGGCGGGCCACTAGTATAACAATATAAACATAGTTTTTACAGCCGAGGGGATACTAAATATACTGAGATAAATGCAGACGACGTGGCGTCTAATTTATCGTAAGGCAGAATCAGACATTTGCTTCGCTCTATTGGATAAAGTGAAATGTGTGTATGTATACAGTGTACCCACATACAATCTATTGTACACGTTCATTTTGGAAACACAGTTTGGGCGGCATCGTGTGTCTGCTATCGCCACTTATTTTAATTGGACTGAATTTATTTTTCAGATGTTGGTATCTCTCTCTTTTAAACTTCCGCATTGCATTATTCGTATTATACAAATAATTTATATAACCGGGACTAAACGAACGAACCTTACTTAACATTGAAGCTAGAAGATACTTATTAACTGGAGTTTCGTCCGCATTATATCGGCCATGGTCACAAGCAGACCTGGGGGCGCATATCATCAACTTTTTTGTTTGGTCCTGATTATAGTTAGTGACTTATGAGTAAGAAATCAGTAAAGTGACATTTATAGCTTTTAACTTTTGTTGATTCTACTATTACTTTCCACTCGTGGGTCAGACCATTCTTCTCATCAACGGCACTATTTTTCGGAATAAAGTAAGTAAGTACTTCAATGTCTTCCGGTTTGGCATAGGTTATACCTAGAAAACTCACTCTGCTTCTGAGCAGGGAGTCGCGAAGACACAAAGTTGGTTTTTGACCTCCTCATTATAGGCATTCTCTGCAGTCGCTTTTCGACGTTAAATGCATTGTCATATAGCGTTTTATTACTCTCATGATACTGAAAAAACTCTACAAGAGATTCCTGTACACAATCTCACAAAGCAACAGTGCTGCGGCAAGCGTAGAATTAGTTCCAGTTTGTAGTTAGTGAAGGTATAAAGGCGCTAGCGGACGCGAGACGATGGCGGCATAGTATAAACAGCGCTGTTACCGTCCTCAGTTTGTGCTCCAGTGCTAGGATTAGACGCAAACAGTACGACTAATTTGCATTTCATATGTGCTAAGCAACACTTGCTTTGGTAATTAGGCAAAAACGCTACGATTGTTATTAACCAATATCATGTATAAGTGCCTACTGAGTTGACCTTATTTCACGTTATGGACATTGGACTATTTAGACTTTTTAAGAATTTTTAAAATTAGCTACTTGCTTATTCTCATACTCTGCCTCGGTGGCGTAGTGGGTAGTCGCACTTTAAAGCAACAGCTGCGCTTGGGGTCCCGGGTTCGATCCCAGGGTCGAACCAAAATATGTACTTTAGTTTTTTGGTTAGTAATTCTTAGTGTCAGCCTAAAGTCTGGATGATGGCACTCTTGTATGTACTCCCGTGCCTATTGGAAAGCACGTTACTCGTAAGCTGATTGTCATGCACCTGATCTCTCTTCGGTCACAAGAAGAAGACCTGATATCTTATTATGTCCCACTCTTATATATCACGAGTGAGGGAATAGAAAGTGCATGCGTACGAACGCAGGATATATAATTAAATCTTACGTGTAGCCAGCAAAGTTCCATTTCTGCTTGGCACCAACCTTTAAGGGCTTTTGGCTTTAGGGGAATAACCAACCTGGAACCAAATGGGTGATACGTTCAGAATAATATCTAATAATTATCCTGAAACAAATCTGGCAACGATTTCGTACATACCATTTTGTCTTCATCTTCATCAGCCTTCTGCTGGATACCTATAGGTAGGCCTAATTAAATGTGTGTCTTATGGTAGACCCAATTAAAAAAAAACTCATTCATACCAAAGAGCGTGGAACAACAACATCATGTGGTACCCACCCCTCTTTGTTTATGACTCCATTAACAGAAGTTTAGTCCAAATTGTCATTTAGTGTAGGAATGTTCCCAAATTACTCCGAATACAAATTGGGTCCCAAACCATGGGTCACTAAAGAATATTTATGACGCTAAATCATTCCGGGTGTGGTCCTGACGTACGGCAGATTGTTCTAATTCACAAACTTCGCTACAAAGGGTCTCCGATATCAAATTATCCACAAAACTTAGAGAACGCTAAAATATAGGTACCTATCCTTTATCAGCACAACTTCAAATAAAACAATAAAGTTCCCCTCAACTCAGCTCGTGATATCAACTCCTCAAAAAACTTTAAACATTTACCTTTGACTTCGCAAAAGTGTCCTAAATTAATCTCGAATTTGTCTCAAGTTGCGCCTAGTTTAAGCGAGAGATATGAATGAAATTTTTGCAATAAAAAGCAGAATCCATATCTAGATATCAATTTTGCGATCGGAAATTTGAACGTCTGAATCGTGGATTTTTTAAAGTCTTCATTGTCGGCGTTTTATAGTGGTTTCCGTATTCGAGATTTTTCCAATTACTCGTCTTTGAAAAGGGTGGTTTTTACGAATGGCGCTTATTTAAATAATGCAATTCGGCTGTGGAAAAAGAGATTTATTTTTGGTATCCACTTGGGCTTTGTTTTGTTAACATTGTGGAGTGGAGCGCAGATAAGAGTAAGTTTGCAAACAAAACACATGGGCTGCGATCACTCGACGTGACCTCTCGGAGGCCCATGGGAAATTTTGGTCGTCGAGTTGAACAGTTGGCCACCGGGGAGGTTCATATTATGTGAACTGCTGAACGCATAACTCTCCTTAGCGCGTCGTTGTCAAGTAAAAACGGGGCGCGCCAGCTCCCGGGAAATTTCGTCGATAACAATTCTTGTTCGTATGCTCGTCTCGTTAAAACTTATTTGTCGTTTGTTCCAATGTAATAATGGGTCTCGTCTCGTCGGTAATCAACAATTAAGGCCGGGTCGGGCGTGGGCTGACAAATAATCAATTTGTTTTTTAATGATTGGTTTTATTGGGTTTTAATGTACGTGTTCGTTAATGGTTTCTTTTGAGAATGAAATTAGAATATCATATTCGTGTGCTGTGTTAGTTGATGTCGTTTAATTACTATCTATGTATTTATATTATAAGATTGGTATTGTAAATGTTGCATAGTTTTGAAATACCTACGCTCTTTTTGTGCATCCGTTCGCTTTTGAGAAGTCCGTAGTCCAAAACCTTGGGTAAAATCGTATAGCAAGTAATTCCCTCTCGTGTACCTTGGTGTTTCATAAAGCCATGCCACAAAAAGCAAATACAGCGGAATCACGCTATTACCTATACACTCACCTGAACTTCGGGCGGAGCGCTAAAAATTCACGAGAGTTCTTTTCTCGAGTTGCAATAAATCTTTGTTCTTTGCCCGAGTAACCGGTCTTCAGACTGTATTGCGGAGTTTTCTCATTCACGGAACGTTCCCGGCGATGAGGCCAAGGCTTCGCCGTGATGCTTATTAATTTTTCTAATGAAACGGCCTACTGGCTAATTAAGCACGGACTCGGCGTGCAAAACTGCCTTCCCTGAAAAGTTTGGAACGCTCCCCTGACGACCAGCAGCTGTGTAAAGCGCAACTTGAAGGGAGAACCATAATACAAAAAGTTAGTGCTCGACTCTGGGGAGCCGATAAAATTTTTGTTGAATAACATTTAATTTGGCAAAGTCCCCGTTTATTAACAACGCGTTTGGCTTTTAATAACTTGACCGGCTTGAGTGGAGTCGGTTGGCGACCGGACTTTTTGCCCTTCGACCAGCCCGGCATGTGCGCCAGGGGATACCATTTAGTTCATTCTCACTTTATTTATGGAGTTCGTTCTAGAATTTCTTTCTCAAATCTGCAGTTATTCTAATACTTGCCAATATAGGTATCCCATATAGATATCTTATAGGAAAAAAACTGTTTTCTTATGCTCTCGAACAATTTGTAAGTTTATGTACTACTTAGTGTTAATCAGGCATTTTCGTTTAAAATAATTTTTTGGAACATAACTCAGGTTTGTCTACATAGAAAATGTAGGCATAATATTTGAAAAAAGATTGAAAAAAAAAAGAATTGTACCACTAACAATAAGTCTGTACATTGCGTGCTCGGAATCGAATCCATGACTTCTTCTCCTTTGTCTTAAGAGGGCGAATGAGGGCGACCCACTTGTAAAGGTTTATAATGCTAGCAATGAAAATTGGACTCCATAACTTCTGTGCAGTGGAAAACGTGTATTTACATGTATTAAGGGAAGCCAGCAAACGTACTAGAAACATTTGAACATACGTCAAGTTTGCACTAAAAAGGCTTGGCAACTTTTTGGCTGATGGCTTTCGGCAGGCTTGCGTGGCAATAGGCTTGTAAAAATATGGTTACCTACTTGCGATGAACAACTTTCTACTAAATCTTATTTCTTCTCTCTAGCGCTGAATGGTGGTCCTATGTCCGGGTATCTAAGTTTGGGTGTAGTTATCTAAGTGTATATTAAAGCGATTGTTGTCCGACCTTTGCAACCCTTATATAGTTCAACCCTATTGTTGATTATCTCTGCAATCGTAATAGCCTCGAATTTCTGAAACTATCCCACTATGTACAGGTTGTTTTACCTCAATACCGAAAATATATTTGGAAAATCGATCCAGTCTTCTAAACCGTGTCCCTTTTCAACACTTTGAAATCGATAACTGTCAATATATTGTACGATATGTTTTATATGTTTTGTCAATATATGATATAATATGTTTATCGATACTTTCCACTCAATAAGCATCCCTAAATGGGGATGGGGTTCCCTGGTAACAGTATTTTTTCTCGCGACATGCATGAATAAGTAAAGGCACTTGTCGAAGAAAATGAGAGATTTGCTGGTCGTTTAGTTAAAAGCGTCATGTAAGGGCCACCCTGTATGGGCCACCCTACATGTTTGTGTAGGCGCAGGGTTGTCGGGCCCGTCAATGGGCTATTGTTACTGTGCTGTTTACATGGACCTTTTTCCGCTTCTTTTTTGGGTTCCGTAGCTAACTGTCTGGACGACGAGTTGTATAATTTCGTCACATTTCATCTCGATTACTTTTCTATGCAGATAGCATACTGCGTGTGGTAGGACATTGTGGGAAATTATAGGTCACTATATCTTAACTGATGCGCTCAAGATAAATATGAAATGTTGAAGTTTACGTTATTTTAGGTCGGTTTCTTATGTATGACATTCTCAATCTATCCTAGCCTAGTCTTCTAGTTAAAGTTCCTATCTTAGTTAATTCACCAAAAATCATGAATGGAATAAATTTAACTACTTATATTTTCCGAGGGTGATTGAAAAGACAAAACAGTAGGGATTTGATTTTTTTTAATGACCATTAGGGGGGGTTTAGACCGTATCTCGCCACGCTGGTCTAGTGCGGGTTGGTGAGTATTTGTTTCGTCAGAACCTCGTTCTTTAAACAGCAGGATGTACCGCGTGCAGGTGGGGTTGACTTGGATCTTTGAGTTGATATTAAAATCCCTTACATCCCGGGTTTTTCATATTTAAATTATTAATTACTTGCATATTTAGCTTTCATACCATTTCTCCATCTACTCAGGTCAGTTTTGGTTAATAATCCGGAAACGCTTCCGCAATACAAACATAGTCAATTAGTAATTTTGAAAACCATCATCGCCTTGGTCTGCTGTAGGGACGTTTCACATTTTGAAGCATCCATTCTGTTTAAATTTTGACCCAAAGCTACTATTTATATTTAATTTAAAAGAAGACCCGTTTAGCGCTATGGTTTAGGTGCCGGTTGAGACGCAAGAATTCGATTCCCGCACCTACACAAATGTTTGTTGATGAAACAGATATTTGTGTTGGGTCTGGGTGTTTGTGGTTGCTTCGTTGTGTCTGGTTTTCATAGCACAAGGGAAAACCTTATTTTAGGACCAGGACAATGTGTGTAATGTTGTCTCAATTTATTTATTTACTAGTAGCCCGCCCTCACTTTGTTTCGGGACACGGTCCCTGTCTGTATAAGTTCCGAAACATACCAATAGATGGCGCTGGGTGTCGATTATATCGCGCAAGCGTTTCGCGTTTTCGTTTGCTTATAAGCTCAGTCGTTGTCTGTAGAAGTTATCTCTTTATAAGTAGTACAGGTTATAATTCCGATACAATATTTGGCCCCTAGTTTTTTATGAAGTTAGAAAAATAAACCACCGGAAAGTTGGTGACGCAGCATGTTTGATGTAACGGTGTTTTCTAGTTAAAATTTAATGGCACGTCGGAACAGCCGGATATAATTAAAGCCGCGTTGTTACCGTGTTTGCACAGGACTTGAGACGATAATGCAGGAGTAAATATTTTTAACCCTTGCGCTCTTTGCACAAAACATGTTAAACATTTGGTTTGCGTTACCAGTGTTGCCGACTCAGGACTTTTGGTGCTATATCTAGCACTATTTACGCGTGTAGCACTATTTTGGCAACATGGATTATGTGGTCAGTTATCAAAACTTTTTTAATTGTGTTTGTTCAGGGTCTGGATTATATTTGTAAATCCTCTGTTGCCTGATATCTGTAACATAAGTGCTTAAGCTACTTACGGAATAAGCTTAGTGATGAGATGTGTGAATTCATAAAAAAATGCTTTGAAATTGATTGATAAAAGCCGTATAAAATGCGACGATATTTAAATAAAAGCAAAAAACAGAATTTACTGCTTGACCAAATTACAACGCCCATGGTCTCAAGAGGGGTAAGTTAGTATATTAAAATCGTATATTTTTAAAATTCCTTACCTTCATGACAAAACGAGGGTAATAACCTAATCAAAGACAATATGTTTATTTTTGAAAATTCTTAAAATTAAAGCACCTGTTGCCAATAACACCCAGTACCGATTCGTTGTATCAAGTTGGCAGCACTGTTACGGGCTCGGTAAGTTCTGTTGTTACACCCGCTTCCGGTTTCAATTTCACAGTAATGAGTTGAATGTAATACCTTCAAGGTGTGCGTCTATGTTTGTACGCCAGAAATGCTGCTTCCTAATTGTAAACAATGGGCTTAATTAAAATGATTAATTTTCTTAAGGCTTTACCCAGATGTATTTCATTGTATGTGCTTGTATGTTTTTGGGTATGAGATATTCGATGTACAGCTTGCCCCAAAAATCATGCTTAAGTCTGGGCCGTATGATGGACATGGTAATGAATACTACTAAAATAAGAAAAAAATTCTAATCTTATTTTTTTTAATTTACTAACTAGTTATAAAATATAGCTGTTACCCGCTACTTAGCTTACCTTAGCATAACCGCGTAGCATTTTTAATAATTAGGGGTTAATAGTTTTCACCCCCTCTTTTAACCCCTGTAAATAAAGTAGCCTAAGTTTTTTCTCAAGTTCTAGACCATCTGTAATACCAAATTTCATTCAAATCCGTTCATTAGTTTTGGCGTGAAAAAGTAACAGACAGCAGACAGACACAGTTTCGCATTTATTAATAAAGTTAGTATGGGATCTCCGTTATTTCCTTTAAATTCTGTTTTCAAGGCTTTCATAAGTTCTGTGACGGGCTTTGAGAAGCCAAAATGTACAACGGCGTTTTATACCTGTCTTCTATTTTCCAAAAGCGAGAGTAACATTTTTAGGGTTAATCTTCCGACTTTCCATCCCGATTATAAAAGTTGCAGTAACGGAGGCAAGTTAAGCTCACGCTCAAAAGGTTAAGAAGCTTAAGTAGAAAATGAAGGAACAAAGAGGACTAAACAAAATTTAATAATAATTATGCAAAGACGATTAGGAAAAGAAATCGCTTAAAGGGAAATGATACTTATCGGAATTTATATTCGTGACTTTTGCTTCAATTAATACTACATTCAGATTACAATTTTATTAGACCCGCAGATTTGGCGGCCTGATAGATATGAGCCAGAAGCAAGACTAGGATGTATTGAAGAGTACCATTGGGGGACATAAAGGGTCATTTACAAATGGAAATTAAAGGTTGCCAGTTGCTATGATTGCCTGGGTACCACAGTACATACAGATTGCGACAGCCCTTCCGATTAAAGTACGGCGAATATACGGATCAGGCGCATAGCGTCTTTTGTTGATACTTGAAAGTTCATGTTGAGCAACCGGCTAAATTAATACTCTTATAGGCACATAGGTGCAGGAGCCAAATGGAGTTATAAATGTTTGAATTTTTTAGCACCTTCATTGAAAATACCTCCTCGTTCCTCCTTCACTATGGGGCCCAAAATAATCGTCTCTTCATATAAATGGCTCGGTCCGATAAATTGATTTGTATGACACAGTTGATTTACTTCGCGATTTTAGTGTTTCCATAGTTAAAGATGTTCAGTTTTAAGGGCTGAGGTACCACCTGAGAAGGGATGCGCTATTTCGATAACATGTCGGACCTATATGTGCGTATGCGACTAGTTGCATTTCAATTAGGTACCCGTATTCCATCCCCTATTTTATAGGCATCTATGTATAATGTAAAACGATAGCGGTTATGAAGATTGGTGTAACAAACAATGTTCAACATTGTAAAGACGTAGATAGACGTATAAAAGTTACGAGTTAACAATTTAATAAAAGATTGCGTCTTTTGATATTAAAAATTCTGCCAACGCAAGTATTATCTAACCAATATAATTTCTAACAAGCTTTTTGTTGGTGCTTAACTGAAAGACGTTTTCCTTATTGGAATTTATTTCTTTTATATAATGTTAAAGGTTATATTTTATTTAAAATGAATTCGTATTAATGTGCGTATTTCTCTCATTCGTTCGGCGCTGAGGAAAAGCCTTTTGAAAAAAATTAAGGCTAGATTTCGCTCCACTATTTGAGAAACTATTAGAACCTAACACCTTGTTAATTTGTTAAAACAGTACTTAGGATAAAATATAGCCACTTTTCTTATTTTTTTCTCTAGCCCATAAACAACTTCTGTGCCAAAATTACTTCAAACTAGTTTCGACACGAAGATGTTACAAACATAACATTTTTAGATTTATTATATTGGTAGCTACTAACTTGGATGATTGATACTTGCGTTAAAATATTGGTTGCTTACTTAAACGTGTCTCCTTCGGGAATTAATATTGATGGAAATACCCAGCAGTGAAATATCCCAATAACCAACAGGCAATTTCCTAACGATATCAGAGCTATCCCGAGTTGCGAAGTATTTTGAATTAATTCATCTGTCATGGGTAGAGTTTTGATCCGCTACATTGGGAAATGTCCAGCTAGGGTCCAAAGAGTGTGCTGGGTAGAATTCGTGGATCGATTTAACTCTGAGCACTGGCGGTTTATTGAGTGACTCTGACTATGACTGAGCTTTAGAGAATTCCCGATTTTTCCAGTTATTTTTACTATTCAAAACAAGCTTAAGTTTAGTAATATTTTTAGTTTAGATACTGTTTTGTCTATAAGTATGTAGTATTTTTATGTGTTACCTATGTTTTAATAAGATAAATATTGATGGATAGAAAAAAAATATGGCACAAAAATAACAGTTATGAATAAGAAAAACAAGACAGCACAGCAAGGTATAAGGTTGCTGTTGGTGCCTAAACATCTACCTGATCGCCATGAGTGTTAGAATCAACTAGGTATTAAAGGGTCAATTGTACGTATTCTTATATTCTTTACAGAGTATAAACCCAATTATAACTTTTGGAGTGTGAGGCATTACGAAATATGTTATCGGGTTATTCAAAGTATTTTTTTATGAAATGAAGCTTATCATTACGCTCCCAAACTATACTCACTTTGAAAAATAAATTAATATTTTTTTCTCCAACATTTTTTTGTCATTTTTCCATACTAAAATACCACCATGACTTTAGAACAAATATTTTCAGCGGCCATTTTTACAGATTTAACTCAAACCTGGGCGTTTTGCAATCCGACGTGTTCAAAACTTCGGCCACGACACGTCCGTCATCAACTGTCTACGTAAAATCAAATCCCAAAGCAATAAACACGGAGCTTATTTTAGTTTAGACTTTCGCGGAAGATTAATTCAGTTCGTGCTTGACCTCGTCGAAGTTGCCAACAACACCTATCAAAGGAATCGTCACGTGCGCAACTAGCTACTGAGTGTAACAATGAACAATTTTATGGTTCTTGTTAAGTGGGTATGGTCAGACGGGAAGGCGGGTTTTAGACCTATTATACTCTGTGTTTTAGACCGTCAGTTGTATAAACGATCTTTAGGGACCAGCTAAGACATTGAATCTCGATTTTAATGGTCATAGTTATGTGTTAGTATGTTTCGAATTTTTCGAACATATCTCGGGTTTGTGACCGCCAATCCGCATTAGGCAAGCGTGGTGATTAAATCGAATCCCATCATAGTAACGGTGACTTATTTCTAAAGTAAAACCTTTGCCCTGCAGTGATTATAGCACTAAGAAGTAAGACTCAAACTGATAAGTCTTTACTTATGTCCCCTTAAAATAAAATAAAAAGATAGTTTGTAGAGTAACGAGCGAAAAATTGCGCCTCGTTTTATTTTAAAATACAATTTGCACCCACAAAAGCCGTGTAACATCCGTAGTTGACCGCAACAGAAATCGGTTAATCCAATCCGGCTCCGCCACGCCGCGCCGCGCTGCGTATAGATTCACTGTGTTGGCGAACTTTGTTACCAACTAGCCATATGTATAGTTGTAATACACATCAAAGTATAGAAAACTGTCAAATTTCATTCAATCGACTCTCACCTTACTGTCATACACATTAGGTTGAATATCAATTGAGGAAATTTGACAGGTTGTGGTAACCTGATGTGTGGCTGACTGTACGTGAGCAGTGGACACCGACAAACGCACCTCGGTATCAACCAGAGTCTAGTTTTCGAGAATACAACCTTGCATCATGACATTCTTCAGACATGTTTCTCGGCATGGCGTCATAGAACGCCTTGTCATCTAAGGGAAAGTAGAAGGCACTAGAACGCGCAGGAGATCACTCACAATCACAAAGAAAAAATGTTGTTCAATGCCCCCCTGTCAAAGTCTCTCAGATGCATTCTGATCGTAGCCTTACTATACCGAAACCCTGACAACATCACCGCGACTTTAAAATAAAACTGCCCGAACCGTACCGTAAAACATTTCATCAACTCCCGTCCTACCCGGTCATAATATAAGGGATGCATCAGGTACCTCAGCAGTTGTAAAATTGTCTCGTCCAACTTTATTAGGGCACACTAGGCGTAGGTAAGCGCATAATCTAGCGGTTCTATTTCCATTTTACGAGTGGGAATGTGTGGGTCATAAACATGCGTAGTTTATGGTGGCACCGCGCGCCCGGGGCGTCGTCAATCCTCTTGCGCTAAGCTATGAATATTTTTTTAAATAATGACCCCGTAGGTGATAGGACCCCGAAGGAATAATGTAGGTACTGATTGCAAGGAATACACTAAGTTACCCAGAGATGATTCAAACTACGTGTAGATTGAACACCCCGTTGGTTAGTACTGGGCCGTGATCTCGGTTCCTAAGTTTGATTCCCGGGTCAAGCATAATGTATGTATTACCAATTTTGCGAATGGATCCTTCATTAGCGGCATCACCTTTAACGCTGTAGAGTTTTGATATAAGGGTCAGACAAAAAAACTGACATATGCAGGAACGCATTCATATGGAAGACAAACCTAGGATAATATTAATAAACTCATAGCTGACCGTCGATACCGACCATTTTCCCATTTCCGCGAGTCCCCTTTTATTTACTCAACGATACATCCGAGCACGAAATAATATTTTCACAAGAAACTGAAATGAATGTAGTACCTAGTTGTTGTTTAGACAGCTGACTATTTAAATAGTGGGGCATGCAAAGTGCTTATTGCTCTTTCAATGTTTGTAGGACAGCCACGCTTCGGCATGAATGAGCTGGTTCGACCTGAGTGATACCTACGGCCTTACAGAAGACCGGCGTGAGGCAACGCCTGCGCTGTTACCGGAGGCTGTGCCGGAGGCCCAATTCGGGGAAAGGCTTGTTACTTGTGACTCTAGGTTACTGGTTGCAGGTGTCTATGGGCGGCGGCAATCGCTTACCATCAGCTGATCTATCGTCGTCTGCCACCTATTACATAACAAAAAACCTAACAAAGCTGTGGATAAGAGTACAAAATTTGAATGTGAATTCCCAAATTTGAAAGTTAAGTTCTTCTCCTCATGACATGGCGGTACTAAAAATCAAATACTTTCGGAATATGGTATTCCTAGCTGTGTTATCTATTGAAATCCCACAGCGGCAGCGGGCCCGGCTGACCGACAAATATCCGCATCACCGCCACATTTCACCAAACTCGACGATAGCGATTAAATTCACCGGATTTTTATTAAATTAGATCAGAATTATATTATGTTCAATTTAAATCGAACAAAGGCGAACGATGGTAGCTCAGTGAATAAGAATGCGCTATACGAGGGGCCGTGTTTTCAATCTGAGCATAAATCTTTATTTTTTTCAAATCACAGTGAGTATTTCTACCATTAGGTGGGCGGTGAGGGAAAACAACCTGCATGTTTTGGATAGTTTCTGAAAGGTACACGGCGCACTTCAAAGGTGTACTAAAGGCACTAGTCGGTATTGTAATTATCAGATTCCCCAAATCCTGCATAGAGGATATGAAAGAGAGATCTCTTTACTAAAAATCAAATGTTGTTACTTAACAAGGTATCCCTAGCTCCTGGTACCTATTGAAATCCCACAGTGGCTGACCGACAAATCTCCGCATCACAGCCACATCCCGCCACTCGTCGATATCCGTTAAATTCACCGGATTTTTATTCAATCAGATCAGGATACCCTTATTTCCAATTTAAATCTTTTTAAGCCTATTATGTTAGATTAAACGACGTAATGAGTACCCTGCGAAGAGGACTTAGGGCAGGAGGGGGCCCTTGTTATTAATAATTTTGCGTTTAAGTATTTTGGGTTTGGGTTCCAATTTAAAGTAATGTGAAATAATAAAACCAAGGATACATAACCAAAAAAGAATATTGTTTCTGAATTTTTGAAATGTCTATTGGTGAATCGTTTATACAAATAAAAATACTTTTTTTCATCTATAGAATATAACCTATGCTATTTACAAAGAGGTTAATCTCATATTCCACGCCAGGGCTTATAGGTAAACCAAAAAGACGAAACACTTGCACGATACAATCAACGCCCAGCGCCATCTATTGGTAGACAGTGGAGCTACTGTCCCGAAACGAAGTGAGGGCGGGCCACTAGTATGATCTAAAATAGAAGCTGCTTAAATCGTTAAGCCGAAGCGTAAAAAAATAATGCGAAACTTTTTTGTATCGGTAGGTATTACATACCTCTACAAAAATACCAATAAAGGATAAATTAAGGGCGAAATATTCAAACGACTCCCGAAATTCCAAAAGCGGAATTTCCTTTTCAAATGCATTTTTGCTATCAATAGCTTAGTGGCGGACCATGAATAAAGAATGACTAGATCTATTTTTGTTTTATGAACGTATTCCGAGTTTATTCCGGACGCAAAGCATAAATATAGCGTAGTGGTGCGGCTTACCCTTTGTTACAATTTCACTCAAATACCATTTGTAGAAATAAATAATAGTTATTAATAAATAAATTCACACAAATTCTCATACATTGACCTGACTTAGTACCTACTAAGAAGCTTAAGCACTTGTGTTACAGATATAGGTAATACATTCATTACTCCCAGATACTGAACAAACACAAGTTGTGATACTAATATTTGTCTAGGGTGGGCATCGAACCCACGACCTTTTGCGTATGAGGCAGGGACACTCCATCCACTCAACCAAACGCTATATCGAGCTAGTTAATTCGATGATTTTGTTAAGATAATTGAGTTCAGTAGATGAGATGAGACTTTACAGACTATCAATATCTTCAAAAATACAATAAAATAATTAGGTCAAAGTAACAGCGCTTTTCACTGTACAAAGGTAAAATACGAATATATGAGATTAACTGCGCCCCGCGATTTCATCCGCATATATAATACAACATATCTGTATAAATTGTGGCCTAGTTATTCTGAAATGCAAGCGAATATTTATTATTGTGAACTCCATTTATTTCGCGTTTATAATATTAGTAGGATTAGAAGTACGAGTAAGTTGTCGGATTAAGGTATATATATAACTTTTATTGACTTTATATGATGATGCCTTCCAAGCTGATTTCGGCTACGGCGATCACTTTTTGTACATTAGGTACCTACATTGAGGATCTAAGGTATTCTTGCCCTCTGGTGACTTTATATACTACTAGTGGCCCGCCCTCACTTCGCTTCGGGAACGTAATTCAGAAGTCAACCAATAGATGGCGCTGTGCTCAATTACATCGCGCAAGCGTTTCCTGTTTTCGGTTTACTTATAAGCCTTTTCGTTGTCTATAGAAGTTATCTCTTTATAAATAGTATAGAAAGGTGATATTGTATAACTATTGTTTTTCCGATATTTTGCTCCGGTTATTCAAGGAAAGCTCGAAAGATTTCGCATCACTATCTCGGAACCTGTGGAAATAGCGGGTGCAAACTTTTCTGTTGCTCCAGTTCATCCGTATACTTTTCTTTTATATGAGTTCTTGGTTCAAGGCTGTTGAAGGTCAGCATTCAGCAATATAAAATTATTTATCGAGTTACTTAGTTTCTATTTATTTTATGGAGCCTGCCTTTGTTATTATTTTCTTAGGTACAGTCAACGCAAAAAATGTTTAGTTGTTTTAAAATATTTTTGTATTTTCTGAATATACTTAGTTAGATTGTTTATCTCTGGACACTCGTCATTTATTTTCCTGCTCCTAGTATCTTCTTTTTATCGTTGAAAGGCTAACGATTGACCACAGTTACACCTGATAGAAAGCGTCGATGGGGTCTAGCATGTTACGCGTTTAACTAGAAGATGTCTGTACACTCTTGCCTTAAAAATATCCAAATTGTAATGATAAAGAACACAGACTTCGGCATCTGTGTTCAGCCCTGTATTTTTTTCTTCCATACTTTGGTATATATTGTCGGCCAAGTATGTTTTTTTCTTCCATCCCTTCATTCGTCGTCGAATCATCCACCCAAGGAGATGACTGATAAAGCTAGTCATCTTATTCTTCACACAATTTGTCAATCCTCAACACTGTCCCTTATAAGACAATTTTTCTCATCGACTTTCTATGTCGTCTGCAATTCATTTTCTCTCTCGCTCTCATACGTGCGAGATTCAATAAAATCCTTCATAGGTAAGTATCCAGTATTCTTCACTTGGTTTATTACCAAATCATTATACTTAAGTTGGAAATTACATGCATATTATCCTTTGTCACGAAAATCAACAAACGAATTGAGAACCAAATATATAACACGTTCAAAGTACTCTTTTGTTTATACACATGTATCCAACTAGGTACAGAGCATAACAATAGAACATTTTATAGGCCTCCTTGATAAATAAACTGAAGGAGAATCCGAAACCACACTTAAAGGGAAAAAATCTGATGTTCGCAATTTTGTAGGAAGGGCCTCCCAGGGGTGTGCGATAGACCGGGTATCGGCGGGCATCATTTGAAAGTAAATGGATTGAGTCTGTGACGTACAATGGTACATTTTTCGTTCCTTAATAAATGCCCTGTTATCTGTAACAGTCAGCTGTCTGGAGATTCACTATTCATTTTAGTTTTTTGGGAATGCTACTGAATGATTTAGTCCTGGTGTGATAGGGATATTAGGAGGAAGCGTAGTTTATGTATTATGCCTTTGATTTGCTATTAGAAAAGATACGGATTATTAGAAATGTTTAACCAATATATTTTTTAAAGAAGTACTTAAGTATATTTGTTGGCTCAATATGAAAATGTCGGCACTAGTGGTATAAACAGTTTCCTTATTTTCCTGAAACATCCATTCTTCAGACATTACGCTGTAAGTAATGGGCGCTACAATATTTACAACAAAATGTACATTCTATGTCTGCCTTTATATGGATGTACATTGTACCTATATCCATATCCAACATAGACTAAACATTCATTGATGTGTCTTTTAAGTTTATGAAAAGATTTAACCAAAGGTATATACCAATAACTATCTAAATACTACTAAACATCGGTTAATGGGGTGTCTCTGACATCCCGACACATGCTGAGTACTTATGTGCCTTTTCGGTCTTCACTTTTATTGTTTTATTTTAAGTTGGTAAGTTAAGTATGATTGTGATGCACTGAATAAATGTTTTTTCATTTAATTTAATTTCATTTACATGCATACAGCTTGAATGAACCTCAATTACGGTCATTTTATGGAAAAGGATGGCAACTGATCAAGCGAGTTAACTGATGGTTAGTGAACACTACTGTCCCTTGACATCCGCTACATTAATTCGGTTGGTAACATTTTTAACAAGTTAGCAAAAGTCAGTAAACGTAAAATTATCAATATTACTTTATTAAAAAAAAATAGCACTTCAAGTTCCACAGCAGTTTTTACTAGCCACCGCAACAGGAAACTGAAAGATTTTTTTTTTATTTTGCGTAGATACCTGCTCTGCACACAGTACACCTACAACATTCTGATTTATTTGTCCGGCTTGTTCCAAACTGTATTTGCAAATAGTCCTTGTTTAACTTCCTAGTACAGATAAATCCTCCAGACCAGAAGCTGTACGGGAAATATTGATGCAGAATGCAATCCAATTTATCGGGGTTCTTTTAAACAAAGACTGGAAGTTGTGGATTTTTTTATATGATAGGTGGTAGACAAGCAGATAGACCACCTGATGGTAAGCGATTGCTCAGATATTTTTGGTAAACGTTGACGCTAAGATCATTTTGATACTGACGTACCGCATGATTGATGAGCATTGCTCGTTTCATTGCTCTCTGCGTGCCGTACGTGTAAGTACGTTCTTAAGCTCGTTACTGGCATTTTTTTCATAAAGCGTTATTAGGCATGGAAACGGTAACCCACACCCTCGGAACTCATCGGCGTATTTTATTATTTACATTGTGGCACACAAGTATTGCGCCGACCGCGCCCCATCGGCATACCCCAATATCGCCAGCTTATTTCCCGAAGTCCAGTCCTTTGCTTTTATGGACCATGTGAAGTGAATTTATAGCTGTAATTTTTCCACATTTTCTATACGTATTGTTTCAGCTCCACGCTAGTATTTTTATGAACATTGTTATGCTGGTGCTTTGATACCATATGCTGTAATCATTTTGTTTTATGAATTCATTGTTTCACTTTTACGACGCTGGTACGTTGTGTAGCAACTCAAAATGGCGATTTGTTGAAATAAGTAACGTTGCCTGTTCATCTATAACGAGGTTGTAAAATAAAAATGTATTGGCCATTTACTCATCGTTGTACACCGTTTTGGCACGAAATCTTGTCAAAATTATTACATATTTACTGTACATACAATTTTGAACAAAAACAGTATGACGTTGGTTATATCACTATGGGAGAAAAGTAAGTGCTATATTTCACATGCTCCCCTTTCCCTGGATTAGGCTTACAGTACCCTCACTGATTCGGTGGAACACAGCCGGTGAACATCAGTTGACCCGCCCTTCTTATATTATAAAAAAAAAGATCAAAATCCTAAAAAAATCTGATTAAATTAATCTTAAGTAACCATCCAGATTAAAATGCTAACGTAATATACACAGAAAAAGGGAAGCAAGAAGAGCAATTTCAACAGAATATTTAACATTATACAGTGTCGTTTCACTCAGAAATCCATCCTGGGCTGTTCCACGATTTCCACGTCGCGATACCAATCAAGCGATCCAAATGTTCTTGTTATTTCTGTGCAAATTACGAGCACTTTGCCGTTTGCGAATTTCGTTTGCTGGGAATTCATAATTTGTTGTATATTTTTAGGGTTCCTTAACCCTGGAATATGTATGAAGCAAACGTTTGAAAGTTCACGTACCAGGTCACACTCTATTTTGAGTTTTATGGTGTTGTAATAAGCTGTTGTAATATTGGAATATCCAACAGAGACTTATGTTTATGAAGACATTGTTTTTGTTGTGGTAATTGTCTGCGTTTTAATGTAATATTTTTGTGCTAAAAGTGAATTTGTATCTTTCATTTACTAAGTAATTTAATTACGAATAATCGAAATAGGCTTTATCCAATTTAAACTGCCGTCACTTTGATATGGTGTAAAAATATTCATAGAAAATAAAAACAAAGAGGTAATTTAGTCAATCCATAATTTTGCTGTTGATGTAGTTAATTGTCATAGGAAAAAAAATCGCATATGCGGTTAGCTGTACGTATTTTTCATGTGGTAGGTGGCAGACGAGCACGATCCTCATGGTAAGCGATTGCCACTGCTGATGTGTACGTCAGCAGTAGCGACACCAGTAAAGTCACTAGTGCCAACCTTAAAAAAAACAATAACCCCCCTTCCCGATAAGCATTACGCCTCTGTTCCAACTCGCTTAGCGAAACACAGCGCACGCGTTGCTTCACGCCGGATTTCCGTGAGGTTTTATCCTACAAAAAATATTGACCTATTTAGTGTAGAATCTGTGAAAGCAAGAACGACTCGCGCTTGGCCCGCCTTTGTCGGCGGATTATGTACTGTGATACCCGGCGTCACGACTGCGTAATGAACAGCTCAATGAAAATGCAAAGTGAATGTAGTTGAAACATTTACTCATATTTTCCATATTCAGCTTTAATCTTTCGCTGATGGAAAATGATGTAATAAGCGTATTATTTTTAACAAACTTTGCATTATTCACTCTTATTTATGAGGGTAATGAAATGTAAAATGTAAACGATATTACGATAATCTAGTGAAGTCACAGTACCTATTGGCCTGAGCCTTGTAAGAGATAAGTAAGTTTTGTATGATTTTAACAAATATGTCAAGACCAAGAATTTCATGCAAGAGTCTTGCAAGAATAACTAAGTTTCTCAGTCACACAATAACAAGACATCAATCTTGAAAGCTTTGCAATAGTCTTACTACAGAGTTCAAGCATTCAAATGTAGAATTCAAGTTATGCAAGAATCTTGTATGCCTCACAAGAATCTTGAGAGTACGTGCAACAGAGACAGTTTAATTATTCAATAATACCTACCGACAAAAAAGTTAAACGAAATTTATAAAAGCCAAAGGGACAAGATAAAAGTTTGAAAGCAAACTAAAGTTTCAATTCAATTCGGTAATCTTTCTTTCATTGTTTATTCCCGAGTCGAACTGCTATTTGCTAAACTTCAATTGAATAATAAATGAATTCTAATAGGACTGATTGCTTAAGTGCGTAGCGATTCAAATTGCAAGGGCCCTGTCAATTTTGTTAATTTGATTAAGCTTTTGAGCAATATCGCTTTATGTTGGGAAAAATGTCGATACAATGATATGCTAAAGTACCGATAGTTTTTGATCAATTCTTAAAGCAAAATCACTAAATTGGTTTAAAAAAAAACAATTCGTGACATTATTACTAAAAATTAACGGCCTTGATCTTGGCCTTTATTTATTTATATCGATGGTAAAATTAACAGCACATCGATATTATGTGTATTATGTACCTAACCTTAATCGATTGACATATCGCTACAATAAATAATCAGGCGTCTATCGTTGAATGTAGTTCTCCTTCAGGCCTTGCTATAAACTTAAACCCCACGTTATTCTCATCCTAACTGGATCCGGACTATCTGGATCCTTCACGAAATAATATTTGGTAAATCAATAATATCAGGTTAAGTTTTGCCTCGACACGATTTATCGATACAATATGTTTTTGACACATCTCTAGTATAGCTGTGCTTGCTTAGCTCGGTCAACCCGGCGACCTTTATTCGGGATTTTGAACTCTGTATCTAACATTGGGTGTAGTGGATTTTGTTCATTTGATTTGTCCGGGCCGGAGTTCAGGTCAACGAATGTCTAATGAAGTCGAAGTTTGATTCTCTTTGATATTAATAACGAGTTTTGGAATGTGTTAATAAATATTCATTTACCTTTACTGGATTGGAATATCTTTATTTTTCGACGTAGGTAGGTAGGTACATGAAAAGATAACATTTTTAGCAGATTTTTTTCTGCTTTTCCATCCATCATTTCACTATGCCTGCCGCGTAGCATAGATACTACGTCGTAGCACACACTTGCTACACCATAGCACACGTTTGCTACGCCGTAGCAAGACATTGATTCACAATCTGGTAAATTAGATTTGTTTTCTCCAATATGAAAAGTACTTTGTTTTGATTGTAAATTGAATAAGCGTGTTTGTTTCTCTTTTTGTTTAAAGTAGAATTGTTCGCACAAAGATATTTCGATGACTTAGGGAAAACACTTTTCACGTATGGGCACGTATCTACTCATAAAGTGCGGGTCGCTGCAACTGCCGTAATTTATATTTTAATCAACTGGCATTGCCGGGACGGATATAACTGACATCCTCCTCGAATGCGCCAATCTATTTATCCATAAAATACTCCAGCCCAATCTCCAGTACGACACCCGACTTAATACCTATTCACATTGGAACCATTTTTCATTGGATTATGTCCTTTCATTTTATATCGCATATACTTATGGTGTATTAACTCGCGTCCTTTAACGGCTTCTTGGCGGCGAGCCAAGGAAAGTCCGCAGAAGACAAAACTTTGCAGTTACTAATCAACCACTTTCTATTTATTTTTGTTCCGTGGTTGTCTTATCCTTAATCGTAGATTTTTAGAGACACTTCTTGGCACTAGGTAATTGTACAGATTTCAATTTATATGGCAGTTTAGTTTTCATAAAAGTAGGCAAACGCAATGCAGGCGGTGTTTACATTTGATTTAATGAACTTGTTTCCTTTCAACTGTTCCAATATAATAAAGAAGACTGTGCGCTTTATTCGGACGTTTATTGTTACCTCCTCATTGTGGAATCAAGTCCTACTGCAGAAACACCGTACTTTTTTTATGGCTGACCTTTGTACCAGAAAAAAAGAAAAAAGATTTGTATTTATCAAAGACTAGATAGATTTTGATTTTACAAACCCTTTTACTAGTTAAAACCAGATTTTACGCCGACGCGTCTGGGGTTTAACGAAATTTATGACAAAGTTAAAATCGGAAAACTAGCCCTGACATTTTTCAATGCCGGCTGCATTGGCCGTTGTATCTTATCTGGATTCAGAGTTTCACTAAAAGGCAATCCATTCCACCTTTTAACTAAAGTACGGAAATAAATCTGTCTGCGTACTCAGACTGGCTCACCTACGCTCCGCCGCTTCTTTGCAAAAAGTATGAAGGGATTACTGTTAGACTAGTGTAGTTCCTGAGAAAGTAGTTCATTTGTACTAGTTCACTCGCTCACTCACTCAAGAGATAAGTGAGTAAACGAGTGAACTAGTCCAAGGAACTTTAGTAAAGGGTAAAATAATTAACTTAGATGAATAAATGGCCGATATTATAAAAAAACCAAAGACCAGAGTAGACAGTATTGTATGAGTAAGAATGAGATAGTTTTACGGCCGTCCATAATCAATACTGCGTCACACATTTGGTTGAATAGTACATTCAGTTCAACTGATTGAGACTATATTACTCAGTACTTCTTTGTTTCACGTGAACTAAATGAATTACTAGGTTTGTGATACAGTCTTTAGTTTCAAACGGCACAAACCAGCACTCTTTTCACTCAAATGAGATGTTTTACGCAGGCCTTAGAACTGGTTTTCACAGCTGAGTATCTATCTGCACTGCAGTACCACGCACTGTTTAGAGGTCATTTATAAGTAACTCGAACATGCGAGATGGACGGTAACTCACATCTGAGATACTACTGTGGGAGAGGCACGCGTCGGCATGAATGGGCCGGCTCAACCAGAGTGATACCACAGGCCACACAGAAGACCGGCGTGAAGCAGCGCCTGCGCTGTGTTTCGTCGAGTGCATTTGTGACTCTACTGCTGTTTCAGGTGTGTATAGTGCGGCGGCAATCACTTACCATCAGGGTGATCAGTCTGCTCGTCTGCCACCTTTCACATAAAAAAAAATAGAACAACAAGGTGTCTTCTGGTTAGGCAGCAACTCGCAGTAAACCTAAGGCAGTCTTTATTCTCGTGAGCCAGGAATAGCCTCAGACGTAACGTCTTAAACAATTCTCATCAATCACAACTGTTATCCGTGCCATCTTGGACAAAATACGTTTCCATTTTATCTTAATTGGTTTTATAATAATAATATTCCACAACGGATAAGAACTTGCCTTCGTGTCACCTGCTGATAAATGACAATTTTGAAACAGCCTTTTTATATACCAACGTTTTAAAGCAAACCTAAACATTTAAATAACTAGTTAGTAAAAAAATACATTACAATAACTATGGCAGTAACTTTATTTATGTCAGCACTGAAAAGTTCAATAATCGAGCCTACATCTTCCTACGTCTTCGAACGCCCCGTGATCTCGGGGTCTTGGGTTTCGATTCCGGATCGAATTTTCAAATGGTGTTCCAAAACTTAAAAGCATTTAAATGGAACTAAAAGGATTTAGTTTGAGGTCTAAGTATGTAAAATGAGTACAAAGATATGAATAATCCAAAGATGCACGCTCGGATTTGAATCTTGGACCTCCCGTTCCGAAAGTGCACTTTATCGTTATTCACTGAGCTATCAACGCACTTATTCTATATAAATAGTGTAAAGATCGCATTTTAAGGAACCAAAAAAGACAATCATACTTGCGCGATGTAATCGACACCCACCGCCATCTATTGGAAAATATTGGGTAAAACTGAGCCCTAAAAGAAGTGAGGGCGGGTTCTAGTAAAAAATAAAATAGCGAATCCCAGCGGCATCGTCCTCGTCATAGATCTCACTTATTTGTTTACTTATTTCCCGGCAGATGATATTAACAGACCGTTAAAAGGGAGTATTGCGAACTTTTTGCTGTTTTGGGGAAAACTGCTCTCTGAGATGAATAGTTACTTTACTTACGCAACCGCAGTACGGCCCGGGACTATTAAGTAAAATTTATCTGCGCCACGAATGTAGCTACAGGATGTTCTGGAAATATTTTTATAAGTGTTGGGAAAACTCGGTGGTAGTACGTGCACTAACTTAGCTTAATATAGGATTTTACAGGAGCATCGTGAAGAAAAGTGTCGGGCTAGAATCATGGTGTTGGCTTGCAATGAACTAAGATTTTTATATCCTTAGCATCATACGCGTAAAAGCGAGTGTATTCGTTTTTAAAACGTGAGCGAACATGTGATGATGTGACTCCTCTGTAGGCCTAACATGCGCACCGCGACAAAATTTTGTCGACTCTCGTTCGCGAGAGCGCATCCTTCTATCCCGCTCATTGCTCAGTCAAGTGAGCGAGAGGCAACTTGCGCCGACACAATACGAGTGTCGACAAATTATCTCGTGGCGCGCATGTTAGCCCGGCTGGCGTTGGGTGACCATGAGCGCCGGTAATCGCTTACCGTGAACCGTCTATTTGACTGCCGCCTATATCATACAAATACTCTGCATTTAAAAATATTGCTAGTCCTTGTTGGGTTCATTAAATTTTTACCTTTTCTGGTCTAGTTCGAGCAGATGCCCATAGACGTCCTTATCACCAGATGCCTCGCTCACTTTTTCCCCTTCTTTTTGGACATAAATAATATGATCCTAATTTTGGATTATTTCCGAAATTCATTCATTATTAATTCATTACTAAGTTTTTTATGTGAAAGGTGGCAGACGAGCAGAGGGATCACCTGATGGTAAAGGATTGCTGCCGCCTGTAGCCTGCAACAAAAGTAGAGTCGCAAGTGCGCTGCCAACCCTTAACCCCCTTTTCCCTCAATTGGGCTTCCTACCCTCACTAACTCGACGAAACATAGCGCGGAGCGCTGCTTCGCGCCGGTCTTCTGTGAGGCCAGGTATCACATCAGTCGAGCCAGACGATTCATGCCGAAGCTTGTTTCTCCCACGGTTAAGATTCGTTTCCTCCAGCCTGTATAAGCTCAAGTTCTATCTATAGTGGTATCGGCGACGTCTACACGCGGCAGCCATTCCGGCTCACGTCTGCTGGCTATTAACTCATAAATTTGTCGAACCACATAACTGGACGCCCTGGAATCCGGACCGGGTCGCGCCACATTGCTCGCGATAACTATTGTAAAACTGGTAACTCACGGCATTAAAGCACTTACCTCCATTTTAGTTTTGGTTCTCCTGGTACTTTAAAGTGAACAAGAACAAGATAGCCTACTACGAAACGGAGGTCTCGACTGAATCTTTATCCTCGGTCCTTCTACGTTACGGGATGGTTTCGTTGTAGGCCTTTACATTCGATAACTACTCCGAATTGCTTAGATGTCAATCGAGTTTAATTGAAAGAATTGAAAAATCGGTTAAAAAGACAAAAAACAAGCGGAAGAGGAATAAATGCATGAATATTTAAGATTTCTCATAGACAAGCATACAGAAGGTACAGCTTTTAAATAAAATAAACTTAAGTATATGTTCCAAACTGAATACATGATATTAAATAACGGCAACTGGTAGACGCTTGAAATATTCACAGGAGATCTATTTGTTTGTACATCACTTTAAAAATTAAAATAAATTAAAATTAAATTAATGTTTAATTAAAGGAAGGTCTTACAACATTTCCATAAAAAATATACTGGTCTCTTATTGAATAGATACCTAAAATGGCATAACACTTCTTGCATGAATCTTACTCGCTCTTGGATATCTATTTTTAACTTTTGCATTGCGTTATACAAATACTTGATATAAACGAGACTAAAGTGCTATAAGTATTATTTTATATTTAAACATCCTCGCGTTTAGTCTCGTTTTTATAAAATACTAGTGGTCCTGCCCTCACTTCGCTTCGGGACCGTAATTCAGAAATGAACCAATAGATGGCGCTGTGTTCAATTACATCGCGCAAGCGTTTCGTGTTTTCGGTTTACGTATAAGCCTTGTCGTTGTCTATAGAAGTTATCTCTTTATAAATAGTATGAATTCGTGTTCTTGAACAGTTTTTTGCAACTGACGCGTTTCGAAGAAAGATTTTAGAGCGCTACGTTTGTTGGGCTTCAAAGTTGGAGCGCTTTAAGGAATACCTCGTCCACTGGTTATTAACTCATAAATTTGTTGAACCACATAACCGGACGCCCTGGAATCCAGCCCGGGTCGCGCCACATAGCTCCGAGTAACTATTGTCAAACGGTAACATTTTAAGATTTAATTAAATGAGGGAGTTTGACCGTCACCAAGGGGACCGGTTTGGGCTTAGGTGGAAAGGGTGAGCAGCAAGAAGTTTGGAGGTATTGCGTTCTTGTCATGTTCCTAGTAGTGTGTTTAAATAAATAAATTCAGGCAACATAATACATTGTCCTGGTCCCAAACTAAGGTTTTATCTTGTGCTATGTAAACCAGAAACTGCTATGTAAATGTAAACCAGAAAAAAAAAAATGCTCTGTAACAACTTCGTTGACAGCTGGTTCCACAGTTTTACTGTGCGCAGTAAAAAGTATTACTAACACTTACTAACTACTTTGTATTGACTAGCATGATAAACAACGTTCCCCATTTGACAATTAGACTCCATTTAACGGTACTGCCAACTGGTGCCATTCGTATTCCCATTCGACATTCGAATTTCGTTGAAGTAGCTTTTCTTTGCAAGATATTTTTGACCTATTCCTTCACTGTACATAATTATCAAATCCGCTCCAGTGAGCAGGCCATGCCCTCAAAAACCATTTGAACCACTTTTGGCACGCCTCTGTCTCTTTAATTTGAGAGATGCCAAGTGTGGCCGCGCGCAATAAAGATAAAGAAGCAACATTATACTTATTATGTACCAGGATTAACATTTGCGTGAAGCCAAATTTGGGAACTTTATTTTGAAGTCAAGCAGGGTATTTGAGCACGATAGTGTCTCATGAAGTTTCCACTCACTTGTCTCAACAAGACGAATAAGTGTACTAAGTTTTTTCCGACTCATTTTCTTGTATTAGAATTCAAGCTGATCGTAATTTTTATCACACGTGTATGTGATATTAAGTTTTTGAATCTAGATGGTAAGATGAAAATACTCAGAATACTGCATTAGCGGTTATAACTTAGTGGATAAGAACGTGCGCCTTTTAAAAGGGGTTTTACAGGTTCAAATCTAGACATGCCCTCTGAGTTTTATGCTTTGTTGGTAGAAGTAATGTCTAAACAGATATAACTGTTTACACCCGTATATAGATGAAGACTTTTATATTATCGGAGGCCAATACTCCCTTTTGATCGCTGCGCCAACCTAGTTAGTTAGATAAGAGCTCTTTATCGGCATAAGTCAACGTTAAGTACGAGCTCAAGCCCTCCGATTTGCCAATTAACCGGCTCCAACTTGACTAATGATAATATCTACCGTGACAGGTTTAATCGCTAAGGATTTACGTACAGAATAATATCAAAGGTCATGATTACCAAAGTGTAAAGTTAGTAAGGCAATTTCCTTCAGTGACTTAGTAAACAAATTCTTAAGGATTTTACCACTTGCAATGCGTCTACTATTAAGTGCCAACCCTCTTAGCTACGCCATTGTACGTAATCTTTATTTATATTGCAAGGAAGCGTTTTCGTTCCTTGCACATTACTTACGCAAGGGAGCTCTGCGATCACGAAGTCAAGTTCAGGATTAAAACGTAACGAGATCGTACATTAATTACTAAGCACCTAATTCCCGTTCCCCCTAACTAAAAACAAAGCTTCGCGTTTCGCTAAATCACACAAAGCCGTAACACAACAAACTTAGATTTAAGATAAATATTGATATCCCTTGATAGTCTTCTCTGATGCTGGTTGCCAACTAGTGATGTGCCGAGTCAGAAAAAAAAATCGGAAAAATATTGCCACTTGAGTGAACAACGTAATTTGAGTGAGTTGGCACAAAAAAAACTCAGTCACTCAGGTCCTCTAGCCAAAAAGGAGCGTTAACATCCCAAATTTCAATTTGCACGCACAAGAGGAGAAAAATTGTTTTTTTCGATTATTCAAAACTTCCTTCAAAATCACTCGAATCGAACGAGCCACTTGATTACTTAAACTTCTAATTGCTCAATCTCATTTCTACGGACCAAGTTAAAACGTTATCCAAATTTGGGTTAGTCTGGTAATATAAGTGTTGCCGTACGAACTATCACTCACTTGAAATGTATTCGATTCGAATCGAGAGGTAATATAAATTTATATAGGTTGTATTATTCTACTGATTATGAATTCCTCTATTGTTTGAATTATACAGAATATAAGTGCTAGTTAGTTCAGTACGGAATCAGGTCAATACATAAGATGTTCATTAAAACCATTCATTTTCATTTCACAAGCGCGTCGATGTCTTTTATATAATAATAAATTAATTAATACAACATTCTCATACATTGTCCGTACTAATTACTTGTGTTATCAGAATTACAGAGGTATACCTATATTTTTATACCCAGAAACTAAGCTAACACAATATTATAATATTGCATAAACTTTGTTTAAAAATAAACATTGGAGAGGTTTTAATTTCTACTACTGGATCGCCTCATTATACTGTTTCAGAAACACTCAGTCATTTTGAGTCACTCGTCCAAATGAAATGGCATAATTGAATCACTCAAGAGGTAAAACCCATGCGATTCGCAGCACTACTGTCAACTGAGAGTTTATCACCAGTGTCAACGGGCAATGCTTCCAGTTGGCAAGGATTTTCATAACTGGCTCGAGGCAAAACGATTTATGACTGGCCACTTGCCAACTCCAGGCTTAAAAAACTTGAAATTTATCAACTTTAATCCCGAACACGTGTTTCAAATATTCCGTTTCCTATAGATTGTATTCTAATCCGTGCCTGGTTTATTTCATGTTTAATCAAAATTACTTTTTTTTTAATTTAAAAATGTTTATTCAATAATGTTGTTTTATCTACAGTTTAAAAAAAGTATAAGCCTATAAACGATCCCACAACACGGCAAAGGTATCAAGATATCAAGTCATCCCTGCTATGATAAGATTACGCTTAAACATCACGCTTCCCTAATGCGGATTGCTTTAAAAAAATATTAGGTAGTATAGTTTTAAAAGGCATAGGAAACCTTACTATTTATTAAGACCTACAATATGTAACACCCTATTTAATGGCGAATAAAAAAATTTGTATTTGTATATTTTGTAAAAAGATTATGCTTATTTTATAAAATATTTACTTCTTCTAGTATTGCATCACCGAAACTCCGTTTTCAGATGCGCACAGAATTCGCACCATTATACAAACGTTGTCAGCCATAAATAAGGAAAATGAAGCGATCACACATACAACATTAAGTTTTAGTGTCCCCAGTTTCGGATAAATAGGGTACGGCGTAAAAACGTCTTGTCGATCGCGTTATGGCCAATTCTCTTGTGAGAATAGTTCCCACGTTTCCTGACTTCACGCATTTCGTATAACATTTTCTGAGCTACGTCTGAACAGTTAACCGTTTAGCTAAAGCCTTGTTTTTGATTTATAAGCACTGCACAGGATTTAAAGTTAGGCATCGTTGAAACTAGCGCTGCCGTTTTTTTTTATTTAGGGAAAAGTCATTTTAAAAAGTTCTATTAGGAATGCTTACTCTTATTAGCATTCTCATGAGCTAGGTTATGGACAGATAGATAGACATAGCGGGATAATAAGGGTTTCTCGTTGTGAACCCCAGAGCCCAAAAATTTATAGTTACTTTTACAAAGCATTTACGATACGAGTTAAAGATACGAGTACGTCTCAAAAACCTGTTAAAAATCGATTATTTAATCAATCGAAACGTCAGTAACTCTTTGGAAGATTCCATGATGGGAACTATTGACCGAGAAAACTCCTTAAATTTATAAAATCTAACTTAATTTGTCGATTTGCACATAATTACTTTCACAAAACGTCGTATTCTCAATATTCGCCGTCAGCCTAAAAGGTCCTATTAAGGACGCTTCCCAAAAAAGGTCCCAAATCGTAATTTATTTGAAGAGCTGTAGATGAGGTGGCGAGCTCACGAGGAGGCCACATTAGAAGGCGTAAAGCATGAAGACGAGTCCCCGGCGAGTCGTTGCCGCTCGTCGATTCCACGCCCTTATCACAACCAAACCGATATTGGAAATAGTGTTGCTGAATAATCGATTGATAAAATAAAATAGATATCGTGTTGATAATATTATACCTACATAGCTCGTTCCAATTAAAATTACAGACAATTTTCAATTGTTTTCGCTAGAGCTATTTATTTGTGTTACAGCCTGTGTATCTCATTCGTTATTAAAATTGGGTGAATCTAGGATAAATAGAAAACATAGTTTAATATGTTTGTCCCGTAGTTCCAATATAAATGTGTTATTTTGAATTGAAGCGAGATGTTTCCTTGTTTCGTGTAGGTAATATTTTTTTTCAGTCGTATCACTCTTGCCAGAGTGGTCGTGGTCACCATGTGCCAGTTTTTTATGGTGTGACTGATGTAGCACGCCTCACGATGTCCAGCCCTGATAGCAGACACTCTTATGGTATCGTGCAAAGTCCACATACCTGGCATGAAATCATTACTCTTTTTCTCTTATAAATAAATACAACGCGGGTATCGAAGGGCGGCGGCAATCGCTTTTCATTAGGTTATAAGTCTGCTCGTCTGCCACATTTAAAGCGGTTTTTGCTAGCATCGTTCATGTGAATAAGCCATTAAAGATTAATGAGGAATTTGAAATTTTGAATACGTATAACCACCTAGTTGCCTTCTCCGTCCGTAGTAGGTTAGTTTCTAAACATAGTCCACAGTCTCTATCGACAGACTATCGACATTCAGCTACCCATTGACAACACTAATTGGAAACCGAAAAGGACCTATCAATTTCCTGTCCTATTCCCGTCGTCATTTGACGGTCGATGACGCGGCACGGAATTTTTCCACTGACAAATAAAATTCTTTGACGTTTGATGTCCAGAGAGAGCGTCGGTTACAGTAATGACGTTTGCCGTAAAAGACAATCGTTAAAGTTACATCGAAGGCAGTCGTTATAGCCAAATAATGTAACTTTCTTTCTTAATGTGGATACTTAAGTGCGTCTTTGGTGTTTTTAGTTGAGATAATATTCGGTTTTTTATGCGGCGATATTCTTTATCTGTACTTAAATTCTTGTCTCATTTATTTGACAAGGTAAACGAGTACTTATTGGTTTTTGTCGCTAAACATATTTTACACTGTGCTACTTAGTTAATGTTAAGTAGTATGAAATAGTCGCCGGAATGTGATGTTACTTTTTACATGGCCGGCATGTAATAAGTAGATTCACGTCTGCCCCTTATCATACAAAAGAGCATGCTTTCAAAATCATAGGTTAGCACGTGCTGTCCAAAACTGTTTGCTATAAGTTACAATACGTACCAATAGATGGTGCTGGGTGCCTATTACCTCGCGCAAGCAAGTTTTCACTTTGTATATAAGATTTGCCGATGTCTATAGATATAATGCGTTTATAAGTAGTAGGTACAGATATTACTCGACATTGTCAATTCATCCTGATAAAAGAGAAGAAGAGAAGAGCCAAATTAAAATAGTTCAATAGTTTTTTTTTCTTACAAATAAAACTATTTTGTGTTGTTCCAGGCGCGCTGGAGGGCGGCGCGCTGGGCGGCGGCGGCGGCGGCGGCGCGCTCGGCGCGCTGCGAGCGGCCGGCTCGCCGCCCGCGCCCAGCCTCGGCGCCAGCCGGCACAGTTTGATCGGTAAGTGGATGCTAAGTGTTTAGAATAGATTAGCGTTTAAGAACGCACCTAAAAAAAGCGGATGTTCGATTAGCTGTGGACTGACAGCTGTCACTTAATTTTGATCTGTCATTCTACTACGTCCGGTGTTGGATTGCGTGCGTGTTCGGAAAATTTACTCAATTTAGCAATCGGGCACTGAAAGTATTGAGTTTGTGAGTGGAGTGTTTGTGACCAAACCAAACACTAAGTCTTATCTTTACGGGGCGTTTACGCTAACATAATTTAATATATTGGTCGTATAACAAAACCCGAAATTATCTAACTGTTTGAACTCAGGACTTAGATAGCATGGTATTAAAATCGCTAGAACCACGGGGCGCTTATGTTTTCGCTAACATTATATTTTCATAAAACAAAAATACACAACACTTGCGCGATGCCATTGACATTCAGAGCCATCTTTTGGTAATATTTTGAAACTAATACTCGTAAACCGACACGAAGTGAGAGCGGAAAATACTTCTGTCTACACGTGGCAATGCTTGCATGCATCACAAAACTTAACATAAAATGTGACTGCGCGTTTGACTATAAATATCAGTTGTGCTATCTTTTGAAAACTAGGTACTACTAAAATTTCCTGTGCATCAATCCAAACTTAAAAGTGAAAAACGCAAGTCATGAAGTAAGTACATCCTCCTCGCCAA
Organism: Cnaphalocrocis medinalis; assembly: GCA_014851415.1. Classification (NCBI taxonomy): domain Eukaryota; kingdom Metazoa; phylum Arthropoda; class Insecta; order Lepidoptera; family Crambidae; genus Cnaphalocrocis; species Cnaphalocrocis medinalis. The sequence continues at coordinate 8,039,457 of CM026276.1, forward strand.
CGCCCTCATTTGGCATAAGCTACTGTGGTGGGTAATTTAGGCATTTTTCCATTCAATTTGTCCCGGTTGAGTGTTGTGTGAACTCACAAAGATAAGTGCCAATGCATGCACTCGATCTAGTTAGTAGGTGGCTATGCCTTCTTTTACTTGAGTTTTCAAGATTGACTTTGGTTTCCAAGCATTTTTTTCTAAATGTGTCTAAACTTTTCTGTGATATTAAGTTATCACAGAAAAGTTGACCATCATGATGGCCAATGTTTTTTTTAATGTATTATCATACCTAATACAAAAACACTTATAACACAATAAATTGTACTGGGGGGATTTGTGCACAGTGCAGTGCTGTGCTAAGGAAACCAGAAACAACGAAGGAACCACAAACATCCAGACCCAACTCAATATATCTGTTTCATCACTAAAGATATGTGTTGGTGTGGGAATCGAACCCGCGACCCTTACATCTCAACCGGCGCTCAAACCATTGTGTCAAACGGGTCGTTGAAAAATAAATTCTAAAGAATAATTTATGACAAAATACACATATGTTTGTGATTGTTAAATGCTAATTGTGCGTGATTTTGTTATGCTTTTTTTTGTGTAGGTTTGGCATGTGTATACGTTGTAACGTCGTGTCGTGTGCGAACAAATAAAGGTTCTTAGGTATTTTTATTATTTCTACCTTTTCCGTTTTTCTACCGTTTTGTTTTTCTGAAAAGTTACTTAAACCTTTACTAAAGCGGTCCCTTGTCTAACGTATCCTAATGGCGTAATATGTGTGGGTACACGTCCGTCCTTTGTTGACCGCGGGCGCACCACTCATCAGCTCGTGCGGTCAAGGCGCCTTCCTTACGGCCGGCGGTTTCCGATACAATTATTATGTGTGCAAGTGTACCCGCAACCGGAGTTGATCCATATAGCTGGATTATCGGCACACAAATCTACTTAAATCAGTGTTAAGTCCGTTGAGATGGTGTTTTTAAAAGATGTTGGTATTTCCTGGAAATATTTTACCTTCTATCTATACAATCTATATACAGGTAAATTTATAATCATTAATCGAAAATCGTCCCGTAGTTAAACCGAAAACAAAACACTTGCGCGAAGTAATCGATGCCCAGCGCTACCTATTGGTTAAGTTCAAATCTGGTGTATTTGGGAACTAATCAAATTCGTTACAGAATGGAATCAATACTAAGAACAAAAGCATTTTTAACCTTATGCGATTTTCCCCACTCCACATGTTTACAAGTACATTAAAAACAAATATTGCTATAACTAAATAAGAATAATACATTTACGAAAAGCACAGAACAAATTTCCATTCAAGTTAATCAACTACTCGTGATTTATCTCAATGCGCAAGTTTCCTCACAATATTTCCCTCGCCGAGGTAGTGGTTAAAATAAATCCTTTTATACACTTTGTTTCATAAATGCGATATTTCAGTACAGCTCGAAGCATTAATGAGTTTCGGGTTTAATATAATAGGGTTTTTCAAAATGGTTTTCGTTGTAATTACATGATAATGAGTGATTCAAAATGAGCGATAATTAGGTACACCTTAATTTATAAGGATATGATTAAAAGTAATGTTAAAGCGGCTAAATTATATGATAATTAACAATTGGTACCTAAACGCTTCGAAAGTACATTTCTATTGCGTACGTCCAAGGAGTGGAATTCTCTACAGGCTGAAGTGTTCTCTGAGTACTATGATTTGGAAGTTTTCAAGAGAAGAGTGAATAGGCTGTTACTAGACAGACATGCTTCACCCTTGGCCACATCATCACCCGCCATCAGGGGAGATTGCGGCCAAATGTCTGGCTATACTAAAAAAAATGTAACTAAGCCGTCGTAATTATTCGACTAAGGGTCTCCAATTATTTAGGGGAGATCATCTTCTTCTCGTGTCGATGGCACTAAATTCTACAACATCTCATCCATTGACCTGACTCTGCATTAAGTAGCTTAAATAGGATTTCCCAGTCAAATACTCCGCCACGATGACTGCGCTATCGGTAGACTGGAGTTCGCCGCAGTTCGCAGGGCATGCCAGGAGATGGCTAATGGTTTGGGGGGAGATAAAACATCAGTTACAATAATATTAATTAAAGGGGTCACTGTAGTATGATAGGCTTATTTTTCCCCAGCCCAATAACAAAGTTTAAATTATAACCAACAGTTCGCAACCTAATTACAACGCACAGCTCCAACATAAGCCGCAAACGAGAGGTAGCTTAATTCGTCGGCATAGTTTAATTAACAGCTCCGAGTCGTGTGTCCTGAGAAAATAGATGAGTTGTGTACAGGAGGCGGAGGGGCTCCTCGTAAATCCCGCGGCGTGGCCGCCCTACCGTTGATTAATTTATTTCCAGAGAATCCGTGTTAGTCATCTAAAAACGTTATTTGCGATTGCGCCGTATCCCCCGTTTCGGTCGCATCTCACCCGACTCTGAATAGCGCCCTGATTTTCGTATTATTTGATTATTGCTTTTTAAAAATGCCGGGTCTGGGAGCTTCTTTATTCGAATTAGGAGTCAAATGCTTATAAACGCCCTGTTCGTCTAGTGGCTTAAAAACGGGGGCGTGATCTCAGGGTCCTGGGTTTGATTCCCGGGTCGAGTTGTATTTCTTGTCTGTGACATCGTAGCTCTCCAATGAACCAATTTGAATTATATTTTTTATTGAAAGAGTAAGTATAGGGAATGTTCTTGCTATGTTTAATGGCCGCCGCCACAAAATGATGTAGGGTGGAGTTGCCCAGATTGGACCGGTTCCTAATTTGTACCACATCAAAATCTACCAAACCGTAATGTTTAGTTTAAAATTGGTAACACTAAATCTTAGGCTCCTGACATGATGCAATCGCTGCCATTTTGGATTCGATGTCACAACAGATTGAAGTATAGTAAATAAAAATAGTAATTACGGCGACTTGATCTTATTTTATGGGTGTTTACCTAAGGGTTTCTTGTGGCAACCATAGGTACACTGCAACTATTATATATATTTTTGGAAAGAAGGCATATTAGTGTACTTTTTATAGAAAATCCTTTGATGTTAAACATTTCGAGGTTATGGTAACGGATCACAAAAATAAAGCTCAGAGTTGCCTAACATGTACCAGGTAGGATATGCCTAAATTGTACCGGTACAATTTAGGTGTATGGTGGTTATTCTACTCGATTGTTAAATATATTGGAATGGTTTTAGATATCTGGAAGGGATAAACAATATAGTAATTAAACACAAGAGGACTTAGGAAAACCTTACATTGTTTGAAAAATAAATCTATGGGAATTAACGAGTGTTCACGTATTTTTAACGTACTTACCTAAATCTATATTAAGCCTAGCAAAGGACCTTACATTTCCTGGGGTAGGTTAACTGGTTTTCACGATGAATTTTAACGAGAGCCAGTGTCGCAGTTGTTAAACAAAGAAAAGCATATTATGTTTGGACTCACAATAAAGGACATTAAAAAACTAGCTTATGACATTGCGAAAAAAATGGCATATCAAATACTTTATTATAATTAAGTTTATTAATAATATTAATCATTATTAATGTCCAACCCATTACGAATAACATTTTTCATAAGATAAACAATGCTAAGCCTAATTTCAGTTCATAAAGGGACTTGCATCACATTTCGGCCATGAAGTACAATTTAGGATAACTATGGTACAATTAAGGAAACCGGTTTCCTAAGTTGTACTTTTTCGGAATTTTTTTAAAACGTAAATTACTATTATTCATATTATATTTTCTCATTTTCTTATAATAAAAAATGAACACCAATAAAACAACCTTTTTATATCTAGTAACATAATGCTCCTAAGTTATATAGTTTTTGTGACAGCTTGTAAAGTTCGTTAACGGGTACAATATAGGCAACTTTCCCCTATTATATATTTTGACTTAATTCCCTCAATATAGATACGTAGCTAGTATAAGGGTTTGAGTAGCAAAATTAATAAAATAAAAATTATAATTTAACATGGCCGCTGCCACAAAATGCTGTATAAAATGTCTAGTCCAGTTCACCTTTGAAAATAAGCACAAGTTCGAATCACTGGAAATGGCAACAAAAATATGTTTCTATATCTGCTAAAGGCTTTTGGATGAAGTGCTGCAGTGAAACACAAACTTATAACATAATGTATGCAAATATAGGCTTTCAATACCCCGTGTGATGTTACATGGAGAAACAATTTCCGTGACGCTACGCTGGTTAGTCGGTTAGTCGATACTCAATTTATATTTTAGAACACCCTACGGCGAGTCGTTAAAACTTTCCACGGCCCTGTATACACTTCGGTACATAGATAATTGAATTGTTGTTCTCTTTTTATTGAATAATGCTTTGGTTATGTTTCTTGTGTATTGCGTTTATAGGTACAGTCAACTCCAAAAATATGTATACACTTTAGGACCTTGTCACAATACATGTGTCAATAAAAAGTAGAAGTCGTTCTTATACATATGTATTGTGACAAGGTCCTAAAGTGTATACATATTTTTGGAGTTGACTGTACTTATACCTTGTTAAAACAGAGATTTTATAGCTGGATGTAATTTGATGCCTTACGTTTAGAATGGAGTACGTCAACAATAATTTACATCTACTTGGGCTAGATAGTCTTTTTCCGTAAAAGGCAAGATAAAGAGATCGAAAACTTATCGTTCATGAAGGTGTAAAATAAAAGCAGAACTCACTTTATCAATTAAACTCAAACTCGTCAATGTCTGTATTCTGCCTGTCCTATCCTACGGAACAAAAATAGCCTCCAATCGAAATTAAAAAGTCCAAAGTTAAGATTTGTCATAGGCCTATGGAGGGAAGTAGGTATTCTAGGAGCGAAGAGAGTGGACAGGACTCTATAATACCTAAGCGCTAAAATCAGAGTCGGCAAGAAAACTGCGAAATTGAAGTAGGAATGAGTGGGTTACGTTTGCCGAATGGACCCTAAAAGATGGACCACACTCGTCACCCAATGGCTCTCTGCCGACAACGACGCAGGCTAAAAAGCGATGGTGTCATAATCTCAATAACTTTACCCACAGGTATATGCCAAGATGCATTTTCATTTGTGGTTTGAGAACAAATGATAACAAATAGAAGTATACCTAAATGAATTACTTACGCTTTAAGTCAAACATTCAGATATTTTCGGTAAGTTTTGTACTTGCACATCGGAACTTTTAAAATAGAGTACTGTGGACAAACATATCAAGAGATAGTACCCAGTAATGTTTGTGTGACGTCATTATGCGGGTACAACAAACTATTCTGCGATCTTCGCTTTGTTCCAGCGATGAACAAAGGCGTTTGAGGGTGAGAAGTATCTGCAATATTTTCATTCACTTCAGTCACGAGTATGAGCTACAAAAGAACTGAATCTGCCCGTGCTATACAAATAATTATTTATTTACTATCAACTACTTATTTTTAACTATCTTTTAATACTACCCATATCATATTATTATCCATACTAATATTATAAATGGGAAAGTGTGTCTGTCTGTATGTTTGTCCTTCTTTCACGGCAAAACGGAGCGACGAATTGACGTGATTTTTAAGTGGTGATATTGAAAAGATGGAGAGTAACATAGGCTACTTTTTGCCCCTTTCTAACCCCCCATTTTAGGGAAGTGGGGGGCGCCAGCGAAGCCGCGGGCAAAAGCTATAGTATATAAGTAATATCTTCATTATTCAGTACTACCACAGTCTGTAATACATTCAATTCATAACACAGGTATTTGAGGTGTAAACTGCTTTTGTGTTATTTACATCACTTGTAATATCCTACATTATATCGTAAAGTAAACCTGCAACCCTCTGTTATTCCTTCCCTTGTGTTGTTATACATACACAATTTTCATCCAAATCCGATTACAGATTCCATTGTACTGTATCCGAACTTATTTTCAGCATTATATTTTCTTCATTTTGTGTATTGGACTGTAGGAGGTATGAGGACAAAAAAAACAGTAGCAAGAATTTTGGCTATTGAGAAGTACGAGTAATTGTGAGTTGCTTTTGGTGGTTTCGTCTTATAGCCCGCCTATTCTTCCCACACCTCGTCCCGCATGTTACCACGGTCACCTCCATGAGTAGGAAAAGCGGGGCACTAGGGCTCGTGACCTTTGTTTGCCCATCATGAGGAGGTTTTACCCATAATTGCCACGTTGAACAGGCGGATTGCCGATCGCAGAATGAACTCTGGTTGTTGACGATACTAGCTTAGAGAAGCGCACTAACCCTTGTACTGCCAAAATGCGCTTCAAATAACTGAACGTAAGTATGTGTATCTACCATAAAAAATCATAGTCTGCAACCGAACAGCTGGTCGTTCAGGGGAGGGTAGAGGGAACTAGATCACGCGGCAGATCATGCGCTGGTCTGATCAAGTGAAATCCGCAGAGGGAGACCACGTGTCAGACTGCGCAAGACGTTCTGCGAACAGAGAGACATGGTGGGAGATCGAGAGGAAAACTGTGTTTGCTTGCCTTTAACAAAGACACCTCAACGTGACCACAACCGCTCTGACAAGAGCGTAGCGACAGAGAAGAGGAGAGAAACCCACTACACAATCAATGCATTGGATAATAAAAAGGGTAGGGACGTGCCAATGAGACCGTGTTCAATATTAACCAGTGATATGAAATCCACGCATTTATGGCATCCAATGAATTATAAACTAGAGTACTGTGGGCAAACATATCAAGAGATAGTAGCCAGTAATGTTTGTGTGACGTCATTATGCGGGTACAACAAACTATTCTGCGATCTTCGCTTTGTTCCAGCGATGAACAAAGGCGTTTGAGGGTGAGAAGTATCTGCAATATTTTCATTCACTTCACTCACGAGTATGAGCTACAAAAGAACTGAATCTGCCCGTGCTATACAAATAATTATTTATTTACTATCAACTACTTATTTTTAACTATCTTTTAATACTACCCATATCATATTATTATCCATACTAATATTATAAATGGGAAAGTGTAGTGTCTGTCTGTCTGTATGTTTGTCCTTCTTTCACGGCAAAACGGAGCGACGAATTGACGTGATTTTTAAGTGGTGATAGTTGAAAAGATGGAGAGTAACATAGGCTACTTTTTGCCCCTTTCTAACCCCCCATTTTAGGGAAGTGGGGGGCGCCAGCGAAGTTGCGGGCAAAAGCTATAGTATATAAGTAATATCTTCATTATTCAGTACTACCACAGTCATGTAATACATTCAATTCATAACACAGGTATTTGAGGTGTAAACTGCTTTTGTGTTATTTACATCACTTGTAATATCCTACATTATATCGTAAAGTAAACCTGCAACCCTCTGTTATTCCTTCCCTTGTGTTGTTATACATACACAATTTTCATCCAAATCCGATTACAGATTCCATTGTACTGTATCCGAACTTATTTTCAGCATTATATTTTCTTCATTTTGTGTATTGGACTGTAGGAGGTATGAAGACAAAAAAAACAGTAACAAGAATTTCGGCTATTGAAAAGTACGAGTAATTGTGAGTTGCTTTTGGTGGTTTCGTCTTATAGCTCGTCTATTCTTCTCACACCTCGTCCCGCATGTTACCTCGGTCACTTCCATGACTAGGAAAAGCAGGGCACCGGGAACTAGGGCCCGTGACCTTAGTTTGCCCATCATGAGGAGGCTTTGCCCATAATTGCCATGTTGGACCGGCGGGTTGGCGATTGCAGAATGAACTCTGGTTGTTGACGATACGAGCTTACAGAAGCGCACTAACCCTTGTACTGCCAAAATGCGCTTCAAATAACTGAACGTAAGTATGTGTATCTACCATAAAAAATCATAGTTTGCAACCGAACAGCTGGTCGTTCAGGGGAGGGTAGAGGGAACTAGATCACGCGGCGGCGCTGGTCTGATCAAGTGAAATCTGCAGAGGGAGACCACGTGTCAGACTGCGCAAGACGTTCTGCGAACAGAGAGACATGGTGGGAGATCGAGAGGAACACTGTGTTTGCTTGCCTTTAACAAAGACACCTCAACGTGACCACAACCGCTCTGACAAGAGCGTAGGACAGAGAAGAGGAGAGAAACCCAACTACACAATCAATGCATTGGATAATAAAAAGGGTAGGGACGTGCCAATGAGACCGTGTTCAATATTAACCAGTGATATGAAATCCACGCATTTATGGCATCCAATGAATTATAAACTAACGCAAACCCTATCAGTGATATCCGTAAAATGTTCTTAGCGGCTTCGTGTGTACTCTTCTGACCCATATTATTATACATAATAGGCAAGTGGGTATAATTTATGTACGGTGTTCGTTCATGGATTGGGACAAGTTGCGTTTTGGATAGTTTAGTATCTGTTGCGGATTACCGTGGCTGTATAATGAAGTAGGGAACTGTTACAGCTATTAATTAAGTCTAATCCTGTATTTCGTGTAACTTTGTCGTGCTAAGGTAAATTATAATTAATCTAATATAAACGATAACGGTTTAGATACGCCATAACTTGAGACAGGCTGTTCTGATTTTGATTGCGTGTTATTTGCTATTTTTAAATCGCGATAGCAGAGTGATCATGTTGTATTTAAGTCATATAGTAAAGTAGTACACCTACCATTTTGTAATAAGAATCGTGTACATACCTACCGTTGTAATATTTTAGTACATTTTATAAATGGATCTTTTTAAGACCCGCGACTCATTTTAAATCTAATCAAATTTTAAGGCGACGGAAAATATCCTAACTAAGTAATGCGATACTTCGTTACAAAAAGTTACCTAACGCCCTTGAGATGAGTTCAGGCTTTGATTACAAAGTCGTGACTTCTAATTGAGGGGGAAAAAATAAGACAAACACAATACTCAAAAGCAGACGAAACCAATATCGAAGTTTTTCGATTAGACGCAGTTTCATTCTTCGTATTTATATAAGAAATACGATGGAATTTCCTCCGAATACATCAGGCAATGATAATGTATTGTTTGATTTCCAATGTTTGCTCAAATGTTTGAACTCAAACATTGGGGTAACACGTAACGATTGGGGAGTATACTTGATATGCTCGTAAGCGCAAAAATGTGTGTTTAAAGAAAATATTTGTGCTTTGGCTTAAAAAAATCCGCCTGCCGATAGGCTATGATAGATTTTCTTTTTCGCCTGAACACTGAAGTAAGTCGAGTGAACTTTGCCAAAGTTCGAATGAATACAATTTATCTACATCATTGTTGTTTCTTTGTTTGTACGGCGATATAGAGTTAGAAATAAGACTGTATTAGTTTCGCTCGCTAGTTTTGGATAAGAGATACTCTGTGCTCATGTTACAGGTTAGTTTTGTATTCACGAATAAACGTTTTCATCGTTCATTGGTATTCAATAGTAGAGCTAATGCTTTTGTGTAATTAAATCGTTCCGCATCTTTGGTGAACGGTTAGGGTAAGTTTTCGAAAATGCTGATAATGTTATCGATTTATTTTTAATATGAGTAAATACAAGTTTTTACATTCTTAACATCAAAGAGCCATACAAACTTCAAACCCCTTTTCACCCCTTTAATTGTTGAATTTTCAGAAACCCCTTCCTAGTGCTCGTACCTATTCATTATTAACCCCCTTCTACGATATAATGAGAATGACAGATAGTATTTTTTTTTAATTTTAACTTATAATAATAAAATTATTTGTGAGTACAAGATATACTGTACATAATATGATCCTAGTTCCATCTTATTCATAACTCTGGCCATGTTTGTCCTAATTGGGGTCCTTTGATTGTCTACCTCCGGGCAACGTAACGTACTTAGTATATTGAAGGCGAAGCTCCATGTTATCTCGTTTATGTCAGCCTTTCCCCAATTAAACAATTTAACTTGGTACAAACAAACCATACGTGAACTGTCCTGATGCCAAGAAACCTTTTAGCTTTTTATTTTGCGGTTACATGTTCGAATAATAAAGGTCTTACACACAATATCATACACGATTCCTATAATGTTTGCTCATTAGCTTAGAGTCGATGTTCCTCGATAATTAGGTGTGTTGTTTTTAAAGCTAATATCTGGTATAAATACATCTAATTTTCTTTACTGAAAGAAATTGATAAAGCAAATTAGATGTACCTAAGCAACGGTAAAAGATAGGAAGTGCACAAAATAACGATACACAGTTATCAGTTAGTGACTCTAGTGATCTTGTGAACGGAAGTTAAGGGTTGTCAAAACTGATACCTACTGACTCCAGACAATGCCTGGATACGAAACGTGCAGGTTGCCGTACGATGTTTTCCCTCACCAATACGATAGGCAAAAAGTGTACTTAGATTTGAAAAAGAGGTAGGTACATGCTTGGATTCAAGCCTAAGGTCGTCTGTTAAGATATTGCACGTTTTTATTGTCTGAGCTACTCTCGCTGAATATATTGTACAGTTTGAAAAGATATCATCGTCGACAGCGTAAAGAGTAAAAAGTGTTAACACTTGGTAATTGCACTTACTATCTATTTTAAATTAATATAAACTGACAATTCTTCTTACATTCTTTCCAACAGCCAAACATCATCATAATCATCTTAGCATTAAGTTCTGGTAGTAGATGATGATGTTCAGTCCCGGTAAAATGAAATTACAGCCAAACAGCAAATTGTAATTCAAAGAGCGCTTTCTCCTGACAAATCTGGAAACAGATTATCAATAATCGATTGTGCACAATTCAATTCCACTTATAAATAGAATCAATCGCGTCGTCGATACGAGATTACAGCGTAATTTCCCGACGTCGCTCGACTTGACAGGTCGAAGGCCGAGCGGTACAAGTATCTGTGGACTCGAGAGTTATGGGACAACTCGCCCGAAAATTCCAAGATTTTTTGGCCGGTCACCTAACCAATATTTTTGTGATGATAATACTTAGTGACTAAACTCTACTAAAGAAAAAAATATTGGTGAAGTTAGGTTAGAGCAGTGACAAGCAAAAAAATCTGACTCTCTGAATCTTGACTTTACTGCCCATCAAAAAAGTCAGTTTAGTTCATCGTCTTGCAAATAAGTGTTAACCCACTTTGAGTTTTATTTTTCTGTCATAATGACCAACCACGTAAACTATCAACGAAAATTGGTTTGAATGAGATTTAGTAAGTAGTATTTTTAATACCTCATAAATAGGTATTAAAGCACAATTATCCTTTGAGAGTTTAATCGACTCAAATATGAAAATACATAATTACTTGCTGCTACTGGACCCTTCAAACTGTGAGTTAAGTGGCGCTTTTTAGTGCAAAATACATTTTGTAATAGAAACAAAATCTAATGACCACCTAAAAAATTGTCATTCATTCACCTAAAAAATCTTTAGGTATACATTTTTTTTATTGATGGGGTAAGACGAGCAGTTCACTTGAGCAGAGCGTTTACTATCTCCCCTGAACACCTGCAAGCCCGAGGAGTGACAAGTGCGCCGCAGGCATTTTGAAAAGAAAGCTCTTTTCTTTTGCTATTTGTAAAACTGTGAACTCAGCACGTAAAAAGTAGACAGTTTCGTTTTTTTTGACGCTCAGTGTATTTGCACGTCTGTCCGGTGTCACCCAGGGCTAATGCCGAGTGATTTGGAACATTTTTCTTGAAGAAAACATTTTTTATTGAAGCTCACGTTTCACGGTTTCTTCTATTTATTTCAGCCATTGGATAGGACTAGTCGAGTTAGTAAATGTTTTATAAAATATATTTTTATTGATTTTCTAATCAAACTTTAATGCAACAATACACCCGTGACTCTACTGTTTTTTTTCTTGAAACAGACATATACATAGGATGCGTAGGAGTTGTCCTGCCCGAACATTTCCCTACCTTTACCTGAGATTTGCGTTCCGCCGTAAAAGTAAAATTAAAACCGAACCCTCCTACATTTTGATTTTCCGCGGGATTTTATCTATCTGATTTATGTCCCAGTCGGGTGATGATAATGCGAGTAATATTGGCAACCTGTGTCCCAGTTGTCGTGGCGCCAATATTGCCAGCGGGCACCAGATAGCACAGCACCGTAATATAAATAAATACGAGATACCTTATTATTCGATGCTCCAATTTTGTTCGTAGTTAATTGAGTGCAAATTACAAATATCCATGATCAACAATTGTTACCACTTTTCAGGGTTCCGTAAATCAAATGGGAAAAAGGACACATACTTATAAGTTCATTTTGTGGTCCACGCGTGAACGCGTGACGTAATCGATAAGAAATCCTCAAAATGTGAAAAAGTTAAAACTACACAAAATTTAAGTAAAAATAATTAATCATAAAATAAAATGTTTTTATTTTCTCTCAAAAAGTTCACATACAATAGGTATTTATAACTTAAAAGGTCTTAAATATGTTACGATATGAGTACCTACTATGCTAACTTGCGAGAGGCTGGGCGCCTGAGATAAGTTTTTCTATAAAAGCCTGTACTACAGACAGATCGCCATAAGAGGTGTTGTGTGGACATATGTATATGTGCTGTTGGTTGATCATGTACGTAAGTCACTATATCCGAAATATCAGTTCGGACAGCATTATTGTTTTTCACGTGGAGGCTTTTATAGATCTAAAATTGAAAGCGTATGGAACAGTGAACGCATCACGCGATTTTGATGCGTAATTGAGCGACATCTGATTGCAACCGCATGGTTCTAAAGGTACCTACTGCTTATAAATGTATGTATACAGGTACACTTTATGAAAGTCGTGTATTTTGTATTCAGAATACTATCTACTCGTATACTACAAAGTATAGCCTTCAACTTTAACTATTTTGCGGGGACCGTTGGATATTGGACATTGAGAAAATATATTCAGTTAGACTGGGCACAGTCAGTATCCCCTTTTTAAGGATCATGAAGGGCAGGCGATATTCTCTTCATAGTAATTATTAGGTAGATACCGGACTCGCGAAATCCTAGATTATGGTCTAACCGTACAACGTGGTACAACGGCCTATAAAGCGATGGCTTTGCTGAGATGATACTAATTCAAAAATGGAACATTTTAATCGTGCAAGTGCTTGTCACTTGTTTTTTGAAATCCTACCTAAAATCACAGATGTCCTAAAATACTACACACACGTATAATATTATAAACAAAGCTAGTCGAATTCCTATCGTCAGTACAAATAGCTTTCGCGTCGTTTGTGACAAGCTACGATGCTAGCTTTTCCCCGTATTTTCCTAAATCTTTTGTTTCCTTTTGAAAATACGTCGTCTGAATGATAAGCGCGCTTATGCAGAATCGACGACATTTTGATTCGAGTTTCTTGTATCTAAATCTGAGAGGGATTCTAAGTTTGCGAGCGTTTCGTCGGAACACGCTGGCAATATACAAATAGACGGTTTCTCGAGGCAAGTCGGGACGTCAAATATGTCTCCTTCAGTTGGCACTCGTTTATCACGCCAGCCATCGCGTTTGCTAGGCAAACCCTTGTTTTGTGGCTGTTTGTAGTATCTTGCAACAGTTTGTCATTGCGGTGAGGTCTCGATTAATTTCTGATTTATTGCCGTATTGGACTCAATAGAGCGCCATGCGAAGAGGTTTCTCGGTGATAAAGCATTTTCTGACGCTGGCCTGTACACATGGCATATGACAAGTCTCTCTGTCTTCTACCGCATTAATTTCGAAGAGTGTGCGTAGGTTCTGGTTAATGACCCCCTAGCCCATTCCATCACCGAACGACAAGGCGCGACGATGGTTTGCTAAAATGCCAGAAAACTTTTTTCGCGTATGGAACCTTCATGGTCAATGACACTTTTTTGCGCTTTTACCCTGTATCTGGATACAGCGTAAAAGGAGATTTCATCATAAATCGGTTAATATTTTTGATGAATAATCTCTTTATAAATAGAAGATTGTTCCTAGGTGTATTTTTCAATACCACTTAGTTTTCGCGAGTGTGGATAAAAATAGCGCTCACAAACCTCTATATTAGACAAGGTTGTATGTAAGTAGGTATATGCGTATGCGATATTTGATAAATGTGAACCATCAAGTCGAGGTACGCAACTTGCGGTGTTACGTAAATTACCATGCATTTTATGAACGTGAAAGTGACGTGAATTGAATATTGCGTCGGTTCCATTTTTCATACTTCGCTTCGAGTGCGCGTCACAAATCTCTCGTTCACGCACCACTAATGTGTAATCTTTTTGGTTCCGTACATCAATAGTTTTCTTTTTAATCTAACGGACCACTTATACAGGCTGTATCTGTGAACATTTACATCCCTTTAACCACGTGTTTTACTAACCATTCTGAACAACCTTACTTATACGACTTTTCGAAATTCATCGAAAAAAATGTCGACTCCCTTATAAAATTAGCAAATCACGTGACCGACTAGGTATGAAAAGTTTTTTTTTTGCGAATTTCTGAAAGACAGCACAATTGTTGTTCAGTATGGTTGATATAACACATGGTTAAAGGGAATGCAAATGTGTGTTCTACGGAACCGAGTGCGCGAGACCGCTTCGCGGTTGGTCATATTTTTCCGCTAGGCAGCACTTAGGCTCGATCGCCGTATGACGCAGAATGATGCAGAATGACGCGAGGTGTCGCTGCTTACTTGCCGTATCATGAGAGGGGAGTTTTTGTATTGAGAAGCTGTTGTGATATTTGTAACGATTTGTAATATTTAAGAAGGTATTAGTTAGAGGCGGATTTAGTAATTAATATGTCTGGTTATGGTGAGTATCAACTTTGAGGGCGGCGTGTTTTATGTGATTTATAGCTCTATATTACGAGTGATTAATATCGATTTTAGCATATTGATTAAATGCCTCCAAACTGGACGCGTTGGGGGTTATTCTCATTGGGATGTCATTGTCGACTTAAGATTTGAATTTTTCCGGTGTCCTGTAGGACAAAAAATCTTCATAAAAGACCGGTGATAAAACAGTCAAATTAAAAGAGCGTAGAACACTATTTTCATTGTATCTTCACAGATTTCAAATTACACGGCGATACAAATACTTCATATAAACGGGACTAAACGCGACGAAAATTAATAAGTACATTCTAGCACTTACTGCTTGACGTTTCGACTGCGTTACAACAGCCGTGGTCACAAGCGAGTGGTGTTCGCTTTTATATATTATGAAGTATTTGTATAATGCAACGCGAAAGTTTAAAAACATATCTTACACGGCGATTTAGGCTAAAAAAAAGAGTAAAGAAGGAGTTTCCTCATAGGTCATAATACGCGAACTGTTAATGCGTAATTTTTCACGGTCGCTCGGTCGGCTGCGTGACGCGGGCCGACAGCCGGCGACAGCGGGGTCGCGCCTGCTTACCCGCACCTCATACCTCATGGGAGCGAGTGAGCTTTCATGCCGGTCCGAATTGTGTTCAAACACAATTGTTGAATACGAAATTGAAGATAGATTTCGATTAATAAAAAAAATGAATAGTTTTTTATTTGGAACCAATTAATATTGTAACTGTGGGAGAGCCATGCTTCGGCATGAATGGGCCGGCTCGACCGGAGTGATACCACTGCCTCACAGAAAACCGGCGTGAAGCAGCTCCTGTGCTGTGTTTCGCCGAGTGAGTGAGGGTACCGGAGGCCCATCGGGGGGGAAGGGGATAAAAGGTTAGCAGCGCACTTGTGACTCCACTGGTGTTGCATGTGTCCATGGGCGGCGGCAATTGCTTACCATCAGGTGATCCGCCTGCTCGTCTGCTACCTATCACATAAAAAAAAAAGAAATAGGAAAAACAAAAATGGAGTGCATGATAGTAACTGCAGGTAGTTAAAATAAATGTGATGCTGATTTTAACCACCTCTGAGAGGTTTCCTTAAAACTAGGAATATTCTAGTAAGGTTAACTAAAGTAATTTGATATAAGACTTGGTGTGTGTGTGAGTGCGTGTGCGAATGTGTATTGTTGTATTTGTATTTATGTAAAGTCGCTTCTAATTACCAAATTACAATTTGTACTTCAGCGTAATGGCATCGGTCACTGCACGGCAGCTTGGTCGGTGGCAGATGCCTACAGTCAGTGACCGACAGTCGGTGTAGGCAGGCGCTGGTACACTGCCACTAGTTTATAGCCTTGCTAACGTGTAATATTTCATCACGCTGTTTTCGGTCCTGCTCGGTTCGCCGCGTGATACGGGCTGACAATGGCGGGGAGGTCGCGCCTGCTTGCTCGCCTTCTCATGGGAGTGAGTGAGGTTTCACGACGATCCCCAATTGTTTTTAAGAGGATTTCTTTTTTGATGCTACCAAAAAGAACACGCTAACTTGTAAGGTATTGTTTATATCTCAGAATGCTAGGATGTAGGAAATATTTTCATTTTTTTAGAATATTATGTGATTGAAAATTTTGCCAAACCAGCACTTATAACGCATGTTCTACTTTTGTCTATTATCTTTCATATTTATAAACTAAAATGTAAAACTCGACAAAACGTATAAGTGTCGTGGATAAAAATGCTGAAAAAAGCAGACAAAGTTGTACTAGCGATACATTTTCGTAGTAGAGATCATTCGAAAGTATTGTTCACCATAATGTCTTTCCAACTCCATAAATCCATCCATCAGCCAGCATCGAAAAATATGAAATTATTACAAAACAGCATGTGAAATATTTCGTCTATCAGCGCCAAAATTCGGAGAAAAATGAGGCTGCAAAGCAACGATATTTTCCGAACACGGTTACGTAGCGCGTTTCCAGCGTGCACGTAGTAAACTACGGTATGTATTCTACGATACACTCGGAACAAAGCGAGCGCACGCGACAAGTTAACCAAAATTAAACGTTGCGCCGGGAAGCCCCGGTGCATTTACGGGTGAGCGGAGCGAAATATCAAATTACCCGCGCTGAGGGCTGGCGTGCCGAAAAAATATCTAACAGGTACAACGTAATGCAACTATCGACACCGTCCACGGACATTTACGCGCTAAAAGCTGGCCGAAAACTCTGTTTTTTAAAATGTTCGCTAAAATCAACAGAGCTAGCTGTAATTGAAAGTTTATTATATTAAAAACAGTTTGGCCGTGCCATTTTCACCATTTAGCTAAAATTAGCTTTTCCGTGAAAGTGTCAATGACATGTTGATTTTGCTATAACTCTATTATTTGCACCACGCTTTACAAAAATACTAGCTATTTTGATAGAGAATTTTCTTTTGACTTGGATAATTTAGTTATAGTGTTAACTAAATGAAATTATATTTACGCAATGTTAGGTATATCAACGACGACGCTCTGATAGACGATGTATAGATATGCCAGAAACCGTGATACATGGTGTCAAATGTCTGGCCATGCCACCACCCACTGGGTCCCCGCTGTTAGAAGGGAAACCCAAAAAGGTTTAGCTTGACGTCGTAAGCGATGACGTATATGCTATAACGTCACTTCTGTGAATGCCGAAGACCGGGCGAAGTGTAACATAGAAAGGGGCTTCGGAAAAGCGTTAGGTTTGGACACAACCAGGAATAACCACTAGGATAATAAAAATACTTTTATAGATAATATGTAAAGGCAAGAAAACTGCCGGGCTGAAATGGGAATGGGCGGGTCATGTCTGTCGAATGGACCCCGAAAGATGGACTAACATCGTAACCCAATGGTTACCTGATGGACGCCGACAACGGGGCAGACCTAAAAAGCGATGGAGTGACGATCTTAACACCTTTGCAATCGATTGGCCACAGATGGCGATGGATAGAGATCGATGGAGGGACTCAGGGGAGGCCTTTGCCCAGCAGTGGGACAATATAGGCTAACATAAAAAAAGTAAAGTTAACAAATAAATGTATACAAATCAAATTACAAATAATAGTAGGTGTATTGGTTGGTATACTGTATTGTGTACCGAGTACACGTGACCGCAATCTCTCCGTCACGTCAGCCCGCCGTCCGTCACCGAGGCTTGTCCCCATTCAAACAGTCGCAAAGCGTGACAAACGTGTTGTTGATATTGTGACACCCATACAGCGGGGAAACTTTTATTGTTTGTGGAATGTTTGGCTCAATATACGCCAACTGTTTGGTACTCTATGCCGCTGAATGGATTTTTAAAAGCGTCAATGGCGCGTTGATTCTGCTGTAGCTATAAGTGTCATTTAAACTTTACAAAATGTCACTTACACTCATCTCAATGAGTAATTCCCTGTTGTTTAAACGACGGCCTCGATGGCGCAGTGGCTAAGGTGTTCGCCCGAAGCGCGAAAGGTCCCGGGTTCGATTCCCGGTCAAGTCAAATTAGGAAACTACATTTTCTAGGTTGTCTTGGGTCTAGGTGTTCTGGGTTGACGCCCCCAGTTAATTATCGTCACCTGGTACTCATAGTACAGGGGTTGCCCTAGTTTGAGACCAGGTTGATTGGTGTGATTGTCTGGCGCATTTTTTATTTATTTATTTGTTTTAACGCTGCCGTTTTGGGGCCCGGAGTACGCTGAGGTCATTCAGGATTCGGGGAGTCTGGTAATTATAATGAAGCGACTGCCGTCTGACGTTCGCAACCCTTTAACAGGGGAACCAGACCAACTGAATCATGGTTACACGTTCCAGAAATTATCCGAAACGTGCCGGTTACCTCACTATGTTTGACCGCATCGCCAAGCTAATGAGATGTGAACCTATGACCTCCTTTATGGAAGGTGCTTTTTATCCATTGAGCTACCATCGCTCTATTTCACTTTGGTTAGGTTCATGTTAATCATAAAAATCTTCTAAACTTCCATCTATCTAAGCTATTTTATAGAAGTATTTTTATAGACAACGATAACGCTTATAGGCAAAGCGAAACACTTGCGCGATGTATGTTCGCTGGCTACAACTACCAATAGATGGCTATTGGTAGTTGTTTGAAACGAATGTCCCGAAATGAAAGTGACAAAGCGGGTTAGAATAAAAAAATCCTAAATTAAATGCTGCCGCAACGCAAACTTAAATCCGTTCTTTACTATGTACCTAGATCATAATAATTATACGTAATAACATATTCAATACTTAGTTGGTATAATATCATTGTTTGCTGTATAATAATGGTTGTTGAAACACGTGCGCTTACCTACACTCGAATTCAATTGTTCAAACACTTTGTCCATAACTTGGTAAGCAAAGTTACAAACAAAGTTGTGACGTCAGATCTTTGCCTCCGTCACTGGCGTATTACGGAGGCCTTATTAGTCTAAAACTCGCTCGTCGTCATATAATATTGCTCATAGACACGAGTAAGTAGGTATCACATTATTATTAAAGAGCAAACGTGAAGGTTTCGCTAGTCGGCAGGGTTGTCATACTGTCGTATTATATATCCTAAAAGGGCGTTAACTGGTAGTTAGTTGATTTTGAGTTTTCAAACTTGTAATTATTATTACCTCAGATTTTTTTAGATTGAAAATACAAAATCAACCAAATGCGGTTAAATGGCTATTTAGATTACAGCAGCGTTGCGCTCGTACACAGTTTTGGGAATCTAAGTTCGCATTTACATGCACAGATTAGTTATATGCTATTTCTCAGCTCTGAAGCTGGTATAAAGTACAATTACGGGCATTATGCCAAATTTGTAAAGAGGTTATAGGTATGATCTTATAGTCAACGTCAAGGATTATAATATAGGTAAGCCTGAGCTGAGCTTGTAAATACGTTTATTTTTAGTGATCTTGCCTCATACTGCTCATACGCCAAAGGTCGTGGATTCCTTGGCACCCTTGGCAAACATTCGTGTCAAGAACGTCATATTCGTGATTTCTTAGTGATGTCTTTAACAAAAGTGCTTAACTCTACTTAGTGCCTACGAAATCAGATTAATTTACTAGCTGGTATTATATGAATTTATTGATTTTAACGCGAGGGTTCGAAAGTGGCGTTCGAATCATAAGTTTTCCTACTGGTTATGCATTACACTGGGTCGTTACTTTACAGCTTACAGCATAATGAAACGTCTAACTGTAGCTATCACCGAAGTAAACCCTGTGACGTCACACCTTTATTCTCCATCTATTACGTCACAGGTCTTATTATTAGCTCGGGGCGTCGTCGTCATGTTCTCATAGCGTCAAAGAAGACGGCCGTGAACTTTAGCTACGACATGAGCAAAGTACATTAATCCATTACTGGAGAGACACGACGGGGCTTGGTACACTATTACAAAGAGGTTTTTGTGATTGGAGGAACTGTATATAGCGTAGTGTAGACTTCAAGTTAGTCGTTTGATGAACAATTTAGTAAGCACAATTTATATTGTGGGAAATAGTTAAATACTTTTTACTATTACTGGCGTAAAAAGTATTTATCTGACTGACTGAGGGTTGAGTTTGAGAAAGATAAGCGTGGTCTCTAGGCTGATGACGGGCAGGAGGTGGCACACAATCGACCGAGATGGATGTTTTTATAACCGGAGGATCACTTTAGGTCGCTGCGCCAGCGCAGCAATATAGCAAGTTTAGTTATAACTGGCTTCATATTGAGCCCTATTATATATTCTGTGGCCCCAGAGACAAAATGAAGTTTATGATGCCTATATGCAATTTACGCCTATTATCTAATTCAATACCAGATTTTACTACTAGTTGACAATCAAATATAATGATGACAGAATATCAGCTTTTTACGTTTTTGCAACTGTTGTTCTACTTTGTATAGAATACCTGATTAATTTCCTTTTAAACCGTTATTTTTAGTTTTATCAAAACTAACAAAACGTCGAAGAAGGAAATGTTTAAAGGTATTATAAGCTTTAAGTTGTTTACTAGTCAACAAAATAGATACTGTGCTTACGTTATATAAATCCTTTTAGATGAAAATCTTTCTTTAGCCTTCATTTGTTTGCTTTCAAGAATAGTTATTAGATTAAGACGGGTGGAATAATTAAATGTGCCCACGGGGAAATAGGAAAAGTTACTTCTTCAAAGAAAATGGATAATGCTTTGCTTGAAGTTGTAACGAAGACAGCAAGACAAATGAATTGTTTTACCTCACATAAAAATATGAGCCCTGAGCGATGGTAGTACAGTGTACAGTGGAGAAATGCGCCCTCCATACGACGGATAGTTCGAATTCGGGCATGCACCTCTGTTCTTATCAAATCTATACCATTAGTTCGGCAGTGATAAAAAGCATCGTGAGGAAACCTGCAGGTTTCAGATGGTAACTGAAACGTAACCCTGGTTCAGTTAGTCTGATCCTCCTGTTAAAGAGCTGTGAAAGTCAGACGGCAGTCGCTTCAATGTAATTACTAGACTCCCTATTTCTTGAAACGTATTCTAAGCGTACCCAAGGATCCAAGGCGACAGTTTTGGATGCAACTGGGAATCACACGCTATGACGAGAGAGAAAAACCCGCATCTCTTGATGCAATTGTAGATAGATAAAAAAGGAACAAGTTAGCAATAAATAATACACTGTGGGAGAGCCACGCTTCGGCATGAATGGGCCGGCTCGACCGGAGTGATACCACTGCCTCACAGAAAACCGGCGTGAATCAGCCCCTGTGCTGTGTTTCGCCGAGTGAGTGAGGGTACCGGAGGCCCACCCGGGGGAGAAGGGGATAAAAGGTTGGCAGCGCACTTATAACTCCATTGGTGTTGCAGGTATCCATGAGCGGCGGCAACTGCTTACCATCAGGTGATCCGCCTGCTTGTCTGCTACCAATCACATAAAAAAAAATACATGAAATGACAATAGATAAAGATGAATTATATTTTAAGTTAAGAGGGCTCGTACGGTCCTGCATTTTTCCTGCATTTTTCTATCTCCAAACAAGTATTTTTCATGTCTCCCCTACGCCACTTTAGTCAACAATCATTAAGGTAATAGCTATTGTCACTAGGAGAAAATTCATATCCTCTATATTATACGAAAATACTTTGCTCTTCCATTCATTCTTGGCATGATTCATTCAGTAGATCATACGTCTCAATGGCAGCTTGATCTGGAGAAACCTTTCAGACATAATCAACTCGCGATGACAAATGGGAGGTCGTCAAACTCCAACCAGTATCCAGTTGTGTCATTCTTGCTTTTCGTAAGGGTTGGCGACTTCTATAATTTGGGAAAAAAAAATGTTTTTTCAACACAAGTCTGGTTTTTGGGTACTAGTTTTTTTTTATTACAACATCTAATATGATCTGCTTAGAAATATTTGTCCAGGTTGAGGATCGAACCCAAAACTTTTGGCGTTAGGCACCTTCGTAACCAAAAATGCGTTATCGGTATCGATCATCATCATCAGCAACCCACGCTCGTCCACTGCTGGACATAGGTCTCCCCTAATGCACGCCACCGCTCCCGATTTTCGGCCACTCTCATCCAGCTCACTCCAGCCAGCCTTCGAATGTCGTCATCCCATCTTGTAGCAGGGCGTCCAACACTACGTTTGCCGAGTCGCGGTCTCCACTCAAGGACCTTATGGCTCCAACGGTTGTCAGTTCTGCGGCTAATGTGACCAGCCCACTGCCACTTCAGTTTGCTAATTCGGTGGGCTATGTCGGTGACTCTGGTTCGGTATCGATACTTTTAGGTAACCTACTTAGTGTAAAAGTAACTTAGTTTTTATCATTTGTAATCAATCAAAACAATCGCATTAAAAAGTATTTGTATCTCTAACGAAAAATAAATATATAAGCCTAAAAGTGTGCATGGGTTCGTCAATTTTAATATGTTTTGAAATAAGTTATTTATGTTAGGTTCTACCAGCAGGCAACCCTGCCAATCTATACTTCATGAAGGATGTGCGTTGTCGAAACTTCCAAAGTTCAAACATTGTGCAAAGTTTTCACTTTCTACAAGTCTGTTTTCCAAAGCGAGATTTTTCGCGTCAAAACACCCCATGTAACGTGACGTAATCTGCTCAGAGATACGTCTAAAAACATATTGTATACTTTTCGTAAGTAAGCACGATTTCTAACGTTTATAGTAAGACGTTTTATGGAAAAGTTAAAACAGAGTGCGCGAATCTATCTCTGAGGATTGATAGGTCTAATGTCAGACTACAGTAGGGATGTGTTACGCCTAGTGATGTTCTAGGCCAGTGGTTCTTAATCTTTAAGTCATGAGGGACCATTTTACCAAAATTAAGAACCACCACCGATTGAGAACCACTGTTCCAGGCGATCAATTTTGCCCAGCCAACAGTTACATAAGCTCGTTTTTCAATGTTTATACATATAAACCCAGTGCCCAAGTTATACCTATCAGAAATTGGAAGGCTAATGACCTGTACCCGAGTATTGCATGACGTCATTACGCATGTACGCTTGAAAGCGGCAATTTCACGGAATTATGGTGTAAATTGAAGTGGGTAAATCGGTAGCACTTTGTTTGACAGCAATTTTCAATTACAGCGCTGTCGATTACAAGCGCGCTGTTATAGTTTCTTGATTGTATCGTAACTTACATTTTTTATTTTTAAATACCAATTACGTAACTCGACTTTTTCAAAGAGTTTTAAGTGAAGTGTACTAATTGTGCTTTTACAGAAATCAGCTCAATTTAAAAATAATAAACGTGACTAAAAAGATTTAGAGGAGAATGATGAGAACTAGGTATTTACTAGTATTAGAAGACAAACCTACTTTAGCAGAGAAACATTCAGCATTTTCTAATTAGCAATAAAAAAGGAAGCACGAATTTTTTACGAAAAAAAATTTACATGTAACACTTCGGAATGTTATGCATTTTTTAACCGACTTCATTTCGAGTATTCACGGTGTCGACACCTGTCAGACTTTTGGCACGTGTCGGGGTAAACCTTTTAACAACCTTTTAATCTAACGCGTATTCCAATTTTAAAAATATTGTTAGTTATTAGATATTAATATTTGTTTTTCTTTTACTACTTATTTTTACAATAAAACTTGTACCTAGTAGGTAGGTACTACCTACCCATTCGATATGAACTGGCCAGCATTACTTTTAACGCAAAAAGATACCAATTATTAAAAAAAACCATCATGATAAGAACAGTTTTCGTAAATGGGAGCTATCGCGTGTGAAAAATCCGCTAGATGGCTAGATAGGGATAGGAAAATGAGGCCCATCTACACGGTGATTGGTTATTTTTCATGTAAGATGTCAATATATCACTAAATAACCAATGACGTTGAAGTTGGACCTAAGTTCTCAAGTACGCCACCTAGCGGGTTTTTGCACACGCGACTGGAGGCTCATTTCGTAGAATAGACTAAACCAAAAACATTCACACATGTTCATTCAGTTTAAAATACTTATAAGCGTAACAAAGACTATTTCGGACGCTTGTAACGAGTGAACTGCTCTGACAATTTTAAAAAATAAGGAGCGTTATTTCTAAAAATAGTTGTAACCCTTTGTGTATCACAATAACGTGTGGGGTATGGCGGGTCGCACAGGCCATGAAAGTTTTACACCTTAGAGAAAGTATCAAAAAGAGAGGACACGCAAATAATAATATTCGTGTAAACGGAACAACTATATACAGAAATCGCTAAGAGTAAAAGAGATAGAATCATGATTTTTTGTCTTTGTCAGAGTTCTACTTTTTTTGATGGACTCAGTTGTGAACTGCGCCCAACAAAGCTAGTTGCCATAGTAACCTATAGTAATTAAGTGCGATTTTTGTTCGTATTTTTACTACCGTAATAATAACCAACCAAATTCAGTTATCTCTTACTACCAAAAAAATCGTTGTTGAAAAATAACTACAAAATGGCGGATCGATGTGACTGAAGATTACTTCAGTACGGTAGTAGATATTATCTGTTCCTTACGGTGATACGCGCTTAGCCACTCTATTTGATACTTTCTCTAAGTTTTACACCCATTGCGTAGACTAGAATACACGGGGGAGCGAGCGAGATCGCCGGCGGCGGTAGGTATAGTATAAACTTGGGAGTTAAGTGGCAATAGTTTTAGGAGTTAATTCTCAGGATTTGTAGCGTTACGTAACACATAGCCAGACAATTCAATGAATTTACGTGGCGTATTTACTTATATACTAGGTATTACGTATGTATGTATTAAGTGTAGTTTCTTAATTTGTATAAAATTAGGATAGTTTATAATGAGTAGGTACCTACGTGAAGTCTAGTCTGGTTCCCTTGTTTAAGGGCGGCGCAGATCAGACGGCAGTGGTTTCGTTGTAATGAAAGTAAAGTAAAGCGTACCCAAGGCTCCGAAGTGACAGCTTTGGATGCAACCGGAAATCGCACGTT
Source organism: Cnaphalocrocis medinalis (assembly GCA_014851415.1). Taxonomy (NCBI): domain Eukaryota; kingdom Metazoa; phylum Arthropoda; class Insecta; order Lepidoptera; family Crambidae; genus Cnaphalocrocis; species Cnaphalocrocis medinalis. Next base: position 8,064,636 of record CM026276.1, read on the forward strand.
TTAATTAACTCTTCAAAACTTTACATTACATGTTTTTATACACATAAGATTATAGTATAATCAGTGACATAACTACTAGCTTTTAGACTATACCGCGACTAGGTATGTAGTGAAAATGACTACCTCGGTAGCGCAGTTTGCGCCCACACTTAAGCACTATAATATATCCTACGCAAGTAAGACCCATGTCTGCGGTGCGGCGCCGGCCGGCGTTCCACGGACCGGTGGCAACCTTCATTCCAAAAACACAGTTTTTGTCTTGATATGGACCGCGAATACGCATTCTGCTCTTGTTGCTATTGTGATGACAATGAACTCTTCTAAATTCAAAATCAGGCTGAGTCTAACTTCTGTGTGTAATTATTTTGTGGCCGTGGTGCGGCACGGTGCGGCACGATGAAAATTAACAAACTTAGCCTACTGTGAAGAGGATAATTGAATTGTACACCAATGTGATTGACATGCATGCAATTTTAAAAAAAGAGAATGAATTGTAATTTAAAATAACCTATGATTTAATATTTCATATACCTTTACGGTGAATCATGGCTGTACCTAACATTGCTTATAATAATATCTTGTAATACCCATGTTTATGAATAAATAAATGATTATGATTATGATTATGATTCTCAGTGTATCACAGCCGTACTCTCTGCTCCCTGCTGACGTCACTCCTGTGACGGTGATATCTACAACGAATTTTATGAAACGCTCTCGCCTCGTAAACTGCATTGGTTTATAGGCGCGTTACGATTGTGCCAGCTGATACTGCGCTCCACATCAGACAGGAAATTGTTGTGTGCCTTTATGGCACACATCAAAGTATAGAAAACTGTCAAATTTATTCAATCGACTGTCATCTTACTGTCTTACACGTTAGGTTGAATTGCATTGGGAAAGGAGGATATTTGTCAGGTTGTGGTAATCTGATGTGTGGCTGACTATACATTTTTAATCAAAAGGGGGCGGCGTCTTTTTGTTTATCGGAACTTCGGCTCCGGCGTCAATACGCCAATCACTTGACATTATCAAAAAATACTGTACTAGTTGTATTCAAAATAATTATTTACCGGTTTTTTAAACTTTTGTGAAGTAAAGGATCCAGCCATAGATCCCCAACACATGCCTACATAGTTTCAAAATATTTCTTTTTTATGTGATCGGTGGTAGACAAGCGTCGGTCACCTGATGGTAAGCGATGCCCGCAGCCCATAGACACCTGCAACATTAGTAAAGTCACAAGTGCGCTGCCAACTTTAAACCACCTATCCCCCCAATTGGGCCTCCAGTACCCTCACGCACTCAACGAAACACAGCGCAGGCGCTGCTTCACGCCGGTCTTCTGTGAGCCCGAGTTATCTGTGTACTGAAGTGTAGCTCTCCCACGGTTAAATATTTGCTTGTTCGATGTTAAAATTATTCAGTAAGTATGTACCTATTGTTTAAAACCCTAATGAAACCTGATTTCGGTAATGTTCGCCTGCAGCCGCGCTGTTTGCGAGCAGCTCATTAAGTTATGAAGCCGTGATTATTTGACTGGCCGGCTTGCGCATTTGGTAGTGACCCTGCTTCATACGCTAAAGGTCGTGGGTTCGATCCCCACCCTGGTCAAATATTCGCGTGATGAAGACTTGTGTTTGTTCAGTATCTGGGTGTTACATAATGTACTTAAATATTGTATTTGTGATCCTCTGCTGTCTGATATGTGCTTATATGTGCTTTAACACAAGTGCTTAAGCTACTTAGTACGGAGTCAGGTCAATATAAGAGGTGTATGAATTTATTTTTTTATTTATTCTAGATCAGTGGTTCTTAACCTTTAAGTCATGAGGGACCATTTTACCAAAATTCTGTCGTGTCAGGGACCACACACTTCGGACATGCGTCGCGGCGCCGTTTGCGTTGTGTTGACTCGACTCATCACGTCACGTCACTTGTTTATTACGATGTCTTCGCGGGCCACTTGGAATGCCTCTAGGGACCACCTGTGGTCCGCGGACCACCGGTTAAGAACCTTCTAGATGGTCGATCATAACAACTGGGCACTGTTGGGTTTTAGACCTAATGCGGATCACTTTTTGAGTAACCTAATCTTCATCAGTAATCGGAAGAGGTATATTTATCGAATTTACGACAAAAATAACCCATGCTTACTAAAGATACTGCTACTCAGAGGCGTTAATTAAACCTTAATTGTCACTTAGGTAAAAATATTGACCTTTATTTTATTAGACATAAAGACAATCCATAATTAATGAGCATTAAGGTTAAATGACGTCTCTGATTGCAGCAGTTAGATTTTAAAAATTTTGTACTTCAAAAGAAAAAAACGGAAACCTTATAAGATCATTTTGTTTGATACATAAGAGATAAATCTGTACCATATTTTAGTATCATTAAAAAAAAACTGCGCATTTCGATTCCGATAAACTATTGAATCCTACGAACGGAACCCTCAGCTAGTTGGCTCGGCATACTAGGTTGGTTTTTCAATATGTAGACAAGTGCTTGTAAAATTATGTTTCTAGTGTACCCACACATGTGTAAACCTTTTAGTTGAACTCCTAACCGCTTGACACAGCTTTGAGCACTGTTGAGGCGCAAATGCCGCGGGGTCGATCCCATCAAATATGTGTGTATGAAACAGTACTTACCTTGTTGTTTCTGGTTACCATTTGTAATATAGATTAAATTACACTATTAGGGCTTCATAGCAGTTTTTACGTGTTTGGTATACCATTTACAAACGCCTAAAAAGTAAAGTAAAGTATCATCCTATAATACTGTCCCACTGCAGGGCAAAGGCCTCCATCATAGAAATCAAGTTATCGCTAGTATGATGGGATTAGGTTTAATCACCACGCTTGCCTAATGCGGATTGGTGATCACAAACCCGAGCTATGTTTGAAAAATTCGAAACATACTTTTTGCTCGACCCGGGAATCGAACCCGGGACCCCGAATCACGGCCCGGTACTTAAACCACTAGACCAACGGGGCGTTACAAACGCCTAAGATTGATTAAAAGTAAAGTATCAGCCTATATACTTACTGTCCCACTGCAGGGCAATGTCCTCCATCATAGAAATCAAGGCAACGCTACTATTATGGGATTAGGCTTAATCACCACGCTTGCCTAATGCGGCTTAATTTTAGATTAGATTAATTTTAGAGAAAATCAATTAACGTGCGAAATATCACGAGTGATATTGTTACCCGCTCCGAGTTTCTATGTAAAATAAAACATGGAGAAAGCTACAGAATTGTTTCAGAGGATATTTTGAGGCGGGCGGCCCATAAACTTTCATTAAGGTAGGAAATTCTTAGGCGAGGCACAACTTCCTACAAAGGAGTTTACACCTTTGAAGATAAAGATTGGTGGCAGACGTCCTTTATCAAGGCCTCCTACAACCGACCTTAGAAACAATTTAGGAAGGTAGGAGGTAGGAGTAGAAATAAGATGAATTTTCTTTTGCCCACTATTCTATGCGGCCTATTTAATTATAGGCTACTTTTTTAATATTAGACAGCTGAACCTAAACTAAGTGAGTGTTTTTTTATTGGTATCAAAATAAACGAATTTATAGAGATAAATACATTTCATTTAAAAGATGGCAGTGCTTTTGTGACTCTATTGCTACAGTCTATGAGGGGCGGCAATCGCTTACCATTAGGTGATCCGTCTGCTCGTCTGCCACCAGTCACATAAAAAAAATTGAAAATAATAGAAACTGAGTCTAGTTACCATTATGCTAATGGTAGGCGTTTCCTTTTTACCCTTAATAGAGAATAAGTCAACGAAAATTTTTTACTGGTTTTCGCTCTTATATCATAAGTTTAAAATCTAGTGGGAACTATTTTCCCTATGCATTTTTAGCTTCCAACATAGTAAAAGTTTCTAGGAATATAGAGTGAGTGCAGGATATGGTCCAAAATTGGCCACACCCTACAATTTACCCCACCCTACATTTACCGCCCTATCCAGCCTACTTAGGCTATATGATAAATCCGCCACTAGATTTACCAGATTTTATTCAGATTTTCGATTATCTGGATGACTAGCAACAACTGTTTACTTAAAGCTCGCAGTATTAGTAGGTATACTAAAGACTTGATCATACACCTGTCGACCAATTCTGTGCGCCCGACTGGAGTTTCATTTGCTGCGCGTGACATCAAAAGCCACGATACTGTTATGCTGATCTGCGGCCTTAATTACTCGCCTACTAGAACTTATTTCGTCAAAGGCAAGCCATTTGATTAGTCAATCATGAATGTAAAGCGTGCGCCTTCCAAATGAGGTAGGTTCGAACCCGAGCATGCACGTTTCCAAATATCTCTCGATTGACGGGCTCAAGGCTAGTGCATCGCACAAATTTTGATAGAGCACAAGATAACCTCTGTGGTTTTATGTGTTATCTTTAACTATAAATGTATGTAAGTAAGTACCATGTGTGTTACTTGATAATAAATAAAAAAAAGATAGTCAACGTAACTCTATTAGTTACGATCCTAGGCTCCCTTACGGTAGCGCTGTCATATGGTAAAAATGCGTGTTCAGTAGCGCTACCATGAGTTTACAGTGACCAAACTCGCTAGCGTCTGCGTAAAAAAATTATATGAAAAAGTGTACAGCGCCTCCAGCGGGCACTTAAGAAACTAAAATCTGTCGTAAATGAGTTGTCAAATAGAAACCTATCGAAATGTATCCGCTAGCGAGTAACGTTTTCCATAGCGCTACGAGTTGACATCGAAAACTGACATAACGTAAACTATTGCTCTGTCTCTTTCAAACGCATCACAATGAAAGAGACAAAGCGATAGTTTTCGATAGCGTGGATAGTATTACAAACTATGGAAATACCGAGTCACAAATTTGACGGTAGGTATCGAGAAATACGATTGTAGTTAAGTAACTCAATTCAACGCCCGTTTACTCGCTATCGACTGTAGTAACGTTACGTTACTTTTCGATGCCAACTCATGGTATCGCTACAGATTTCCAAAACAACTACATGGCTTCGCTTTAGAGTCATAAATACGTTAACAAGAAGGATTAATATCTATTATTTAAGCCTTGGTTTCTACAGTAGCAGACATGAAAAGTTTTCACGAGAGTCGTGACTTTGTTAACGAAAACTTAGGGTTTTCAAATGAGTGTGCGAAGGCGGTTGTTATTGGTACCGGGCTGTTTATATTCGGACACACTAATGTAAGGCAACCATATGTATGCAAGGCTTCTTTCTTTTGCCAGTTGCAGTGTAATGTAACACACTTATGTTTACTTCACAAAGTTTTTAAAACGAAACATAACTAAACAGGCCTGTTAAAAGGGGGCCTCTTATTTCTGAAGATTTTCGCTGTAAATTTACACTCAAACTCTTGCTCACAGCGAATGATTTTAATTACTAGGCAGACTACAAAGTTTCTAAATGCTTGCAGAGCGCGGTGGGCAGTCGTTTGTAGGGTGGCCAGGTCTTGAGAGAATTTGTTTCCAACGCCGATTAGAACCAGAGCTACCAACGATAGTGTTTCCAAACAGATACGAAAAGGTTATTTCAAAAAAGGCTTTATTATGTTCTTTTAAAGCCGGAAGCGCATCTTCTTTTAAAATCGTTTGTTGCTTTTAACTTTAACTGTTTAAATAGCGCGAAGGTGATAACTAAGGGTGCGTTTCCACAGAAGCGGAGCTGTGTGGAGTTGAGCGGAGACTTACAAAAATTGACCAATAACATTGCTCAACAGAGATGAGATGTGTATTTTAAGCAACGTGATTGGTCAATTTTCACAAGTCTCCGCTCAAATCCACGCAGCTTCGCTTCTGTGGAAAACCATCGGGTGAGCGCCGTTCCGCTAGTTAGTAACTAAATAGCTATGTGTAGAGTCCCCGCAGACTACAAACTTTCTATCGGCCGATAGTTTGGTCGGCTTCTTAATCAGTATGAAGATGTCCAGTGTAATCGGCCCATACTGAATGTGCGCATCTGCATACATCTTCATACTGATTAAGAAGCCGACCAAACTATCGGCCGATAGAAAGTTTGTAGTCTGCGGGGAGTCTTAGATTCTGGTCACCCTAGCCCTTCGCGACCTTTGCTTTGGAAATTATAAAGGAAAGCAGCGGGTGGCGTAATTTTTAATTCCGTGGAAGAGCTCGGACACTGGCTGTTGCTTTTTATTTCAAGATGTTTATTTGATAGATGCTTCTTCCAGTTGAAAACATTCACAGAAATGTTTAACCTTTATTTTTGATCGGAAAGTAGAATCATCAGCCGGTATCTTTGAACTTGTCCTTCTATTTGAGAGATTATAAGCCTATACTTAAATATATTGTGACTGGTCTTTGAAATATAAAATAATAAAAAAATATTACGAAAAATTGCCTGTATTATCTATAATTTGGCTCCACAATGGCATAACCTGTCCCATGGAGGTTATCAGTTGCGTCCAAAACCGTAAGAACAAGTCCAATTAAGTATTTTGGTTGTATCCAAAGCTGTCACATATCCCAGGATTGCGTACCTGCTGCACCAACTCCAATTTACGTGGATTGTTATTTCATTCCAAGCCCCGTTCGCGCTGGTCTAGTGGATTAAGTACCGCACTATGATCTTGGGGTCCCCTGGTTGAAAATAAAGGGTGTTTCGAACTTTTCGAACATAGATCGGGTTTGTGATCACCAATCTGCATTTAATTAGGCAAGCGTGGTGATTAAGCCTAATCCCCAAGCGATGACTTGATTTCCATGATGAAGGCCTTTGCCCTGCAGTGGGACAATAGGCTGATACTTTTTTTTTACTATTTCATTACATGACGAAAGAGTTTCCAACTCCATAAGACAAAGTATAAACAAGAATGCACCAAGTATTCTCAGACGGGAGATAACAAATAATACGTAGGCATAGCAATGAGAGGAAGAAGTCACTGGGGAGGGGGGTGTCATCCCGTATCTACTAATTGAATCTGAACTCGCTCCGGCTTGCCGAAGTTGCGCGAATTTGATTAGCTCGTCATCTTTCTTCGAGCGACGACTTTTAATTTTTAACTCGGGATTACATATTAGATAATAATGTAATAAGGATGGTTAGTGAAGTTTCTGGCTTCTAGTTTTAGACACGGTGAAGTTATTGAGGTCGAAAAATAAAAGATTTTATTTTATTTCTTTTTTATTGCTGAAGTAGGCAGACGAGCATGCGGCCCATCTGATGGTAAATGTTAACCGCCGCTCATAGACAACAACAATGCCGAGGCACAGTCATGCCGCTGCCTACCGTGAAAGAAGTACTCTTTTCAAACCTCGATTAAAAAAGGTTAAGTATATTAAATTGTAATCTGATAAAATTGATTGTATTTTTAATTTTAGATTTGTTGTTTATAGAGGTAGTATATCTCTTAGGTTAATTCCTAGGTACTTAAAAATAATATTAACAACATTCTTTTACTTTTATCTTATGAATTTTGAAGTGAAAAATATTTCGTTTTATATCATATTTCGTCATGTTTAGATCCAGTTCACGCACTGAAGTAAATAAGTATCTACCTTTTTTTTTGCGTTGGGGGAATGCTGCCGGCCCGATGTGCAATGGGCCGACGTCCTTATGCATACCCGTCTGCCGGGGGGCGGACGGGTTATGTCGGGCTCTCCTCCGGTAGACTGAAGGCCTACCGACTAAACCCCCAACGGCGCTCTCTGCTTCGCCAGAGTGGGAAAGAAACATGTGTAGTTAATTAACTTTGACTAGTTAGACTAGACTAGGGGGGGGGGGGGGGGAGATAGGGACAGCCGGGAGCGCCGAGCCGTCCCTACCGAGCTGAGAAGGAGGCCTGTGCAATGCCAGTGGCGGTACCCCCGCACCGCGCAAATAAGTATCTACCTAGCCTACTCACCTAAGATTTTTGTGGAAACCGAGACAGAAAAGAAAGAGAACAGGAAAAGAAACTTTATACACAACTTATGTTTACCAAAACGATATTTAACGTTTAAACTGTACGCAAACATTTCAGTTTTATAATCACATTACCATCTTGAGGTTCATTTTAGGTTTTCGCAGTGAAATACGAATGGCGGACAAAAATGCTAACAGAACAAACAAGAATTAATAGGGGCCAAGATAAGGGTGGTATATTTGTCATGTCAGGATTAAGCCGCGGCGGGTGCTGCCAACCACGGCTGCCAGGTGTACCTTTTTAAGTCTTTCCCCTTTGCTAAAATCCTAACCTGTTTAAAATAACATAAAAGGATATTATTTACGATGACCGATACTCCGAAATCGAGGTGTATGTATTTTTTTCGTTTTTGATAGGACAAAAAACGAGTACTTTACTGTGGGAGAGCCACGCTTCGGCATGAATGGGCCGGCACGACCGGAGTGATACCACTGCCTCACAGAAAACCAGCGTGAAGCAGCCCCTGTGCTGTGTTTCGCCGAGTGAGTGAGGGTACCGGAGGCCCACTCGGGGGGAAGGGGATAAAAGGTTGGCAGCGCATTTGTAACTCCACTGGTGTTGCAAGTGTCCATAGGCGGCGGCAATTGCTTACCATCAGGTGATCCGCCTGCTCGCCTGCTACCTATCACATAAAAAAAAGAGTACCATAGGTTAGGTATCGTTACGTTGCCGTATTGTGCCCACCTAGGCGCGCATATGATGTTGTGATATTACAATGTTGTAATCTTGAAGATTATTAGTTAGACAATAATACCATTCAATCTAAAAATAATAACAATCTACGTTTAGATATTGTTTCAATAATAGCAATTCTTACATCTTACAAAATAAATCAAATATAGCGAACATAAAATATATATTACAGTGAAATCAGAATGAGATGTATAGATATTTTATAAATCTAATAATAAGTACTTTTTACTTTTAAAATTTTCACAGATATACATTATTAGTAAAGGGGAATGGTGTGCGCGATGTTGTATGAAATTTACAGAATCGGCGTCTTGTTGGAACATTCTATAAAAAAACTGGCAGACACTAGCAGAAATAAATCTGGCACCATTTTCCAGCCAGTAAAATGAAACTATTATTCAGTAGCACCCCAGCCGTAAGTCTACTTCGCAATCAATCTCAGAGAGTAAAAACTTCTCGTAGTAACTTAAGGGTCTAATTATGGCCCGAGTGGAAAGCTCTAATAAATTCCGACATTTCAAATACAAAAGAAGATAATTTCACTTACTTACCTCCGCCCAAACGCATTTGAAGTCTCTGGAAAGCCGCGTCTTCTATGGAAGCGGGAACCATAGGCTGATTTGTAAATAACATTGTAATTGCAATCTTTTCTATTTGTAGGTACAATTCAGTCGTAGGTATGAGTGTTATATGAATAATTGGATTAAAATTTACTCCTTTAATTACATTAATCTCACTAAACCTCTTGTCGAATTCTTATCACAGGTTAAAGATTGTCAGTGCATGCAGAACTCCACTAGGGTGTCTATGGACGACGGTAATCACTTACCATCAGACCCGTCTGTCTGCTCGTATTTTTTGTTATGGTTTAGAGAGCAGACGAACAGTCGGATCACCGGATGGTAGGTAATCGATACCGCCGCCCATGGACACCGGCAACACCAGAGGCGTCACAAGTGCGCTGCCGACCTATCAAGAAGGAATACGCTCGCTTTTTGAAGATTTGCAGGTCGTATCGGTCTTACAGGTCGGTCGTATGCCAATAATCACATAAAAACTTTGACGCTATATCTTTCTTATATTTTTAGATAGATACATAGATAACGTTTACTGGCCACAAAAACAAATTACATAACAAAATAAAATAAATACAGTATAGTATTTTTTGCGTTCTCGCTTCCGCTTCCTCCTCAGTAACCGCTGCAGCTCAAACCCCAGCCAAGGGCTGCGCTATTTATCAGTCCTTTGTCTCCAAGGGACAGTTGGACTCGTCAATTAATCGCTGTGGGTTCTTCTGTGCCCTAGCGTTATCTGTGGATGAATTAGTATGGCTATTTAAGAAACGAGGGTGAATTGTCAACCGCCGATATTTGAATAAAAGTTGTGTGCGCGGTATGAATGGCAGCTTAGGAATTCCTTAAAACTCGCCCTTTTAAATTGAATACGTGCGCCATTCTCTCGTTTTAATGGTTTTATTGATTTTATAAGTGTAGGTATGACGAGAGAGACCTACCTCTGTACTTTAATAGGTAGTCTAAATAAATTTACCTCCATACAGTGAATAATATATTTTACTAGTAGGAGAGTCGCTAATTCCTTAGCGACTTTTTACTAGAAGAAGAAAAGGAGAGTACCTACTAGGAGCCGCTAATTTCTTAGGCAAAGAGACGCAAAAAATAACATACTTTGACTAATTTATCAATTATATTAAAATACTAACTGACTTCGACATTTTACTAACCTCATTTGAAAAATATGTCTACTTGACATTGGGAAACTAGCCTCATCTAGGTATTCCAGAAGAGTAGAGTCCATAATAACACGCTTTAAGCTTACACGAGTTAGTTCTATGTAGGTTCAGACTCATTCATACAATAGGGTACTTGACTATTTTTTTTTTATGTGTTTAATCAAAATACCCTCTATTAAAGAAACATTGTTGAAAGAATATATTTGATTCTGATTTGAATTACCTGAGATATCACAACTTTAAGAGCACATATTTTACGCGGGCCCAAAAACGCTCTATACAAATGGCTACCAACAGTGACGTCCACACGCTGGTATCTTGTATGCGCGTCTAGCAAATTTTGTTTGGTAGCTATATCAATGTTTCGTTTATACATAGTTTTATAATAAAAAGTTGTGTTTAATCGTGTGGGTAGTTCAATGATATAATTATTTTTATAATATTATAACTTTAAAAATGGACTTGCCCATGAAACTTTGAATGCTCACAAAACCAGCTAGACGTATATTTTTACTGAAAATTTAGGCTATTGGTTCGTATTTACCAATATTTTGGTAAGATATCAATATTTTTTACTACATCGATATTAGTCAACTACCTATTGTGAATACACATAGCATTTCAAAAAGTTGTCATGTATTTGGCGCATCTAACAGCCAATCAACGTGTAGTATTTTACTTATGCCCGTGACTCTAGACCCTTTCCTTCGAAACCACGTGATGAAGTACCTATGAGTTCAGTAACACGCACTTCGCATGTCGAACAAGCGGTCAGCTGCAAATTGATTGTTGTTCCACTCTTCGCCGATTGGCCGCGTCAAAACTTTCACCCTCCGTCTAGAGATGCGCTGAACAAGTCTAAGGGTGTTACCACAATCGATTGATTGACGAATGAGAGCTTCGATCGAAGTTTTTTGACTGATTTGTTAGCTTTAATTGATCGTTGGATACAGTTTGACTAACCAATCGATTGATACTATCAGCCGACATTGATCGGTAGGTATAGTAGCCATAAATGATTGACGAATACCGTTCGTCTGGTAGAATACAGGTTGTATCTGTGAACATTTACATCACTTTAACTCATGTTCTACTAACCATTCTGAGCAACTGGTTCTATTCAATTCTTGAACAAATTCAACGGCTTTCCTAAATTCTTCGAAATTCTTTTCGACTTTCTATACAAAATGATCAAGTCATGTGATCCGATTTTGTAAGAAAAGCTGATTTTTAAATGCGAATTTCCGAAAGTCATAGAAAAGAAAATGGTTAAGAATGGATGGTAGAACGCGATTAAAGGAATGTAGGTAAATCGACGTCAATTAAAATCCTTTTACCATCGACTGGTCGATTAATAGGTCTAGCAGAAACTATCCGATGGACGTTGACTTATCCATTCTACCACCACTCGATGCCTATCAAAAATGTATCGATTGGTAAATGGTAAGTAACCTAAGAACTCAGAGCCATTCCTGTTCACTGAAGTATTGAATGCACTCAAATATACCCATTATAAAGTCTTCCCACTCATCGAATATCGATTTAATGTCCAATGTATTCGAGTATCAAAAATAACCCACTCGGCACATCACTACCTCCGTCCCGGGGCACACCCGGGGAGCCGCTGAATAAAATATGAGAGGCGATCGGACTTTATAAAAAAGTCACGGTTAAGATGCGTGCTGACCGGAAACATCCTTTGTCTGTAACATAGCTCTTTCGTTCGAGCACGGCACGGTTCTGCCATTCTAAATGCAATTTAAATCTTACCAGCCAAACAATTAACTTCAACGCAAAATGTATCACTTAGTGTCCGTGGTATCACTCGGTCGAGCTCTCCAATTCATACCGAAGCGTGGCTCTCCCTTGGTCCAAATTGCCAAAGATTGTTTGGAGTGACTTGAAGTGGCCTATCTTTAGCAGTGAACTGCAATAGACATGGTGATGAGATAAATAATCCGCCAAATAATTTTGAAGGAACACTAAGGTTTACTTTCCAAACGTTAGCTCGGGGGGTCTGATTACCAATCCGCATTAGGCAAGTGTGGTGATTAAGTCTAATCCCATCATGGAAGCGATGACTTGATTTCTATTATGGATGCCCTGAGTGGGACAGTATATAGGCTGATACTTTACTTAGTTCTGGTGTTGACCTCTTCTCTATTTCTTATTCAATAAAAGTATCCTTTTACTGTTTACACGTGTCAAAGAAACCTATTATAACTTACGAGTACATATAAAGTGCGCTCGTATTTATATTTATGCAGCTAGTCAACTTGGGTAAGTGGTAGAAGTTTATTCCCAAGTTTGGTCTGGAAACCATTGTAAAACTTGGGATGTGACTTGCTGCACTTTCACTGTTCAACAGGAAATTAAGTACCACACTATAAGTTAGTTTATTTGAAATAGTATCCGTTCTGGACTTATAGAAGTTCGCCCTTATTTCAACTCCTATAAATACATTTGTTGTTTCTTTCTTATTGAAATTTTGTTCAGAATTGGTAACTACAAAACGTGGTTAGAGCGATGTAAATGTTCAGAGATTCATCCTTTAACCATACTAATATTATAAATGCGAAAGTAACTCTGTCTGTCTGTCTGTCTGTCTGTCTGCTACTCTTTCACGCCAAAACTACTCAACGGATTTAAATGAAATTTGGTATACAGATAATCTAGACCCTGAGAAAGGACATAGGCTACTTTTTATTGCGAAAAGGGGGTTGTTAGGGGTTGAAAGGGGGGTAAAAAGTTACTTTTCCACGCGGACGGAGTCGCGGGCGGCCGCTAGTTGAAATATAAGAGAAAAAAAATTACGAAATTATTATGCCTTATTCACCAACAAAGCAATACCTATTCACCAACAGATTCTTGGTTAGCCGCTTCAATAGCTACTTGTTGCCACCTGTCTAGTGGGATACTAACTTCAACACGAAGTTTTCGCTCGCGTAGCTTCCTCCTCTTAGAACAAAAGGAGTCTATAGAACTAGCCGCGAACTTTTCAGCTTCTTTATCTAGATCCCAGGTCTAGATTAATTTGGTTCGAAGACTTAGTTTACATAACACTCATTATCTTAATCTTATCGGGATAATGTATTCGTATTAACAAACACGGAAGTTTGTTTATGGTATGTTTCTTGCTCTCAAGCAAAAATTCTCACGTTGCATTATACCAATAATATTACTTCGGTAGTTTAGTTGGTACAAAGCATACTATTAAAGGTTGGGTTCGGATGGCATCGGAAAATATATCGAAAAGGTTTTACAAGAACAAAATAAAGGCCCTTTTATTTAGAGTTAGCATAACAAAATAAACCACGTTTTTTGATAGGCCATTAATTCACTTTTATGAAAATTATATAGTTAAAAATGTGATAGGAAACTTTATGAGTAAAAACCAAAAGAAATCCTCTACCTACACGTCGAATGTGCCTACGTTGATTATACGTACACGTCACACTTTTCAAGTACGCTTTGGACTTTGAAAGTGTGACATTCTATTAATTCAAAGATCGCCGACTGCGTCACGATGCCCCCGTTCCAGGTACAGTAGGAACCGCGTAATGCGACGCCCCTGTTTCCAGGGATTTGCATTCATGCTCGCGTCCAGGGAAAACTTTGCTCCGTATTCTGGATTACTGTTTGGAGTTTTTATTGGAACTGTCAGTGGAAAAGGTTTGTGCGTTGTTACTTTCAATAACAGAACGGTAAGACTTGTGGCAGACGACTCTATTATCCTTAGTAAGTTAGTAACTAGTAGATTTGCATGCCCTGAAGGAGTGAATGTGTTAGTTCCTCACAATCAGCTTGTATATGCAACACCTGAAATGTACCTCATTCTTGCAAATAAATATCTATTCTATTCTATTCTTATTCCAAAGGGGAGACTTAAGTTATTCGTGGTTGAAAAACAATAAAAGTCACAAATGAAAGTGACATATCAACCGCTAGTCAACAAAAATTTAGGTATACTCTTATTTTAAATAACCTAATGAGGTTATTTAAAGATGAGAAACATGTAACTTTAAATGAAAGTTACATGTTTCTCATCGTTCTTGGAGGTTGATTTCAGCCTGTATCTATGTTCCAATTAGGAAAATGATTTATCTTATCAATAAAACTCTATTTATTGATTCATAACTACATGTACGTGTTTTAAGAACTCAACTGTTCCGTTAAATTGCTATAAACACATTTATTTTAAACAACATTATGTTACAAAAAAAGACAATACTAGGCTTATGTATTTTGAGGCACTAGTTCAAATGTTAGTCAATATCGGCTATAACTAAATTGGCAGACGTTGAGGATGACGGATCAAATATATCACGCACGCCGAATGCATCTGGAAACGTCATTTCGTAACATTTTTCAACGGTTATCCTATTTTCAAAATACATTTGTCCGCGGCCCCGGCTCTTCCGCGCGATCGGTCACAAGCCGACGTGGGCACGCCTCGTTGCTCCTCCACTTTTCTCCAATTTTCACAGACGTTTTGTCTGTGAGATAAAGCGTGATTCTTTTGTGAGTGAAAAAACTTTTTTATCGCCTAAGTCGAGTGCACATGATAGAGAAGTTGCTGAAGTTACTTGGATCGTATGCACCGCGGGTCGCTTCGAGTTTTTAGGGCGAGAAAAACTGAGCTCTTGAGGGGAGTTGTGAAGTCTTGAAGTGTCAGGGTATATGCCAACTTTTCAGAATAGTAACATTTATGAACATAAGGAAGGAAGAAAACCTTGCATGCAGTTTTAGAAACTACATAATTGAGAAAAGTCAAGCCAAGTTAGTTAAATGTTTAATAGGTCTTTAAAATCTGAGCTAGGTCATGTTTTGTACATTTTTCAACGATAAGTGGTTATTAGGTATGTCGAACTGTAAAGTTTTGATAGTAAAAATTAAGAAAACCACATAGGTACTTTCATACAAATTGTTAACGATAGGAATTCTGTGAAAAGTATCTAAATTAGATTAGCGTGAGCATCCCGTCAGTGAAATGGTCGTGCGTGGAAATATCCACGGGAGATATTCCCGATTCCCGCAGCAGCCGGTCGCAATCGGCCTGAAAGTTTCAGTTTGCTAGCGTTTTCAGGCCACCGATGCATTTATAGCTTTTACCACAGATTAGATAGTTACAGTTCATATACCAACTTAGCTGGTCTTGGCTTGCATGTTGTTCATACAATGACCTGATTAGTAAGCTTTAGGACTATGTTACGACGATTACATTAAATTAAATTAATTAACAACAAAGCAACCACAAACAAGAACCAACACAAATATCTCCTTCATCAACAAACATTTGTGCGGGAATCGAATCCGCGACCCTTACGTCTCAACCGGCGCTCAAACCATTGCGTACATACAGTTTTTTCAATTATTTTGCTTTTAAGTTGTCGTTTTAATAATTGAAAGCAGCGCCTGCGCTGTGTTTCGTCGAGTAAGAGAGTTCCCCAATTGAGGGGATAGAGGGCGGTAATCGCTTATCATCACCTGCTCCGTCTGCTCGTCTGCCACCTATATGTCATAGATTTCAAAATCTATTACGGTTGTGTGACTGTGTGTGTTCGGAAAACTACGTCGAGTCTTCTCATCGTCTATTCCACAGTGCCTAAAGACAAAAGTCTATAATCAGTGCGTCCTACCCGTCATGACATATGGGGCTGAAACGTGGACACTAACAGCACGGCTAGTCCACAAGTTCAAAGTCGCTCAGCGGTCTATGGAAAGAGCTATGCTCGGCGTTTCTCTGCGTGATCGAATCCGAAACGAGGTGATCCGGCAGAGAACCAAAGTTATCGACATAGCTCATCGGATTAGCAAGCTGAAGTGGCAGTGGGCTGGCCACATCTGCCGCAGAACTGACAACCGTTGGGGTAAACGAGTTCTGGAGTGGAGACCGCGTCTCGGTAAACGTAGTGTAGGACGACCTCAGGCCAGATGGAGTGATGATCTGCGCAAGAGGGCTGGCTGGAGCTGGATGCGAGTAGCCGAAGATCGATCAAAGTGGCGAGCATTTGGAGAGGCCTATGTCCAGCAGTGGACTGCAACAGGCTGATGATGATGATGATGTGTGACTGCATCAAGTTACATATGTTGAGATAATATTCAATGTACAGACAACTTATTATCATTAATATGTACACAGGGTTTCGGCGTTGTGCTGGTGTATGCCTCCAATGCACAACAAGAAGAGAAGCACCACATAATTAATTATATTTAAAAGTTCTTCTCGCATATAATCCTAAACAATCTCCAAACAATCAAAATATCAAATGATTTTGATCTCTGAGTAGCACAGAGTAAGGCACATAATTAAGTAGCAGGTGTTGTTTATAAATGCATTAAGCCGGTATCAAAAATGACTTAATATCAAAGCCATTCATTAGGGGAGGGTGTTGCGACAAATCTTAACGAGGCCGCGGCACGTCTTAGTAATTAGGGAAAGATAACCCACCACTATAAATCACCCCATTTGCAAAGATACGTTTTCAGGTCCCTTGTACAAAAGTTACAGAATATCTTTGAAGATTAAAATAGCATGTTCGCCTTTATACAGCGTGCCGGTCATTTTGATAGTTGGTGATCCAGCATTGTGCGTTTCTCGTGGATTTTTTTTCCACGATCCTCAGTTTAGTTGACGATTTGCCACGGCAGTATTTCCTGACGGCTATAACTTAGTATGACTTAGGGACCTTCAATAAAAGAGCGTACTCGTTCTTATAAGGCCGGCAACGCATCAGCGACTTCTCTTAAATCGCATTCTGTTAACCGCTCATGGGAGGCGGTGATTGCTGATCCGCTTGCTCGTAGGTCGCCTTTAGTATAAAAAATACAGTGTGCTCCTTTTGATAAACTATAACGTTAAAGGTAGTTTGGTCCAATCAGTTCACATTATGTTGGAACGATTTATTTAAAAAAAAGGTCTTTTAATTGTTTAAAAAAAACAGTAACAATATACCTACCCACCTAAACAGATATCATACGCAACAGTTTAAAGTTATATCGAGGCTTTCTTACATATTTCAGCGTTCGCAAATATAATGAATACGTCCCTACTTTAGCAATTCTTCTCACGTTTGCTAATTATCTTATAATTATTCAAGAAGTTCAGTTGAACGTTCGAAAAGTGACGGAGTAGGTACTGCAAGAATTTTTTCCACAAAACATAATTAGTCTATGCCTCAAAGCGTTCCAACTTTTCCACCAGGGGTACGAAAAGTATGTTTCACTTCTAAAATAGTGTTGCGACACAAAAAAATGTCCTTCAAGTCTTCCTCAGTCCTACCACAGATACTGCCTATTGGAAACTGGTCATAAATACCTACATAGACAACCTTAAACTATTGTTTTTAATCTGAATTAAAATAATCTGAGTCTATAACTGCCAGTTATGTTAAAAAAAACTTGAGTGGTCTAAGTTTTAACACGTCTAAAGATAACTCGCGTGAGTATCCTAATCTTCTCTTGCATATAATTTTAAAGTTGATTTCTGTAGTTGCTGGTTTTAATGTAACTTTAAATACCTTTTTCATGTCTAGTCCCAACACTAACACGGAATAAATTAACTTTGGCTAAGCAAACACTCGGTCCGGGAAATTGGAATGCCGTGCAAATTGAAATTTTCAAAATTATCTTTTGGGGCGCGATAACTTTATTGTTCTTTGCTTTGGTGGTGGCTGCCGATGGGTAATAGTAGGTAGGTCTTAAAATTGGACGATTCCTTGGAAACACGGAAACTTTGCTTGTTTCTCTTTTAACGCAAACAACAGTGTACAGGAAAGAACACGCTTGCGATTGGCTTGGCTCGTCTTGGTGTAAGAACTAACCGTTATAGCGGTATGTCAGTTATAAGTCACCCTCTTATAAGTTGTAGATATGAGGTCTGAGAATAAAACTCCTCTTACGAAATCGTACTCATAAAATGACTCTTAATTGGGAACTAGTTGCGAAAAAAGAAATATCTATCGTCTACCGCAGTTTTTCTTTTTTCACTAGTCCCGAATCTCAGTTGCCAACTGGCAGTACCGTAGTATCTACTGCTTATATGGTACAACCCTATTGAATCCCGCGGTACTATATTTGCTTGCTAAAATAATATCTCTCCTATTTCAATTGAAGAGTACGTTAACTGTTTCTATAGAATTGGTTAATCGCAAATGTTATTACAAAGTTAACAATCTAACAGTTGTGGGTATTAATGATTGTAAATAGTGGTTTGTCATTAATTAGCACAGGATAACGGTGTATTTAACTTAAAAGTGGTTGCAAATATAATGAGGATAAATTGTTTTGTACTATTTTAATACTTTGGCCCTAGGTCGTGTCGTGGGTTTGATCCCCAACCTGGACAAAACATTATTGTGATGAACATTGTGTTTGTCAATGTTGTTTTGTCTGGGTGTAATATATGTATTTAAGTCTTATATTTGTGGTTTACTCTTGTTGTCTGATTATCCTGTGGACACAAGTTCTTAAGCACTTAAGACGGAATGCAGGTCAATGTATGAGGATGTTGTGTGAATTATTTATAAACTAGCTCTAATTTTAACTTGTATCTTTTACTTTATAAAAAAAAAACTTTTGTACGGCCTACCCCTATTTACCTACTATTAAATGTATCTTGCCTTTGCCTGACGAGTTGTCTGTAGTTACTAAGTCTAATTTAGCTTTCTGGATTCTAGCGCATGCCCGTCGTGCCAAGCGTAACAACATCTAGACTTTCTGGCATTTATTTATTAATTCAAATGTTCGTAAGACTGTGAACCGCCTGTAATACACGCGAAATCCCGGGGTCCACGGACTACTGGTTGAGAAACACAGCTGCATATAATAATCTATACTATTTATAAAGTGGTTACTCTAATATTCCACGTCAGAGGTTATAGGTAAACCGAAAACACGAAACACTTGGCGATGTACTTGGACACAGCGCCATCTATTGGTTGATAGTGGAACTACTTTCACGAAACGAAGTGAGGGCGGGCCACTAGTAATTAATAAATGAGTGAGACAACACATACATTGTTCTAGCCCCAAAGTAAGTGTTTTCCTAGACTATGCAAACCAGGGACAACTAAAATACCACAAACACCCAGTCCCAACACAATATCTGTTCCATTACACATTCACATTTTACACACACATCTTAGACTTATTGTCACTTTCCATCAGGTGAGATGAGGTCAAATGCAAACACATTTAATTTAAAATAAAATTAATAAAAATTACCTTACCTTGATGAATCCATTATCCATTTGTTTTTAAGTGCACATTGTTGTTACTTACACCAAAATATACATAACCGTTATACGAACATTATTGTGTTGGCATACATTTTAAGGTATGTATATGTATACCTACTGCAGGCAGGTTTACTTAGAATATTCATAAGTGAACTGAGCTTGTGAATGTCATTTTATTTCAAAGACATAGCTGTGGCGTTGGCGCTTTTTCCAACGCCTCATTTGAGCAAAGTTCATACAAAATGTATATAATTTTGACCGCAGTTTGTGGCATGAACCTGAAAGAAAATTATTTGCATTTTTAAACCGAACTCAAGTAAACATTATAATTTTGCAAAACAAGCCGTATTATTCCTTGGCAACTGTACTCGCGGCTCACTGTGCAATCTACATAATTTATCTGAATGCCTGCCCACTAACTAGCCTTATAAAGTATGTATACAACCTCTGTATAGGAAGAAGAACACAGGAATTGGATTTATACTTTTTCGGAAAAGATTAGCTTTGAACAACGTTGGTGCGTTTTATTCTCTTTGCTTTTAGGCTCTCCAAAGCCCTTTGATTCCAATTTACACCCAATAAAAGTTACGAAACAGCCCTATACTTCCGAATATTATGAATATTACATAATAAATTCACAGAAAATCTCATACATTGACCTGACTAAATAGCTTAAGCACTTGTGTTACAGACATCAGACCACAGAGGATCACAAAAATAAGATTAAATACATGTATAACACTCAGACACTGAATAAACGTAAGCGTGGACAAACATTCTTGTGATGATTCGTGTCCAAGGTGGGGATGGAACCTACGAACTACCAAATGCGCCATCCAGCCAGTCGACAATATTATTGTATAGCGTATTGAATGTTATAAAAACTCGATGGACAGCTTCATTCGATGCCCACAATTCCATTTCTAAAACTCACCATTTTTTATAACTCAACCAATTGAGTTGTAAAAAATGGTGAGTTTTAGATCCAAATCCAAATCTCTCCCACGCGTGGTGACAGCAAAAACCAAGCACAAAAGTTTTCGACTGCACTTTCTCCCCGTGACAGCATTACCTATCGAGGTAAGTAGCTGTTACCCTGAGAAATTCGATTCGTGAATGTCAATGAGTAGCGAAGCAGACGTTATCTCTCCCGCCTCCATTCAACCGTCTGACACTCTCTTTCCGCTCTTCTGTTCCACCCGCGGAAACCGTCTACATTTTTACATTCCGAATTTATAAAAGCTTAGACCACGGGAGGGGAAATGTTGATCAAATTTTTTGGGCTGTGTAATCATTTAATTTAATCTTTCTTGAGTAAGCTGCCTTTGTCTTTGTTGTAATGAGTTATATTTTGTAACGTTATGCTCGAGTAAGTATGAAAGTTTTATTGTGATGTTTATCTTATTCGTTACCTTTAAATCTGATAGGGTTAGATTAAAAAAAGTTAACGTTCATTCTTGATTTTTCAATATTAAAACAAAAGTTTGGGGGTCTACTCCGCCAAACGATATCGAATTATTCGTAACGATACGTCAGTTCATACAAAAACCCTACTCTAACACAGCTTAAAATAGTATGTGTGTGTGTGCATGTGTATGTAAGCTACCGTCCACCGTTTGACGTGGTGGTGGTCTCACTAAGACAGAAACCTGGGAGAAGGCCTGAACCTTTGACACAATTATGCCTGCGTCATAAGAAGAAGAGTAGTTTTTTTTTTGTTTTAGGCTAACGCTTGACCACAATCGTATCTGATGGATTGCATTAATCAGTAGCCTTACCATGAGTTTGAAATACTATCCTCGCTATCGAAAACTATCACTTTGTCTCTTTCATTCTGATGCATTTGAAATAGACAGAGCAATAGTTTACGTTATGTCAGTTTTATATGTCAACACATGGTAGCGCTAAAGATCTTAGATGATACGCGTTTACTAGACGATGCTTGTTCATTCTTGTTTCAAAAAGTATTTTTTATAACACGATATATGAAACGATGACCAAAGAATAATCTTCTGCTTTGTTAGGTATGCTATTCGTAGATATCATTGCCAGGTGGTAATCACCACAATATAAAGTAGGGTTAATAAGTACGAATACCCGCGTCACCAAATTGACTGCAGGCTTTTAGGAAAAAGTTGCCTCGCTTATTATACAATTCAATATAGAAGTGTATTCCATTTATCCGGTAGCTACAAATTCGAAATTTCAAACAATTATTGTCAGTGTTACCTGATTTCGAATTTGTGAGGCTACTTATTCATTACGGGAGTTTAGGCAAAAGTTTAAAGGAAAACATTTGAGTTGTGCTAAGAAATCTAAGTGCACGACTCTCTAAACGTTTTTGCACTGCGGGGAGGTAACTTGACCTGACGCCGTCTGCACATACAGGGTGTGTCTGTGAACATTAACATCCCTTTATCCACGTATTCTACTAATCATTTCTGAACAACATTTGACTTACGAATTTTCAAAATTCATCGAAAAATAGTTCGACTCCCCATACAAAATGACCTAGTCACATTACCGACTTTGTATGAAAAGTTATTTTTTTAATGCGAATTTCTAAAAGTCGTATATTATGTATATAGTCTGCGGCATGAAACAATAGCGATGACCTTGAATGCGCAGAAACCAATTTTAGTATAAAGTCTTCTTTTTAGAAGTGCGCAAACTAACGGTCATTGCTATTGTTAGATGGTGCGGACTATAACAAATGTTCAGAATGGTTGGTAGAACACGTGGTTAAAGGGATGTAATTGGTTGACACATATACCCTGTATACAGCAGGGTATGCACGTTCGAATGCGCATGTGTGCTCATAGCTCGTTACACGGCCACTGTTACTTTTTATTATTCTACGCAAATCCTCATTTTAATAGCGGTGGCCGCGTGGCCCGAGACTCTGACGTCACACCGACGTAGTATGCAAATACGACAGTACGTGGATTGTTTCATTCGCAAAATCGCGGCGGTTTCGGTAAATTTTAATGACATGTTGCGTCGCAGTGCGGAAAACCCGGGACTTACCATACGGCCTGCTTATCATACGTTATGACTGTTTATTTACATACACAACGCCGTATTAGGGTTAGGACGGATTGCGTAACTAATGCGTCTTCGTGTATCTAGGATTATGTAGGCAGCTTTACACATTTTTAGTGATAGTACCTAAGTAGTTGCACATTAGCAACTTTTCTTAAAGATTTGGTTAAATAGGTAGTCATCAGATGTTTTTTTTTTATTTAAGCGGAACAGTTAAATTGCCATCGAGTTATCCATATTCTCATCTGCAAATTATCACAAAGTCACAACTCGGTTCAGTTTCTTAGAATGATGTAAAAATGTTCTAGTAAAAATGTATTAGTTACTAGGCAAACACTTGGTTTGGGATTAAAATAATACGAGGATGTACCTATGTGATCCTGTTGTCTTATTCCAAATTCTTTGAATTGAAGTCTTATGTTGTGATTTACTATAGTAAACTTAAAGCATATCTATATCTTTTGATAATTGATAAAAATATCCCGTAATTAAATTTGTAAATCAAAATTTTAAGTTATATTTTCGTCGGCTGTCTACGGAACTTGGTGGAAAAATTGAAAAGAAAACTTCGCAAGACGCCGCCAGCGCTGTTCCCAAAGAATATAATTGCTAATACTTTTAAAACAATGATAAGAAAATAATTTTCCTCCTTGTAATGTAATCTAAATATTTTGTGTTTTTTTCATCAAAATGTTATGCAAACTTTGTTCCGGTAACTATAATTTATTATTGTACCTAAAGGAATAAAGTAGAACAAATTTAAAGGAACCTTTAATCTCCTTAAAACGACGGGTAAGGCACACTGTCTAGTGACGCTAATTCTTAGCTACTAAACCGATTCTTTTTCTTCCAATTTTGAGTTTGTCAGGCCTCTCGATACTTACCTATACTTTAAATTAAACGATTGCGCATTTATCTCAAATCTTGACAATAGTCAAGTCATATCGTTCGTTTATTAATGCCTAAGTTGGCTACTTTCTAGATTTTAAGTGCAATATTAAGATGCTAAAGATTTGAAATTATTTATATCAATTTGCGTCACTAGTGTACCCTACCCGTCGCCTTAAGGTAAACTTAATGTGATTGTATGAATAGAAAGCACTAACATCGTAGGTTAATAGCAATGACTGAAATGTTTAATGATTCTATTCCATAATAAATGATGATATTTGCTAACACATTGAACGTACTTAATGGCTAGTATTTGTACATTGTTTATTCTGTAGTTGATTAATTGATTTAGCCTAATTGCACGGTGACTGCCTACGGCATACATTATGACTAAAGTGATCTAATGAATAACAACTTCGGTCTAATTGCGTTAATGGTCATGGCAAATTCTTAAGTAATATAAGTACCTAGTACATTATACTTTAGTGCTCCAAGCTCCACGCGCGTGAAATTCTGTTTGCTACGAAAATAATATCTTTTTAAAAAAATGCAGTATTATATCGCTTAGGCTTAGTAGCTTAGATACCAAGATTAGCAATTTAAATAAAGCCTAGACAAAGATGTAATTACCATATTTCCGAAGCGACTACCTTGGCGTTAGATGCTGGAAATCACACTCTAGAACGAGATAATAAAAATCTCTTATCCTTCGATTTTCCCTTGAATGTTTAGCCGGAGTAGATCGTACTTCGGACCTTTTTTGTCTTTTTAAATTAAAATAATTAGCAATAATAGACACAAACACCTTTAACTCAAGTTGAAAGGGAATGGTTGAAAAGAGTCTCTTTAATAAGCCAATAAATCTGAGCGTCCGTTAATGAACACCGTCTATACAAATGCGAAAGAATACACAAAGAGAATTTAACAACGGATTAAAATGAAGCCGCACGTACGAAAACGAAGCGAGCCTGGTAATCAATGGCTGCATTACAATACTTTTAGATAGGGGTGTAACATCCACGACGAAGACTACCCAGATCGAATCAAGTTTTTCAGAATTTGGCCAGAACATACTTAACATTTGTTTCGAAAAAAAAAACAGCGAATGATATTTTTTTTTTTTTTTTTTTTATGTGATAGGTAGCAGACGAGCAGGCGGATCACCTGATGGTAAGCAATTGCCGCCGCTCATGGACACTTGCAACACCAGTGGAGTTACAAGTGCGCTGCCAACCTTTTATCCCTTCCCCCGGGTGGGCCTCCGGTACCCTCACTCACTCGGCGAAACACAGCACAGGGGATATTATGTAAGTATTGGGCAAGTTTTGGAATTTTTGTTTAGTTTGAAGATTTTTTTGTTTTGGGACATTAGTTCCGATCTATATAAATAGATCGCGTTAGACGTCGATTACATCGCGATAGTGTTTCGGATATTCAGTTAGTATAATATACCTAAGTGTGCGTCCAGTTGCGTCCAATGCTGTCGCTTTGGAGCACAGTGGTCTATTGTGTGTTATTCTATGTTATAACTTATAATATTCTTTTAATAAAAAATGCCATGAATAAATGTATAATATCCTTGTCAATTATTACTAGTTTGTGGTTCAGTTTTTTTGTCAAATACCCAAATGTAGGAAATAAATAATTTTGGTAACGATTTTAGCAAAAAACAATTGTAATCGATATTTTTCACATCCCTAATAATAAAACAGATAATTGGCTGACATTTAATCGACTGCGTGGTCCGATTTTTAATTTAATGGATGCATTTTTAATGAGTGCGGAGTGCATCGACGGACGTGCAAGCCGTTGCACCAATACTGTGGAGTGCACGGACAATGGGCTCTTCCGATATTTAAAGTACTTCTCTTTTTAGTCTCTTGGCTGCATTATGGTGGTTTCTTTTTAGTCAACTTCAGTTGGCAGACATATTATATTGATAGAGGGATACTTCTGGAAATTGACACATTGATTTTTCACCGTGGGAGAGCCACGCTTCGGCAAGAATGGCCCGGCTCGACTGTAGTGATACCACGGTCTCACAGAAGCGCTGTGTTTCGCCGAGTGAGGGAGGGTACTGGAGGCCCAATTGGGGTAAGGGGGTTAAAGGTTGGCAATATACTTGTGACTCTACTGGTGTTGCAGTTGTCTATGGGCGGCGGTAATTGCTTCACCACCATCAATCATGTGATCCACCACCATGATGAGTGTACCATCATGTGATCTGTCTGCTCGTCTGCCTCCTTATCACAAAAAAAAAACACATAATTTAAAATCATAGAAAACGAAACAGTCAAGCTTTTGAAGATTGCTTTCAAATGTTTATGTTGACCGCAGTCTATCCAGACAGAAATTACCTGTAAGATTTAAAAAAATATTCGTCCTAACGAACAACGAAACTCATGTGATACGAGTATTATGTTAGGCTGTAACAAAAAGTCATATCACACGATAAGCAGGCTGTACGGCAAAACTCCCGGGCATTCCGCACTGCGACGCAACATGACATTAAAATTTACCGAAACCGCCACGATTCTGCGAGAGGATCCACGTACTACAGTTTATCTACAGAGATGGTTATTCTCAAAGGTTAAACAATCGGTATTTGACATGGTTAACAATTAAATAAGAAAATAATTGAATTATGTAGATTTTAAGACGCTGATTCAGAATATCTATGTTAATTTACAAATTAAACATTAGAAATATTTTTATTTCTTAAAAATAAATAAGAAATTTTGCATCTGTGGATTATCAAAACTAAAACGGCTTGTAGCCAATCAGAACGCGTGACGTCACGATTCAAGAAACAACAAAATTCCCCTTGTGAACGGTGCTGTTACTGTTAGTTTGGGGTTAAACATTTGGACAAACAAAGGGAGAGTAAATGAAACAATATATTTTTAATTAGAATGATTTATTGAAATATTACAAAAAATCCTTATTACGCATTTATATTGATTTTCAAAATGAATAAGTTTATTGTACACGTGTCGAATATATTTCTGGGGGTCTAATTTTTTTGAAATATTGGATAAACGAACATTCGTATACTTTTCTATATTAAAATTAGCGAGCTCCAATTGACAACATTTCATAATTTTTGCATGTCTATATTATTGTTTTATATGAAAGTAGATATAAAATAAAGCGACCCATATTTTTTGTTTTTTCGAAATTATGTTTATAAGATACCTAAAAAACATATTTTAATCCTTCGTATTCTAAACAGACGTAAGCGCCAAATTACGTCATACTTACTGAGATACAATATACTCTGTGCTTACTGAGGAATACATGACAACTATTGACAATTTCATTTTATGTCTTGCATCTGTCTGTCATAGAATTATAACCTCCCTTTTTCCCATACTATTTAAATAAAATGAAAGTTTCCGACGGATTTCAAGTTGCTGATAGTAGAAACTTGCCAAGAGTAAACTATCTAATGTTACTGGAGTTCATGCAAGAGAACGACTGCTACAACGTTGCTGAACTACGTAGTGCTAAAGCATTACTTGCTTTGCGGGAAGCCTACGTAGACACTGCGGTGGGATACGTAGAATTAAAGCGAGATGTCCATTTGTGTACCGTCCAGTGCTGATACATAAGTTCTGACTTCTGGCTGACTATGATGAGCTCTGTGTTAAAAAAATACTAGATGCTGCTTAGGTATTTTGGAAAAATTATATGTTTCAAAAAAAAACCGGCCAAGTGCGAGTCGGGCTCGCGCACAAAGGGTTCCGTAGCAGCAAATATAATGCCATCGTTTTCAGTGTAAGCACAATAACTTAACCAAAATTACAGTTAAATCAACCTATCTCAAAAACTATAAGAGATACTTTGATCAAACCAAAAATCGTTGAAAGAGTTAATTAGCATGCATCACCTCTATTTTTTTTAGAATTTTATACCCCGTAGTTATAAAAATAGAGGGGGGGGGACATACTTTTTACGACTTTGAGAGCTGATATCTCAAAAACCGTTCACTTTAAGAAAAATGTTTTTTAGAAAACTTTATATCATTTTAAAAGACCTTTCCATTGATACCCCACACGGGTATGTACATCGAAAAAAAAAATTTCATCCCTCAGTTACATGTATGGGGGGCCCCACCCCCAATTCTTTTTTTTACTATTTAGTGTCATATTTTGTAGCGGTTCATACAACACATATTTCCATCAAATTTCATCACTGTAGTACTTATAGTTTCCGAGTAAATCGGCTGTGACAGACGGACAGACGGACAGACGGACAGACGGACAGACGGACAGACGGACATGACGAAACTATAAGGGTTCCGTTTTTGCCATTTTGGCTACGGAACCCTAAAAAGTATAGAGTGCAAAATAAAAGATGTAAAATGTTTCATATTTTTTATTAACCTTGTGTAAATAAATAACTACTTAAGTACCTACCTATGTGAAGCTTATTTATTGAATTTTAATAATTATACACCTATGAATCTACGATGGCAATCTAGCTTTCAATTTGACCCGTCCTTTCACCGTCTTCATTAATTTTTCTAAGTACAAAACACGCAGAGAACAGTTAATTTCTTAATAACCAATGCATTGCACCATTCTTACTTCGTAGACACTGGCAATGAAAAAAAGGATTTCTCCGGAGCATGAATAGAATTGTTCGTGCAGATAGGGACACAACAATATTTCGGATCCTTCATTGGCACATACGCAATAGTTTCTTTGTTGTAAACGATTATAAATGAGAATTTATGAGAATTGTAATGAGTACGAGGAATTATTTTTACAAATGTCACTGAAGACACATGACAGTTAATTCACAGATATTATCAGTTTTAGCAATGGAGAAGGTATAGGCAAAGGAAATATTTCATTCTTCAGTGTAAGTATGACGTCATTTTTCAGTTTTCAGTTATAATTTTTTTTCTCAGTAAATAAGCAATATAAAAAATATTTTGATATATTCTCGATATCAGGAGAAGAAAACAAAGAAATGGTATTTTTTATTTTAGGGCTTAGAAATTTTGAAATGTTGTCAATTATGGTTTACTATCTACTCCGTTATCATGCATGATACTCCCGGACCACATATTTTATTCCTTTTACCTCGAAATATTTTATAGCCACCTTTATATTTTTAGAATAAATTCCAACATCGTATGACCAGAAGAAAGGACAGTAATTTCTCTAATTCACTTTACAATGTTTTAATATTATAATATACGTCTATACTATTTTATTCAAACTATAATGAAAAGAACGGATTTTGAAACTAACTGCAGTGAGTGAATGATTCATTCAAAAGTCGAGTTGATTTTAATTGGTCCCATCACTAGGACCGATACCACGATATCATTATTAAATTTTTCTGTCGTTTACGTATCGTAACGATTTTTTATTAAAATAGATTTTCTAGTTTAATACACATTTGATAATTAATAAAAGTCATTACTTATGATAGGAAACGCAATCTTGTTGCGAATTTTAGCTGTCAGATCGCCTTTTACATGAAAATACTGCACAATTCACCATTTTTAAGAGAAACGTCACGCGACACGGAGCGATGCAAAATGGCGATGTAGCGACATCCAAGTAGTTTTGTATAACTTAGTTGACCAGTTCCGAATAGTTGACCAATGTACTTTGCCGGAGGGGAAACGCCCGGTATGGCATCTCCAGTGGCTATATACTCAAAGATTGAATCATGACGTCGAGGGCTAATTTGTCACGTGACTTGCTGTTTTGGCGGGAAATTTGAATCGTATTATTTAAAATGGCTGTTTTTGTTATAAATTAACTTTAAAAATGAAATAGACAATTATCAAACGTATCTTTAGTGTCCTAAGAATACAATAAAATACTTTTTTAAAAATTGTCAAATACCCAATTATTTAGTGTATCACAAGGAAAGTTACAAAAAAAAAAACAAATGAAAGTACACGGTTACACCGAAAAGGCACAAACTCAGCATGTGGTAAGCTAATTAAAAAAGCATATTTTCAGGATAAACTTATCCAGAAAGAAAAACCAGTCAAAGAAAAACGGTTTCTTCTGACAGGAGTTTTTGGGCATAAATAGAGTACACAAAGTTGATACCAATTTTGTAAGGAAATTGGAAATCGGGAACTGAACTAACACTTGTGATGCTAGCAGTGTTGATGTTGTTGCAGTTTGATCTTCTACCAGCATGTGATATGAAAAAAAAAAACATTTATTTATATTTTTTTATAATTCATCTCAGTCATAAATTGTTAAGATTGTCATGGCGCAGAAGAATAAGGAGAGACGAAGCTTACGAGCCACTAAACGTGAGAAGATGTAAAGAAAAGGTAGAAAAAAACTTTCTCTTCATATCCATATGCGGATTAGACAGAAAGGGGTCCTTTAAAACTTACATTTCTTCAGTTTCGTTTCCTCATCTCTAAATTGAAAACGGAAATTTAGAAAACGGATATTTTCTGTGACCAGCAGTATCAAATACTCGCATTGGGAATGCAGCGCTGCACCTAGTCGATTGCATTGTTGGTTTCATTTATTTTGGTGACTTTAGAGTTCAGCGTTTGATCAGCTCTGGCCACACGCGAGCGCTTACAAAATTACTTACCCACTGACTCAGTGACTCGATACGAGTAGTAGGAGCTCCAAACAAACAAGAGAACTCCACTTTGGTCGATCCTGCACTACTTGTTGCCAGTCATTCATTGTCCTCGCTGGCTTGGCCACCTTGTGACACTGGACGAGGATCGTCTCGTGAAGAAATCATACCAGAGCCGACCAATGGGCCTGCGAGAACTTCAGCCTTACAACGTAGTATTTGCGTATCATAGACACGTTTATACGCGCGAGTCGTCGGCTAGCGCAAGCAAAACACATTTTACATTGTAAAAAAACGCGCAAAAATAGTAAAGAACTTAGGTGCAACGACTGTTACCAAATCACCTTTGTCGTGTGCATGGAGCGTTTCAGCGAGTGACCGTCGAGCATCAAAAGGGGGCACGCAGCGCTTTAGAGATTAACTCGTTTCATAGTGGTCCGTCGATCATTCCCGCGCTGTTCAGTAGCCTTACCATGAGTTAGAAATACTATCCTCGCTATCGAATACTATCGCTTTGTCTCTTTTATTGTGATGCATTTGAAAGAGACAGAGCAATAGTTTACGTTATGTCAGTTTTAGATGTCAACTCATGGTAGCGCTACAGATGCACTGGCCGACGACGCGTGCCGCCAGGCGTTAGTCTGAAACCACCCTTAGTTCGTTACGGAGTTCAGCGGGCGCTGTAACTGGCGCAGTTGGGACCGAACTTGCGCGGAATGGCGCCACAATCAACTAGTTGTGGTGAGGTTTATTTCATAGAAAGATTCAGTTGGAATTGGGAGCAAGTCGCGTCCTGCTTCTCGCTATCGGAGTTTTAGGTTGCATTTTGAAATGGTTACTGAGAGTACAGTCAGTCTAAACTATTGTGCATGGATAAATATCTATGCCAAAAACTATGTGCAATGATAGCTTAGAGAATAATAAGTCTTGTATACCTTCTGAATTGAATTGAATCGAACCGATGTTTGAAATAAAATGCTACATTCTGTTTTCAACCTCTATGACTTATTCGATATTAAAAATATCCTATAGCTGTAAAACTACAAATGACAGCGCTGTTAAGATCACTTTAACGCTTTTAGTATAGAATTATGTTGTGTATCTATACTCTGATTCATGATCATGTAATGTAAATTGACAGATGTCAATGTGTCATCCCCATACATTATCACTCAATTTGACAAATGCAAAATGTCAAAATGCATAGAAACTTGTCATTTTCATCTGTCAGTTTACTTTACATGATTATGAATCAGAGTATAGTCGATTCAACAGTCATGATTGTCCCGAACATAATATTAGATTTCGGGTGGTGTCTACAACCTTTTTTGAGCACCTACCTAACATGTAGGTAAACCTCAAACCTTGAATTGAAATGATTTACAAAGCAACTCTTTTATTAACGACAAGGCATATTTAGGCGCTAATTTCACACGTAACGTTTCTTCATGGCGAGAATGTGAATCGCGAAGGCACAAATCGTTCGATTTGCCGTAATTTGGAATGGAAATTGCTGGGGGGAGCTGGATGGAGGCAAATTGTAACCAGTTTCTAAAACAGGTCGTTTTCTTTGCCACGTGTCGTTAACATGTGTGTTGCCGCTTGTAACGGTGATTTTAGCAGATTTTTCCTTGAATTTTCCCTTCAGTATATTTAGTCAAACCGATGCGAATAGAAATACAAAATCACATTTTAATTAAGTTTTTTGAAGCTAGAAACTGTACAGGATAAAGACGTATACTCATTTTTTATAAATAAAAACGAGCTTTACATTTGGTTGGATTAAAATTCCATGAAAACACGCATATAATTTTAAAAAAAAAACAGTGTTTAAAGTAGTTTGTCAAATTTTTCGAACATAGCTCCGGATTTTGTGGCTCGGGTTTGTGATCACTAATCCTCATTAAGCAAGCGTGGTTTTAAAGCCTTATCTCATCATAGTAGCGATGACTTGATTTTCTGATGGAAGCCTTTAGAGCAGTGAGACAGTATATAGTCTGATTACTTTTACATTACTTTTACTTTTAAGTGTTTATTTTGGTTACTTATTTATTAGGGTTAAAATATTCTATACTTGTTAGTTACTTTTATTAACAAAGTAAAGAAAGCTAATAAACAAGTCAAATTAGTTCTCTTTGCGGTAAAAAGACACCATTCTGCAAAGGACACTTTAAAATCGAAGCCGTATCAAATTCCAAAGCCAATTATTAAGGTATTACGTATCTGAGATGCCAACCCTTGCGTTCGGTTTAATTATAATCGCTGGGAGGAAGTTGTAGGGGTGCGAAAAGGGACGAAATTGTGGCCGGTTTATAATAAAAAGAAATACTCTCAACAATGGCCCCATTCGATTGTGCCTTGATTCATTTTATTCGCCCGCGAGATGGCTCGAGTTTATTGTCTTTATTGTTTTCCCTTTGTGTCATGATTGGCCCTTTGAACAGTTATAAGGGTGACGAGGGCTTATCACAAAGGTTTCTTTGTTGCGTGTAGTTCGATTTTGGCCTTAGAGGCCTACTAAATTGGAGCTTGTAGAACATGAAAATTGCACAGATGCCCAATTTAAGGCTTGAAAATCTACGGTTAAGCGAGGGTAATACTTACGAAAGTTTCCCGAGGTATTTTGGCTATTTGTTTGATTTTTTCCTTATTGACAAAACCTTTGTAAGATACTTTTTAGATAAGATTTAAGCTGTGAATCTTCTCTAGATGATAGTCCATAAAATAATAGTTATTATGTTCCCTTATCTCTTGCCCGCTAGTATCGTGAGTAAACATGATTTACCTGCGCCCTATGGATTACTTAAATGCGTTCTTACTGCTCACTTGAAGATTATGTTTTATACTTTAGTGAATGCCAAATACTTTAGTGAACATCATTGTTTACTTTACTTTGGCAGCTTAGACTTGGATAAACTTTAGTTTAAATCTGTCAAATTTCTTCATACGATTTTCCCCTCAATTATGGTGAGAATTAAGGTGAGAATCGCAAAAGGATCGTACTTTCAATTGAACATTCTAAACACCCTTTGTTATTATTTAATAAGCTGACGAGGTATTTTCAAGTTTTTATTTGATTCAATCTGCTCTTCTTTGTTCATTTGGTGTCGGAAAAAAATCGGCGAATTTTAAAAAGCTGTAGAGGAAAAGTTGTTTTTAAACTGAGCTGATTGAATGATGAAAGGTATGGAGAAGACAAAGAAAATGAATTTTCAAATGGCAGTTTTTTATGTGATAGGTGGCAGACCAGCAAATGGATCACCTGATGATAAGCGATTACCGCCGCCCATAAGAGACCAGTAGAGTCACAAGTGCGATGCCAACCTTTAACTCCCTTTCCCCACAATTGGGCCTTCGGTACCCTCACTCACTCGGCGAAACACAGCGCAGGCGCTGCTTCACGCCGGTCTTCTGTGAGGCCGTGGTATCACTCCGGTCGATCCGGCCCAGTCATGCCGAAGGTTGGCTCTCCCACGGTGGCGGTTTTATGAAAAAGGTTTTAATATTAGAACCTAAGAGTTGCTTGGACTCAGTTTCGTGTTGTGCCGTTAAAGTAAGAAAACACCTAACTTACTTAACAAACTTATAATATCACACTTTAACAAATTAATTAGAAAATACTAAAGACATACTTGTGAAGGGAACCCACAGGCTAAGTAATTATGGCACATGCCAATAAAGTCGTCATGCTAATGTACGAGTTAGTTTTCCTAAAGTTATCCGTGTTTGAGTTGTGTTTCAAACACGGGGTTTTGATGTAAACTTAGTAGTTCCCCTTTGGGGTGCACTTATTCGGAGTAGCGCTATTTTGAGGTAGGATTAAATACTCGGAGAGTATCCATCTCGGAATACGTAAATTAGTAGGTAGGTAAACGTGTGTGTAACACATTAACACAGTTCTTTAGTACAGTATAATAATATTATAATATTAATATATTTCACTACATCACATACATTGATCTGACTCTGAGATAGGTAGCTCAAGCACCTGTGTTACAGATATCAGAACCAACAGTGGGATTACAAATATATACATATAATACTTTTCTTTTGTAAATACATACTTATAATACATAGAAAACACCCAGACCAATACAAACAGACATGTTTATGCACACAAATGTTTGTACTGTACGTGGATCGAACCCGCAACCCTTGGCCCAGCCGCAGCATTCACTACCAATGAACCAACCGGGTAGTATGCTAGGAATCTTTTTATAAATACTCTTACGAAAACAGTTTCAAACGTGGAAGAGAAAATTATGAATTCTAGGATTGCCAGGAATGATACCACAGATAAACCAATGTGAAATAGCGTCTGTGCTGTATTTCGCTGATTGAGTGAGTGTACTGGAGGCCTAATTCGGGAGGTATGGGAGTTTAATAGGTTGGCAGCGCATTTGTGATCTCGACTAGTGGTTTCCATGGGCGGCGGATATCGATTACCATGAGATGATCCGTTTGCTCATCTGCCTATATATTTGTAATCATAGACGAGAAGTCCCGGTTGCGATCACCAAATATGTGTAGGTACATCAGGGTTTTTCTTTTGGGTGTGTGATTCTCAGTGTCAGCTGACTAGAATTTGGCGGATTTGGCAGAAAGGCGAAACACTAGCGTGTTGCAATCGACACCCAGCGCCATCTATTGGCAGGCAGTGGAACTACTGTCCCGAAACGAAGTGAGGGCGGGCCACTAGTTAATATCCAAATCTGGAAGTGCTAGCTCACGTTGTTTTTCTCTTGTTTCAGAAATGATGACGTGCCGGCTGGGTTCGCGGCGGCTGGGCGGCTCCCGCGGCTCTCTGCAGGCCGGCACAGCGTGCACCGCCGCCAGCGAGCTCGACCTCTCCACGCGCTCCCGGAGAGCGCACAAAGCTAGGTACCGATTGCCAAACAAAAAAACGCAAAAAACCACTTGGGTGGATTTTATTCTACTACCCGAATGCCTTGGTGGCGCAGCGGGTAGAGGATTGCACTCTTGAGCGACTTTGGGGTTTGATCCTCGGGTCTGGCCAAGAACTTATCCGTCAGTTCTGAGGAAAACGACAAGGCTTATAATAAATAACCCGAGAAGTCACTAGCGCAATGTAATCGATACGTAGCGCCATCTATTGGTCATGTTTGGGACTAATGATTAACTCTCGAAACTAAATGAGGGCAAACCACTGGTGTTTCTATAAAGTCAGTGTCTATTCATGAAAAAATAAGTATAATGTGACGGAAAGGGACCCTGCAAAAACGGATTTTGCGGTGCCTAATATTGTCAAATGTGACCAAATCAAATGCATTGTCGCCCATTTATTTTTAATTAAGTCGTTTATTACCTTTTTGCACTGCCTCTTTACGGCACCTTTGGGAGTTTCATGAATTACCGTTCATGGCTTTACTGGCATAGGATGTGCTTTAGTTTCAAAAACTCTTTTTGCATTCAAACATGTTTTGTTTTGGTCCTGATGAGCGATCTAATAGGTTAATATTTTCATATGACAATTGGATAGTCAACATTTAGTCCGGAAAGTCGGTACCTACGCTTTAATAATAGTAATGATGTTTTTATAAACAGTCAACCATACGTTGAGTTGAGTGTACAATTTTTAATACATTTAAAACGGTTCTCACTTTACTGTCAAATTGAATGTAGATAATGTGTCAATAAAGTGTCGCTCATCATGACTTTTTGGACGCATTATTCATCTATGGTGATGAAACTGAATTATTTTATGAAGCTAGCTAGTCAGTAGCTTCATCATTTTGTAGATAAATACGTACTAATTTTAAAATTTTGTACATTACTCCATAGAGAAAGCCATTTTTCGAATACGTAAAGTTTCGAAAACGTTTTTGCCGCCTAGTAGGTATTTACTAATAAAAAATATATTTAAAACTCTACATAAATACTTATTGATGTAAAGTTTAATTTTTTGTCGCCTAGTAAGTACTTGTAAAATCATTACCATAAAGTAGCGTGTTTGATCTTAACAACTTCAGTTTAAATTGAATATAATGGTGGGTCATAAATAAAACAAAATGTAAGTATGTGCTCCCGTACTAAAAGTTTAACTTTTAATGCACTGAAATATAAGTATTTACGATAGTTTTACAAAATGCTTAAATTATGGTACTTTGTAAAATGCGCAAACTTTTGAAAGTTTGTAATAATTCACGTCCACCCCTGTATGGACTTATTACTATGGATATTCGTAAACTATTACAAACCGAGTAAGATAATAATGTAAGTTTGAATATTTCGCATAGTACTAAAGCCAATTGCGAGCAACCTTTGCACTTTGCATTACATAGGTATCCTTACTATCAATCCACGTTGTATGTGGATTAATGTAATATAATAATATTTCACTACATCACATACATTTCACTACATCACATACATTGGTCTGACTCTGAGATAGGTAGCTCAAGCACACAGGTGCTTACAGATATGAGAACTAACAGTGGGATTACAAATATATATGTACATATAATATTTTTTTTGTAAATACATACTTATTATACATTAGAAAACACCCAGACCAATACAAACAAACATGTTCATGCACACAAATGTTTGTACTGTGCGGGGATCGAACCCGCAACCCTTGGTCCAGACGCAGCATTCACTACCGCTGAACCAAACGGGTCATCAACCAAACGGGTCGATTGATAATAAGTACCTAATTACATAGATACGGTAGTAAAAAAGTGTTCCATTTCATATAAAACAATCGTTGTAAAATACATACTTACCTATACTAGGTGAGTAGAATTTGGTCCTGTAAAAAGGACGATACCCGAAAAAGGACAAAAGGCGTTAAAATACCAATCACCCGCGATGCTTAGCGAAGTCTCCATTTAGTTGAAGCGGGAGAGTTTGGAGTGGCTGTCCTTGTTAGTGATGTAACTTGATTTAGTTCACTCAAGTTGGGCCTGCTGAGTCACCGTTGGCTTGACTTAGTTGATTTATTCATAATACTGTCAATATTGAAATAAGATTAGTGCTAGTTGTCTAATATGTTAACACACGTGCTCGACCGACGATAATTATAAAATAAAAAAAAACACTTCGATGTATTGAGTCATCTAGTTACATTGTTTTTCTTAAAATTTATACCTACTTACCTAGATTTTGTATCATAGAAATGTCAATACCGTCTGTCATTGTTACAATCATATTTGCTTTTTTTTTCGATTCAATTAGGTTTTAGTAGGAAACGGCAAGGACACAAACACAAACAGCCACTTATACCTACTGTGTGGCGTTTTAAAATTTATTAGTTCTAATGTCGTGTCTAAAGAGTCTGTTAACTTCCTTTAAGTAGATACTAGTCTGTAGTCAGATTACATTCAAAAACATTCAGTGCTCGTAAAGGCAAGAACCATATAACTCGAGATTTCGAGTCGAACTTCGATTTTTTGTTATTCATATATTTATTTACGACACAGACTGTGGGATCGTACCTTTTGATATTATTTTTAATATAACTAGTGGCTTGCTCTCTCTTCGTTTCGGGATATTAATTTCAATCTGTGACAAAAGATGGCACCGGGCATCGATTACGTCGCGCAAGTGTTTCGTGTTCGCGGTATCCCTATAAGCGTTGTCGTTGTCAATAGACATTTACCCACACAAAAAAATCCGAGTCTAAATTTTTTGGTTCAATTCTTTACTTAGTTTAGCGATCCCCGACTCATTTTTATACCGTATCGGCACGGCACCTCCCTATATCTTGTTTGGGCAAGGCGAGGGCCCTCTCCTTAAGGGCCGCTTTAATCACAAGTGTTGACTTGATGGGCCCCGCTGTACGTGGAAAAGACTACCGCAGATTGGCCCTTAGGGCGGGAGATATTGATGTTTTGTTCAACTAATGGACTCCGATACTTAATGTTGTAACGTTTTTGACTAGTTAATATGTGGTTTCTTATTACACGTGATAGCTAGCTCTGAAGATTAAGTGCTTTTTAACATGTGGGTGCCTAACTTTTAAAAGTATCTGTAATAAAATAACATTTAGACTCTTCTATTCTTTCTTTTTATATGTTTGATTTTGTGATGTAAATGAAATGTGGTTATTCATGATAAAAAATATGCCAATATCAACTTTTTACCACCTAAATGGTTGCCGATGGCAGAGCGTTCACTGCCACTACATTGAACACAAAATAAACTTTTATATTTCTAATTTCTGCTGTGAATAGTAGTACCAATTGCGCTATCAACAAATATAATATAAGGCCACATCTAAACATCTTCGTTTGTTGGAATTATTTATTAAAGCTCGTATTGTCAGTGCAGTACGGCCACGTAGTCCGGCCCCGAGGGACGCAATACCGAGGTAATCAAATATGGACCAGTGAGGAATCTTTGTTTCGACCTTGGAAATTAGGACCACTAAACCTTTTACGAGTACATAATTTAACGGGGACTGAGAAATAGACTAGACGTAGACAGCATGTAATAAATAAATGAATAGCAGGGACAGGAGTACCGAGACTAAGACAATTTGGGTCATTGAGCCATCGGAAGTAAGTATCAATGTAAGCACATAAGTACATTGATCTGACTCCAAAGTAAATAGTTTGACGAAACAAATTATTCATAAATATAATAATTACATAGGTAATGATTCACTCATACACTAATAAAATTAATACTTTTAATAAAGTTAAGATACTGTCTATATCTCGCGAATGATTCGCATATAAGTATGTTCTCTGGTTGCAAGTCGCTTTGAGCGTGTTTTATATTAATATTAATTATCTTGTATTACAAGAGCACAGTTATAAAGACATCAAAGAAGAAGCCAGGATTTTTATTATAAGGTTTAATTTATTTCAATGTGTATTTTCAAATCTAAAAAAGATCCTCGCAGTGGTTTTTTGTTTTTATAGACATGCTAACGCCTGACTACAATCGCACGTAATGGAAAGCGTCGATGGGGTTTATTTATGGTTATCTATGACCATAGCATTAAGTTCTGTAATCTTGTGTGTGGAGGGGGAGTGCATAAGATTAAAATGCTATTTGTCCTTATATGTTTTATTTTTGAAATGAATGTTTGATTCGTTTCTAAATACACTCTTCTAGCTTCGTGGCTTCACGTTTTTCTTATTCCACGACAACCATATACATCATCTCTTGTTGATGAATAATAACTCAAAACCACAAAACTAATATTTGCAACTTTTCAAAAATATACGACAGATTCTCTTTCCAAAACACCTGCCATAGACCGCGACCAGTACCGAAGGAGTTTACCATCGTTACAGTACCTATCTGTTTATAATTATATACAGTCACTGTTCTGTTTCCTTCACTGTGTCAATATTGCCATAGCAGTTGCATAAGAATGGGATTCCGCCATCTATTGAATTTGCTAGGGTCTTATGTTCATAGCTTCCTATCAATACTGAAAATGGCAATTTGTGTCTCGACGTTGTTTGATGAGCTTAATAGCGAATTCCGAACATTGAATAATCAATCTATTCTTGTAAACCCATAGACATAAATTATAGTGTATCTAAATGCAGCGATGATATATGCCAGATTGCTGAGAGCATTTAAAAAAAATGGGTATCCGAGTTGAGTGGCGTGCCAGTGAATGTGTTTTAATAATGATGATTGGTGATGAATTACTTAAATTAGATTAATGAATTAGTTTGGGTAACTCGATTCATTTTGAGGCCCAAAAACGTTTCCAATTACTTTAGGATCTATAACGCACGTACTAAAAATATTTTCTATGCCCATCCAAACATTATAGTAAAGCAAAAGACTAGTTCTCTTGAATTTATTCCACATCCCGCCGCCAATGACGGGTGATAGAAGGCACGGATTATCCTACTATCAATTCTCATGGCTACAAGCCGCCGTGTAGCTCAAGGATTTTACGCTGACTTACGGCGTATCAGCCCGGATTATTTTGCGTGGATTTCGCGACGATATTACGGGGTATTGTTGCGTGCACGGCAGTATTCAGATTTTTATACAATTTATTCAAAGCTTTGGTGACTAATAAAACGCATTTATCACGTGTCATAGCTTCAGCTTTTAGACGTAATTTTCTGCTATACTGACGGTGCCTTAAAATTAGATGTTACAGTATAAAATAAGGCGGGAAATCGTAATCATCGTATAGAACGGGGTTTAAAAGTTTAGCAGCGCACTTGTGACTCCGCTGGTATTGTGGGAGAATAGACAACGGTTACAATAAGATGATCCGTCTGCACGTCTGCCACCTATCTATACTCTTTATAAAGAGATAACTTTTATGGACAACGACGCACGTCTGCCACCTATCTATACTCTTTATAAAGAGATAACTTTTATGGACAACGACGCACGTCTGCCACCTATCTATACTTTTTATAAAGAGATAACTTTTATGGACAACGACAAGCCTTTAAACCGAAAACACGAAACGCTTGCGCGATGTATTTGGACACAGCGCCATCTATTGGTTCATTTCTGAATTACGGTCTCGAAGCGAAGTGAGGGCTGGCCACTATGATATTATAAAATCAGCTGTCTATAACTAAGAAAATATATCTCGATAAATTATGATTTAAACACAACGTAACGTTGACGTATGCAACTAAAGGCAATACTATTTATCACTTAGTCTTCCTAAAAAGATCGTATTAGGCTAATACTTTTTCTTTGATCTTTCTATACCGCTCCAATACCTACTTCAGCAACGCAGAGATGACACACCTTTTCATATTACAACTAGACTAAGCAAAGAAAAAACAGCGTGTTTCATTCCGTTTGCCGTTGGCTCAGTTGTGCAAACATCGCAGCCGTGTGTGGTGGCACCCGATGCTAAGCTCCTTGCCCTGATTGCGAACTAGTGTAGCTTAACAATCTATTGCTTATTTTTGCCAAAATCTAGCATATTGGTTTTTTCTAGAACTCTCTAAAGCGTTTGACACTGTCTTTATTCTTCTACTAAAACAAAATACATCGGTATACGGGACAGGGTTTGATATATTTTTATAACCTACCTTACTTAACGCTTTCACATGTATTTTGGAGTCCCTCAAGGTAGTGTCCATGGTCCTACCTTATATATATTTTTTTTTCATAAAGAACCTGATGCAATGAACATAAAAAACGGTTTAGTTTCCCAAACATCGCAGCAGGTGTTGACGTAGTACATGTGCCTGTTCTATTTAACACTTTGATAGTATTCTCACCGGCTTTATCGATGCCTTAACTGTGTTCGACTATCGATTGGCAACACTAACATACAGAGTGCCTCTAACACAAGCCTCGTTCGTCCTGACAGTAGTCGTAAAGAGAGAAATTAATTGGTGCAACGCTAGAATGCCATCCATTTAAGCTTCGGAGGGTTTGCTTTGTACTTCCCTTCGTCGAGATAATTTTTGTTTTCAGAATATTGATAGCTTCAGTGGTGCAGTAGCTAGTGGGTCGCACTTTGAAGTGGCGGTTACGCAAGAGGTCTTAGAATTGATCTCCGGGTAGGAAAATAATCGTTTTTAAGTTTTCGGTAAGAAATTCTTGGTATTAGATAAATAGTGTCATAGGGACATAAAATCACTTTACTACCGAAAATGTCTAGTTAATCATTGTGTGTGCATTTGTAACAAAACAAAGATTATGATAGTGGGTAGTTTTGTTTGTGTACTTGGGCGTTGGAATAGTGAATGTGTTGTGGTCGTTCCACCTCAGTAAGTATTTATTGGTTTTGGGACTGAGCGTTACGTTAATTTTGTGTTTGCGCAAACTATTGTGCACTAGTAATAAACGATCTTTGAGATCGGCCTTGCCGTGACCAACCTAACTAAACGGAGATTAAATAGCATTAACATAACTTGTACAAAGCGTTTTAACTGTGTGAGAGCCACGCTTCGGCATGAATGGGCCGGCTCGACCGGAGTGATACCACTGCCTCACAGAAAACCGGCGTGAAGCAGCCCCTGTGCTGTATTTCGCCGAGTGAGTGAGGGTACCGGAGGCCCACCCGGGGGGGAAAAGGGGATAAAAGGTTGGTAGCGCACTTGTAACTCCACTGGTGTTGCAGGTGTCCATGAGCGGCGGCAATTGCTTACCAATCAGGTGATCTGCCTGCTCGTCTGCTACCTATCACATAAAAAAAAACAAATAATTTTAACTTTTTTGTCTTTCTGTTTATTCCGGTCTATCTCGGAAACTACTGAACTTATTTAATCATGGTCAGCATTTAGAGTCTTTAAAGTCTTCGATTACTATACTGATCTTCACGCAAGTGGATCTTTGTGCACTAGTATTTAAATATAATTAAGATTATTTTTTGTTTACCTGTCCTTCATCCCCTCTAACTTTGCGTACACTAATAGTGGTATGCTTAAGAAACTCCCAAAATATACCCGTTTTTCCACCGCCTCAAGCCCAGTGACGTAACACGGTAAGCCTTCTCGACGCAACAGAACCGATCACATTTTTGAGCGGTTATATCTCATTTCACGGTACGACAGCTAGCGGCGAAAGCGTTCCTTCAGCCCCACTCCCGATCTCGTATTGGGAAAACCAATTTCTGGCAGTGGCCGCTCGCGTGCTACTAA
Organism: Cnaphalocrocis medinalis; assembly: GCA_014851415.1. NCBI lineage: Eukaryota > Metazoa > Arthropoda > Insecta > Lepidoptera > Crambidae > Cnaphalocrocis > Cnaphalocrocis medinalis. The sequence continues at coordinate 8,107,339 of CM026276.1, forward strand.
GTCGATTGAACTTCAAACGAATTTCCCCTTTCTGAAAATCTCATATCTACATAACTTCGTAGATTATCGCCGGCCTATTTTTGGCGCGGGGCGTAACTATTATGTTGCCACCCGCCATAATATCCGTGTCATTAGGCCGCGAGGATTAGGGGTGCCAGCCTCGGTGGACCGCGGCTCGTTGACAAAGCTATTTGTGAACCGGTCACTGAGTTTGTTGTGAAGGTTTGAAAGTCGAACGCTATTATGCATAAGCGTAGTCAAGTTGTTGGCGTACGCAGAATATACTTTCAGCTCTTGATGGAATGGGCATGGTGCATCGTTCACAATTTCACATTGATAGATTTAAATGTATAAAAAAATGCGTTTAGTAACAATCACAATAATATCATAGTTAAAGAGAGCTAAATGTTCACAATGACACCCTGTTGGTATGTTATGGGTTAAGTTATAAGTTGGGCAATTATCTCAATGCCATTTTATCTTCTTCTCAATTAACTAAACAAACGAACAAATATTTTTTTTTTTAAATAGCTAGTGTATTATAAATGTTATTTGTTAAATAAACGGCACAGTTCGCAGTATAGTTTGTCTGCGAAATAACGAGTCTCTTACTTAATAAACAAAAAACCTAAGTAATATGCTACTCTAATTCAGCAAAAAATCTTTTTTAAAGTTTTCCTTTAAAAATATTTTATCTTTTTTCCAGCGCGGCAAACTATTCGATTAGATTGTAACGGTTTCTTTAATGTTCTGCCACCAAAGTAGGCATTAGATTGAATCTTCTCTTTCCCACGCTTTGCTGGTGTTCGGGTGACATCTGTCAATAAAGTCGTGGATTTTATACTTGAACTATCCTCAAGTATAAAATCCACGACGGAAGTCCGTAATAGTTTACGGACTTCCATACTGTTATAACCAATGGGTCTACCATACTCTATGACATAAGAGGCAGTGGCGCCATCAATTAATTTCATGACTTTCTTGATCCATTATAAGTCTATGATGACAACCCTAGATACGTTGGTGAAGCTAGAGCAAATTCTGTGTTGCCTTTCGAGTTAACCGCACTATTATTTGTGAAAAGGTGCGATGTCGACACTCTTTATTACTCTACATTTAATGTAATTTTGGGCGGTCTTGTAGCGAGCTGTTTACACTTTGATACTTAAGGCGTTATTTATAGTTTTTTGGTAAAATATTTGGGTTAGCAACATTTAATGTGGGGTGAAGGTTTGTATAGGATTGTTAGAATTAAGGATTTTCCTATTATTAAGGAAGCATTATTATAGGAAAAACATATAAGAGCAATGGTTAGCTAAGCGGACAAGAACGTACCTTCCTTACATGGTTCGAAAACGAGCATGTAGCTCTGGATTTCTCAAATTTATGTACGTGTCTGGTTCCCCTAATAAAGGGTTGCAAAGGTCAGATGGCAGTCATTTCATTGAAATTACTGGATTGCCCAAATCCTGAATCATATTTAGATATGATTTAGAATTTGGGCAATACCCCTAGCTCCGAAGCAACAGCTTTGGACGTAACCGGGAATTACATGCTGAGGTGAGATGAGAACGGTTGCCTTAGTATTTAGAATATACTTAGTATAAACATATAACTACTAACTAACTAAAGCAATGTTTGAAAGTCTTCTGAGACCAAAAAAGGTTCGCAGTAAGTTTTGAGGCTGGCATTTTAGCGCATGAGCAAAAAATGGCCAAAAAAATAAATCTCGTAATTTGGAACTGCGAGCTCGCGTCATAACATTGAATACTTATTTGTATAACCGCAATTCATAGACACATAAGACCCATATTACACACGGTAATCGTACATTTGGTTTGCTAAACAATTAAAAGGATTTCTTGTCCAATTACCCGAGTTGCCGGACGAATTGGGCAAAACGGGGCGTCGCCGCACTCAAATCAGCCAAATGGATTAGTTAAGCTCGGCTTGATCGCGGTATATTAGCCAAATTAATTGTTTTGAATAGCTGATGTGTGCTCTGAATAACAACTATTGTGAGGTTTGCTTTCGAGTAAGTTGGGTTCGTAAAGAAGAAGGTTATCTTATTGTTGCGTGTTCGGGGTATACGTAATTTCAAGAAAATGCCAACGCCACAAAAAGACAACTAATTATAGTGACGACAAAATTGAAAACTCAATCCAAATCAGAACTGACTTGCTGGCTCGCACGTTCCGCTATTTATACGGGCGCGCTCCACAACCGCGAGCTCTCGGGATAATTTTAGAACTTTCGCTGCTCGAATGTTCGAGTAACAGCTTCTAGACCATTCGAGCGCAAATTGTGACTGTGAAATCGGTGGATATCTAAACCATTCTCGACTTTTCTGGAACGTCGGTCCACCTAATCGGTGAACGTACAAAATCTATAAAGAGATATTTAGGTCAGATAGATCTGACTTCTAAAATGTTGTGTAAAAATTCACAGTCTATTATTGGCCAGCCCGATGGCGCATTTGCTAGTGATCCTGCCTCGTACGCTAAAGGTCGTGGGTTCGATCCCCACTTTGGACCACGCACAAAAGGAACTCCTTATTATTTACTAGCGGCCGCCTGCGACTTCGTACGCGTGGCGTTAGTTATTGACATATATCCAGTAATATTTTGGACAATCCACACAATATATTGTTATAAATTGTAGCCTATGTGTTATTCTGATGCATAATCTATATTATTGTAAAGTTTAATTAAAATCCATTCGGTAGTTTTTGTGTGAAAGAAGAGCAAAAATCCATCCAACTTACATACCTTCACGTTTATAATATTAGTGAGATATGTATCCTCAAACCTTTTTTTTGTTTAACAGATTAAAATTGCTGGGTGCTAGCGGGGAAGCACCGCTGCTGGGTGGCTGGCGCAGCACGCCGCACACGCCGCACGCCCCCGCCACTCCTGCGCCGCACCACTCGCACAACCACCTCGCGCCGCCGCACTGCAACGGCACTGACAGGTACATCACTGTGGGATGACGTCATTGATTGATAGATAGATAAAACATTTATTCGTATCAAAACTCACACATACAGAGCAGGATTTAGGTATATTAATGAAGCATGTCTGTAGATGGTGCGAAATGGAAATGGCTGTGCGAAATGTCTACTGTAGCAATAAAGTGGCGGTATCGGTTCGAAATATCCTTTATTGCTTTACTGAAATTAATAGGTTAGTTCACTCCTTAACTAAGACACTCTGGGAGGATGTTCCCTCCAAGTCCCTGCTATAACGTGAGGTCTGGACCCTCCTTACTCTATTCCTCGCGGTATTACAGTTCAAATCCGAATGTGCTCCCGAGAGCGTGTCTGTTTATTTTTCAATGCATGACAGATTCCCATTATAAAATCAGCCATAAACGGCGGCCAGTATCAAAGGAGTTTACCATCGTTACACTACTTTCGACGCACCTGGAAATTACATGCTTTAATTTTCGCTGCATGATGACGTCATTACTGCAGCAATGCCTGCAAATCTTTCATTTGGTAGTCGAGTTAAGACAGCCAGCTTCGTACTGCAAGTTGTCTCTCTCCCCTGCGAGTTAGCTCTTACCTAAATTCACTATTTCACAGTGACATTAAGGCTGCGATATCTTCATCTTTCATGTTTGTTAATGCATAAGATTGCAGTAACAACTTAGTATAAGTGCTTACGAGCTCAAACTACTCAGGTGGTGCATGCCTCAAAGACTCATGCTCACTTTGCTTGCTGCATCACTTTACCCGTACTTGGGCATAAATATCCCATCCTCTAGAGATTTTACGTTAGGTTACAAGACAGAAACTATTTATCGTTGCCTTCTCCACACATTGATAAATCTATGAGTTGAAGATAGCGTAGTTTCAGTCAGTATTATTTTTTGTGAAGTGTGTTGGATTTTGATCAAGATCTTTTTACCTGATTTATAGTAGTGACAAAGTAAGTAGTAATTACTACTAAAGAGCAATATTGGGCCAAAAATTACCTTGCAGGTGTCTATGAGTGGCGGCCATCGCTTACCATCAGGTGATCCGCCTTCTTGTCTGCCACCTATCACATAAAAAAACATGGGTGGTGGGTGGCGTATGTTTACCCAGCTTTAGACCAAAGGGTAAAAAGTCAAATTTTAAGCGGTTTTTTTGCGGGTCAGGTCAGTGTATGAGATGTTGTATTAATTTATAATACTGTGGTATTATGTGGGTATGTGTGTGCTTGAGTACACATTTACCAAACACCTTGTTCAATATCAACATAAATCGACTATCTTTATCGACATAGTCTCAGAAGTGACGCAAAAACACTGCTCAATTCCGTATCCTACATCTTTATTATCTCCAAAGTATGCCCCAAGGGCCTATCTAATCAGATGACATAATAATTGCGTTCGCCTAACACATATCTAATACAGTGTTACTGCAGATGGGAGTGCGTCCAATTATCGGCAGATAATATTAGGACAGATTTATTGGAGGAGCAGGCAAACACAGCGGTCTGTTAATTTCATGCCTTGGTTGGGCGAGTTGGTCAAACTAAGTCGTGAATGGACACCTAAGTTTGCAGTTTGTGTTATTAGTTAGATTAGTTTGTAGAAGTTAAGTGCAGATTGAATAAATAAGAACTATTGTAATAACATTATTTGTGTATTTAGATTTAAAATGTCTCTCTTATCTTAGTGTGTAATTTCGGTTGCATCCAAAGTTATCGTTTGGCAGTTCGAGAACCGGGAACTTAGACTATAATAAAATAAAATAAATTGACACAACATCTGATTTGACCTGACTCCGAAATAAGTAGCTTAAGCACTTGTGTTACAGATATCAGACAACAGAGGGCACAAATAATACTTAAATACATATACAACACCCAGACACTAAATAAACATAAGTGTTCATCACACGAATGTTTGTCCAGGGTGGGAATCAAGTCCACGACCTTTAGCGTATGAGGTAGGGTCACTACTAAATGCGCCATCCGGCCAGTAATTGCGACTATGACTCAGGTTTTGAGGATTCTGGTAAATTACAACGAAGTATATGTTATGTATGGTTCTCCTATCTGAAGAGTACCCACAGGGACAGAGACTTTTCACCTTTAACCTTTGAAACAAAGGACCAAAGTTGCTTCAATGTTTCTCAAACGCTTTCCCAATTACCAGATATTTGGAAAGCTGGATCCGACATCTGACATCTAAAGTTGAAAATAAATAAGTCAAAAATTAATTTAAAAATTTCGATTCCAAGAATGTTTCCACAATTCAATTACCAATTTCCGTAGTCAACTCACTAACTCCACCAAACGTTACGTTTGCTACGCCCGTAGTTCTGTAGCTCGTAGTTCCGTAGCTCGTAGTTCCGTAGCTCGTAGCAACCCGAGGTTAGTTGAAAACTAACACGACTTCTAAAAACAGAATATCTGTTCGACGCAGATGTAATGTAATTAGGAAAAAGCTGGAAAATCCCAGTCATTTTTGGTGTTAGAGAAGTAGTTCGCAAGTGTTTTACTGATTGTGTAAAGTTTAAGTGAGTTAACTGGCTGTTTTGCATTTTAACTGTGGAGTTTTTGAGGGTATTATTTGACTTATTTTTGAGATTTGTGAGGTTCAAATTTTCTTCAATATTTTTTTAAAAATGTTACACTTTATGTATTTTATGTTATGGAAGGCAGTTGAGTAGGTATATAATATTATTATGTTCATTTCAGAGTAACAAAAAACACTGTGATCGTCTGGTGATAGTAGATTCTTATAATAAAAGTCGACGACTTTGGGCAAAAAGTCCATAATCGAAAAACATTCATATGTGTGTGGCTGTTTGTGCCCACTTTGATTTTAAACAAAAATGAAGTGACAAGTCCAAAAATGTTCAAAAAACTCATTAAAACCCAAACAAAAGTTTATGGAAGGACCAAAAAATATTTGCTTTGAAAATATTCGTAGCGCTCTGTACAATATTTTCTAGAAATCTAATTTCGGTTTGGATGCAGGACGAAAAACCTGGTTTTTAAAAACATATTCCCATCCCACTCTGACCACTTTATGGAATTGCAATCACAATTTGAAATAATATTCTAAATAGAGCAGAACATATTGCAGGTTTGCAACAAAAGTTAAATAAAGATCAATTTCAGGTAGCTTTTTTTATTGAGAATTCCATTTATATACAGTTTGTGCGAACCGTGATAGCGAGCCATATAACACTTAAAAAAAAAACTATATAATTATTTATTACAGTTCGTTAGAATGGATATTGTATATTTTTGGTTCAAAAACCATTATTAGTATGTCAGTTTTCGTAAAAATTCATCAGCAGCTGATTTTAAAATGACTAAATTTCGTCAGTTCTAATTAAAATTAAAAAGTACGTGACTGCAAAGCCTTCATAAAGTTTACATACGAGACAAATCACGATTTCCTCGTAACTTTGGAACCATACTACGAGAAAAGTAGTCGTAGCACTCGTAGCGTTCCACGCGCACTCCATACTACGCGATGCTACGGAGCTGCTACGAGTTTTTAGTGACTCGGCTATGAGAAGTTGTCATCATTTCGTTTGTATGAAAAGTAATTTTTGGAACGGAAATGCATTTTCAATTTCGAGCACTAGTTTTTATATTCGTTTTCACAAAGTTTTTAAAATGACATGTGATATGCACCCTGAACTTTTCTTTAGCACAATCCGGCCGCACTGCGGGCTAAATTATAAATTTGTGAAAATATTTTACGAATAAAAATCTCATTAGGCGTTGATGTATGATCTGCTTAGATATTTTTGTGTATGTTCTGATACTGAACGTAAATAATGAACTTACGAAATGGTCCACAGTTTACGGGCGTGATTCGAACCGTGCGATATCCAATGTATCTGATCTTCTATTATTATAGTCATAATTATTTATTGCAACGTGTTAAATTGCAAACAAATACATAGAAGAATCATATTCTTGTTTTATCTCTTATTTTCGTAATATTGATGCATAGAAACAAAATAGACCTACGCTGTATGAGTATTGAGTATATTTCCGAATCCTCCCACGATAGTCTAAATTCATTATTCTATATAATGTTTACAGCTAAATATAGCCTTTCAACGGTAACCGTAGATATTATTTTTGCACAGGGAAAAGGTTTCGTTCAATTTAAAATAAGTACGTCCTACGCAAACGTGCCAAATAAACGTAGAGTGTACAGATTATGTCGAAATTGTATTATAAAATAAAATAGCCGGTGTTTGTTCAACTCTCACATTTTTTTGTTGAATTAATTCTATTTACTGCTTACTAATGCTTTTACTTACTTACTTACTACGCTGGCTCAGCGATCCAAGGTCCCCGACGTCAGTTTTGTTCGGTCCTGTGCCAATTCCGACCAATCATGCACACTTAGCGCTTTTCTTACTAATACAAAAGTATGGGTTTGTAGTTTTTTGCCCCAATTTTTATTTTTTAAACTTTTAATATTTTATATGGTAAGTAAATAATTTTGAAGTAATAACATTAAAAACAAGAAAGATGCAGGTGAAAAATTCACACACACTTGGACCAACACTGGCAAAGTATACGAGTAGGGAGCGGTGGAAACTAATACAGGACAAATAGATGTACAAAAATATACAGCATATTGGCATTGGTGAGTCTATCAAACCAGTAATTTAGTCTCAGATGATACCGTTTGAGTACCAACATTGCTAAAATAAATAAATACATCACACAACACACTACATCTCATACATTGACCTAAAACAGCATATTAATCGTGATACAACGGTGTCACATTTAACAGCGTCGAGGTACGTACAGCCACACATCAAAGTATACATAACTGTAAAATTTCACTTATTAGGTTGAATATCATGAGGAAATTTGACAGGTTGTGGTAACCTGATGTGTGGCTGATTGTACATTAGTCAAAACTCCTCAATACCTAACGGGCTGATACGCAAGCTAACAACATTTGCTGCGTTTGCTCAGTGTAAGCATACTAGAGACGGTGTGAGGTGGGGATCAAACCCACGACCTTTGGCGCACGAGGCAGGGTCACTACCAGCTGCGCCATCGGCCAGTCACAATTGTACAAAAATGATTTATTTACTCAAAACTTTATTGCACAAAATTTCGTACAATAGGGAAACATAATGCCATGAGGCATGAGAGAGTTCTAGGTTATAATTGAATAGATTTATTAATAAAAACACAGGATATTAATCGTGGTACAAAGGTGTTAGGTTTAACGGCGTAGTACGGTGGCCTGCACATCAAGTTACTACAATCTGTCAAATCTTTTCAATCGAACCTCACTTTTATGTCAAACGTGTTTGGTTCAATATCAACTGAAGAAATTTGACAGATTGTAGTGACTTGATGTACTGGCCACTGTACATTAGTCGAAACCACTCCACACCTGGCGGGCTGATGCGCAAGCTAACAACATTTGCTGCGTTTGCACAGTGTAAGTACACTAGAGACGGTATGAGCTAGAACTCACGGAGTAGTTTCCTAACGCATTGGTTGAGTTGCTAATTTGAGGCTTCTGGAATCCGATTTTTACAATTTTGATTCTTTTTTGTGTGCACCTAGATGACGAGTAGACGGGTCTTTATTGCACAAAATATTACAGAACTTAATTCTTTTAAGGCTTATATTGAAAAATACAATAATAAAAGTCACTTAATCGAGTTGAGTGGCGTACCATAGGCGCTCTCTTACTTAATTACTAGTTAACTTACTAATGAACAGTAGAAAATTATGGCAATAATTGTTGCCAAAAGCAACCGATCAGATGAGGACTTCCAAAAGCAACCGCTAGTCGGTTATATATAGGGACTTTTAAAGAGCAGTGCAGAAATATAAGCTGATGATGATAGTGACAAACCAAAGCTAGGACTTGAAAGTCTGATCGCCTAGATTGGAATCCAACGAGACGGTTTATCGCCCCGTGAGCTCCAGCCCTAATAGATAGTCGAGAGATATGTAGGCCGTGTTTGCACTAGTTGATTGTTTAGACTTAACTCCGAGGTTGCGGCTCAGCCGGCGGTTGCATGCACACAGATTTAATCTTAACTAACAAGACGGGATTGTTTGTGGCAATAAAATGATTATGGAAATGTGTTAGCCAAATACGTCCTGCTCATACCAACATGGCGGGTTTAATCAAAAAGGTGAATATGATTTCCGTTTCCGTTAGGGTAACAAATAATACTAATGAACTTGTGTATTCGAAGCTTATAGATAAGTGGATGCTGAGCCTGATACATTCATCTTTAAAATCTGACGAAGGTTGGAATCGTAGAGCATTTCCTATATATCTCGAAGCGTAATTCTTTTCTTCGGTTTTAATTTCAAATAGGTACTTGTATTGGTCGGACTGTAGCTTCATTGACACGTATTCAATATAATTATGTAGTTAAGTACGGTCATACCTTAAGAAAACATAAATTGAAAAAAAAAGAAATACGTACAAAAAATAAAACCGTCATAAGTATATACTTTAGCTACTTCTAACATCATCTTAGCGTATCATCATAGGGTGTGCGTGAAGTCGCCTCTTTGGAGCTGGCGTTTCTAGCAATGACTCCTCAACTTCGCACTGTTTTTTGCGTCCATGATGTCATCTCTTTTGATATCTTTTAGTTAGGTTTATGTGATAGATAACAGAGGAGCAGGCGGATCACCTGATGGTAAGCAATTGCCGCCGGTCATGGACACTTGCAACACCAGTGGAGTTATCACTCCGGTCGAGCCGGCCCATTCATGCCGAAACGTGGCTCTTCCACAGTAGGTATTTCATTTGTTTATTATTTGTTGACAGTGGAAGCAGAGGAGGACTCAGGCGCAGATCGACGTATGCGAGCGGGCGCCTGCGCTCGGGCCCGCACTGGTCGTTCGTGTTTGACCCCGCGGGCCGGCTGTGCTACTACTGGTCCATGGTCGTGTCACTCGCCTTCCTCTACAACTTGTGGGTCATCGTGTATAGGTTCGCCTTCCAAGAAATTAATGGTAAGAAACTTTTTATGACCCATCGTACAATTTTTTATTTCAAAATATTGTTCATTTGTCAGTCATTTTTTTTTATGTGATAGGTAGCAGGCGAGCAGGCGGATCACCTGATGGTAAGCAATTGCCGCCGCCCATAGTCACTTGCAACACCAGTGGAATCACAAGTGCGCTGCCATGTCATGTTGAATATTTTGTACCGCACTTAGAGACGTAAATGAAACCTCAATTGTCAGTTAAGTAAAAATATTGACCTTTATTTCAATACTCATAAAGACTATCCATGATTAAGATAAATCATTAAGGCTAAATGACGTCTCTGAGTGCGGCAGTTTGATTGCTTGTATTAAGGTAGATACTTCCGAAATCATAATACTCGTAAGGCTTAACTAAAAATCTATGAAGTGACATTAATTTGAGTCTGTTTATTAGAAATCTGTCAAGAGTTCGTGCTCCACTGTAAATTAAATGGATGTAATTTTTCGTCCAACTCAAATGTATTTCAAAGGCACTCTAAACAATGTAGTTCGCATCTGGCGCGCATTTCGCCGCATGCACCATTTACCGAAACTGCGTTGGTTCACCACATCACGTAATGCGATGAACGTCAGTGAAGTACGTTTTATCTGAACTTGAAAATATGTATGGGTAAACAATATTTAGATCTTAGGCTTCTTCTGATAATACATTTTAGTCAGATCAAATCAAAAATCTTTGTTCAGTATTAGTCTATACAGAACACGTATGAATGTCAAATATATCAAATATGAAATCAAATTCAGGTGCAAATGGTGAATTTCTAAAAGAAAAACAGCAAGTAACTCATTGATTTCATTATTACAATTTCTATTTTGATTCAAATGCAATATTTAAAAAAAACATCCTACCTATACTCGTATTAAATAAAAATACGAAATGAAACTGTATGCGTATGTCATGTTTTTTTTTAATTTCTGAAAAGTTCCTAAGTAAAATTGCTTGATTAGGCATAGAATATCTCTAGGGTCGTTATATACCTAGAAATATTTATAGGGCCGTTGAAAACACCTGTTATGCGTGACCTATTATGTATTTACACCACTGTATGTTCGTCCAGATTTACTGTGGATGTAAACGGTCTGTCACGGAACAGTGATTTTGCACGAGATAGAGTAGTCAATCGGGTTTGACAATCATCCAAACTTAGGGCGCATTTACATTGGTCGTTAGTAACCGCATGCGGCGTGCGTACTGTGTACGCATCAGGGCCCACACGGGTTGAAACGGGAAGAGCGGGGGGCATGCATCCGGGATAGCAACTGACTTATCGACCAATGCAAATTTCGCCCTTAGGCGGAAACCGCTCTACAAATTCGATGAGAGATATTCTAATTCGATTTACGTTTATTGATAAACTAGCTGTATCCGCGACTTCGTCCGCGTGGGGTAGTAGTCCCTTTTCGCAATAAAAAGTAGCTTATATCCTTTTTCAGGGTCTAGACCATCTGTATACTAAATTTCGTTTAAATCCGTTCAGTAGTTTTGGCGTGAAAGAGTAACAGACAGACAGAGTTACTTTTGCATGTAATATTAGTAAGGATGCGCAAGCAAAATAGCAAGCTACTATCATTTCTAAGAATAGGACTGTGTTAAGGCTGGCTTACATAGTACGGCCTGCTAGTAGTCGCACTGGTAACATGCACTATTTAGACGTAACTTACGAATAATTCGCACAAAAGAGTAAATGTCTACTGGCTATGAACTTGAAATCTAGTCTTTAGTTACCTTCAGTTTTCTTTAACATCACCTCTAACACTTGACCGGGTGTAAGTTGTAACTCACTGGTCTCTTATATCACTGTGAATGGGAACAGCCTGTCACAAACCAGACTCCCTTTTCTACTTGATTCTATTCGAGGTAAAGTAGTAAATCGGGCTCGACAGTCATCCATACTTCAACGAAGAGCTCTTCACAATATCGATGAACGATATTGTTTCATTTTTCTCTTATTTCTGCAATACCGATATATTGGCTGTTGAAATCGGATATTTTATGGTAAAATTGTCCATGAATATGCATTTTCGGGTTAAATGGCAATGCTGATTTTGTATGAAGCAGTGGCGCATTTTTTTATTTATTTGCTATTACATCCAACGAGTATTGATTTTTAAAGTTTATAGTAATGTAATAAATGAGTTTTTTTTCTACAAATAATGTATCTAATCTCAGTCAAAGCCGAGTTATACGTGCTAGTTTAAATATCGACAGAAACAGTCCATATAGTATTCTTATTTTATAAACATTCATAACTTGTTGGACTATGTTTAGAGGTACTGTTTGTTACACTATTATATATTGAAACTACAATAATAAGTAAGTATTTGTCGATGTTTAAGCGAAAACAAATATACGCCAAAATGAGGCTTTTGCATTTTAGGTAGGTTATATTAGTTTCGAATGTAATTGAATTTCGGAATATATTCCATCAAGGTTTATGTTACATTATTAATAACTAGGTATACCTTTATTATTCAAAATGCACCCGAAACATTGATTTCGGCTTTATAAATATTAGTATGTTGAAACAATTTTGATATATTCGATATGATAGATCAAAAATGCCTGTTTGTTATTCATGACTAGAGGCCGTCGAGTGGCGTGCGGCCTAACCTTTTCTCCCTTATTCGATAATTCAAAAGTTATTCTGCTATCCATGGCGGAGACAAACCCAACAAATCATACATCATTTAACCTGTTTTTGACAAAACGCCCCTCGATGTTTTCTTCGATCATATACGATCGGGATAGCAGATGTGGGTGAAATACTGCAAATTTAAAGTGGGATTAGGCAGGACACGTGCAGGATGCACCCGGAGAGTTGGACCAAAATCATCGCCAAATGGCTGTCGCCTTAGAGGTAGGTCTGAGAAAAGATCGCGAGACTATTTGGATCAATACTCCCGGTGCTGGAAAATAATGGCAGCAAATAGGCACCAGTGGAAGACTTTAAGGGAGGCTTTTGCCCAGAATTGGGATCAAGCAAGCAAAAAAAAATCTAAGAATTTATAAGTCAAAACTGGCAAATCATCATGACACATCGAGTAACTACAATCCTCAATCAATATTGAACCAAACGTGCATTTTGACAGATTTGTAAACGTATGGCTGCCCGCACTGTAAGCAAATAAACGGTCGGTGACTTACCCCCAAAATGTAACATTGTCTTGCACGTTTAGTTCGCAGAAGCTATTTGGGTGAGTGATTCAATTCCCCGGGGTAAGTTTGGGAACTATGCAAGGAGAGCGCTGCAAATCGCCGCTGCTATTACTAAAGGTCGTGAATTGAAACGTTTTGCTATTAGATTAATTGAAACCGCTTTTTAAAGTTTTAAATCTTTGTGAAGTTTCAAAATGTAAGACGTAGGTAGAGAACTTGTGTTGAGTACTTCCCAACGTATTTTAGTTTGACCATAAAAGTCTAATTTAAAACTCCTTATTACAAAAAGTCTTAAATTAGTCCCGGCTTCAAACAGATGCTGTTACTCTAATTTGTATTTATTTTTAAATTCCATGACGAACTTTAGCCTCTTTTTGTAAAAGGGGAAAATGTCTGTAGAACTTAAAACTTAATGTGTCAATACTCCTTTTAGAAAGAAAAACATTTATTAATTTCGACACTACAACACATAGTATGATACAGACAAATGACATAAACACAAGAAAATATTTGTATTTTCTTGTGTTTTTTTAATGCGGAAACTCTTGGTAGGCAGTAACGTATTTCATTCATTTTAATGAATATAATATCTCACTGTTATCAATATTTAAGTATAACAGTCACTTTTAAGCCTACTGACCATTTTAAACATCTTTAGGCCGATTTTATGATTCCCTAGTCAAACTGAACTAATGGTTATAAAAGTAACCAATATAAAATACTTTTCAACTGAAGTTAGCTTAAACAATAGCCATATTAAAACTAATAAGCCCTCAGTTTGACCATTGGTTTTACCATAGTCAATTTAATCTTAAAGTACGAATCGAAAAACCGGGCTATATTTGTCTTATACCATTCAATAATGATATAATATTATGACAATTAAGTTGATAAAAACATATTGCATACGTAACAAACATAAGTTTGTTCATTCGACATTCTTACAAAATTTACTAGATTGCAATCCTCGCTTTACAAAGAGAAACTTTGTCTTACACGTTTACCTCAGAAAAGCTATTCGGGTTTGTAATTCAATTCCTTGGGGTGAGTTTGGAACTATGCAACCGCTGGAGGGTCATTCTCATAGAGATGTTATTATCGTGGCAGTCTTTAAATCGGATACCTCTAAAGCTGACATTATAATCTAAATCTTCTATCGGCAAGAATGGGCCGGCTCGACCGGAGTGATACCACTGCCTCAGAGAAAACCGGCGTGAGGCAGCTCCTGTGCTGTGTTTCGCCGAGTGAGTGAGGGTACCGGAGGCCCATCGGGGGGGAAGGGGATAAAAGGTTAGCAGCGCACTTGTTGCATGTGTTCATGGGCGGCGGCAATTGCTTACCATCAGGTGATACGCCTGCTCGTCTGCTACCTATCACATAAAAAAAAAATCTATACCATATAAAGAGGCAAATTTAATAGACATTGACAAACCTTAATACAAATAAAATGAGAAACATTAGCGCGATGCAATCGACGCCCAGCGCCATCTATTGGTACAGAATGGAACTAATGTACTGAAACCCTTCAGGTACGTAAAATTAAATATAACAATGCTACGAACTAAACTTCATACTTTGTATGAGTAAATAAACTAAATTCACAAGCCATTTCTTTACATTAATCTGATTCAAAGCTGAGTATCTTATACGAGTAGCACGTGTTACGGATATCAGACAACAAAGGATATACTGTCTGGTTATCTTTCGTTTCTGTCTATCTTGTGTTTCAACTATCAATATTCTACAAGGCTTTCGCTAGGGGATTCTCAATGCTGATAGAGTGGTATTTCATACGTCACGTGCCCGCCCTAAGGTGCTCTAAGCCTCCGCCCAAACGTTATTTACGAACTTATCATTCGCGATAATGTTTCGACGCGCTCAAGTTCGCCATTGTTTCGCCAGCGACCCGTCGCGATGAAATTCGCCAACACGTAATCTCGTTCGTGACTCCTTTCAAGTTTCCGTTTTGTGTTGAAATTGATCATAATTCTTGGAAGTTAACTGAAAAAGTTTTGATCAAAGGGAAACATTAATTCATTTACAGCGGAGAACTTTAATTAATTTGCGTAACTATGTACTGTGACGTGGAATATTGTTCTTGCAAGATTGTATTATGTTTCTATTCAGATGACAGATCCTACTACTATTATAAAGGCGAAAGTTTGTAAGTATGGATGTATGGATGTTTGTTACTCTTTCACGTAAAAACTACTGAATGGATTTGAATGAAACTTTACCACAATATAGCTTATACATCAGAATAACACATAGGCTACAATTTATAAAAATATATTGTGTGGATTGTCCAAAATATGACGGTAAGTGTCAATAATTAACTCCACGCGTACGAAGTCGCGGGCGGCCGCTAGTATTTTATAAACGAAGCCACTGGGAAAAATCTGGATACTATCTTTAAGGCTGTACATTGAACACACTAGCGATGCCAATACAATTTTGTTATGTGTGGTTTATGGATTAAATTTTCTGTAGTGCACACAATGCACTAAGGCAAGAGCGAACAGGCATCTTCGAGAATACAGCGTAACATCATAATAAACCGCATCGATAGTTTCTATAAGGCGCTTAAATTTTATTTTAATCCAGGCGTTAACTAACCTAAAATAATAAGTTTAAAAAAAGTAAGTTACTTCTAGAATCTTTATAAGCGGTGGTGCTAAGAATATGGTAATTGAGTACTTACTGTTACCTATATAGAATTTGAAATGGAAGTTATTTTAATACAACGCTTATAAAATTCAAACATTATTCAAAGGATTTAACAAAATGTAATAAACCACAACTTAATTTTAATACATAATGGACTTGCTAAGTATTTTGACCTTTAAGAAAATTTGCATGGACCTTCTGTGGGTAATTTCGTTACGCTGGCTGTTGTATAATATTTTATTTATATTTGTCAACCTTTAGCCCTTTTGTCGTGAAGATATACCCACTCGTTACTAAGGGCTGAAATTGTGTGACGCAGCCCCATACGAAATTCTATCTATGAAACCACGCCGTCTATTATTCACTCACTGCAGTTTTAACTTCGCAGATTTTTGATCGTCGTTAAGATTCCAGTTTAAAATCGTATGCCAGAGCGTAATATCTATCTAGGTCACATAGTCTCTATCCACAATTGCCAAGAAAAAGAAGTCAAGCGACGTATCTAATGCCTGGAAGAGCTTCTGGTACAAACGTAATGAAGGGAATCCTTGTTTTTACACTGAAGCGACGTTTGTATTTTGCCCGTTCTTATTTGCAACAATCTGGTCATTGACCGAAAATTTAAATTAATAACAAAAGATTTGTTAAAAAGCTATGGAGCGTAACATTCTAGAAATAATAGAGTACCTAACTACTGAGTTGGTTGCTGGTATTAACTCAGTAGAAATCGGTATCCCGAACAAGTGGTCAACCACTTAACAAACCACACCACCACATAACCTATTTTGACATTCATACGTTTTTTTAAAGAACGTATTGGAAAAAAAAATCATTCCATTTCTAAAAAAATAAGAGTACGTCAGGTAGGTACTCCAATGAGTTATTCAAAGAGAGAGAGTTGCCTTTTTTCAATAGCGACAACAACTACATTTGGATGAGACCCCTATACACATCATCACCGAATGCGGACCACTGATGCGCAAACGTAGCATACATCTGGGAAAGCACATTTTAAGCCCCAATGAAGCTAGGGATCTCAGTCCTCAAACAACTAATACACTTTCTTAAAAGTGTAGGGTTTGGGACTGAATTGTAGCATAGCGGCGATCACAATAGATCAAACATGGTCGCAGTGACACTGGTCTGAACAGGACCTGCATAGCCGCCCGCTCAAAATAAAAAAAAAACATTTTGATAGAGAGTAATATGGAGGATCACTCAATTAGGCACTTGAATGTCCATTGAGATTTTATATCTCTATATTTACAACCGTCTCGGTCGACCAAAAGAGCCTTGTCACGCTGCTCACCCGTGTATGCTGACTTCGCGTCCATCTGTCAGCTTACCCCATTGAGTAAAGTAATAGCAGCTTATCCCATGAATGATTAATAATATTCTTCGCGCTTATTTCACTGTTAACATTCTGAGAATATGATTTGAGGCAAAAAAAATTAAGAAAGTAATTTCTAAATTGCATCAATCAACGTCAGATGTGCATTAACAATATCTTTTTGTCTGAGATTTTACGTGAAATTTTTCGTTCTTTTATTTTAAATTAATGTATGCTTACCTTTACGTATCTGTAAGAGCGTATTATTTTCTTTTCTCATTATGGATAATATACATCTCATATAATAAAACCGTCTTAAGGCACTGTTTGTTTATTGTATGACCTGTTTATAATCTTGTGTAGGTAAATGAAGATGTTTGTATTAATTGAATGAGCAATAAACATTATTTA
The DNA here is from genome assembly GCA_014851415.1 of Cnaphalocrocis medinalis. Taxonomy (NCBI): domain Eukaryota; kingdom Metazoa; phylum Arthropoda; class Insecta; order Lepidoptera; family Crambidae; genus Cnaphalocrocis; species Cnaphalocrocis medinalis. The sequence goes on from CM026276.1 coordinate 8,124,919, forward strand.
TCTATCTTATTTCAAGATGATCTCTAATTTTCATACCCTTAATAATTGATTTCCGACTTTATGTTTTTTTAAACAAAGTTTATTTTCCATTGTTCCAGGCGAGACGTTAATAGTGTGGTTCTGCCTGGACTACTTTTCGGACTTCCTCTATCTGGCAGACATCTTGTTTCACTTCCGAACCGGGTACCTGGAGGACGGTGTGCTACAGACCGACGCGGCGAAGCTCAGAGCGCACTACATGAACTCAACGACCTTCTACATCGACTGCCTCTGTCTCCTGCCTCTGGACTTCCTGTACCTGTCCATAGGATTCAACTCTATTCTTCGCTCATTCCGCCTAGTGAAAATCTACCGATTCTGGGCATTCATGGACCGAACAGAACGGCACACGAACTATCCAAATTTATTTAGATCAACCAGTTTAATTCATTATTTGTTAGTGATATTCCATTGGAATGGGTGCTTGTACCATATAATATATAAAAACAATGGGTTCGGTAGTAAAAACTGGGTGTATCATGACACTGAGACTGCTGATGTGGTGAAACAGTATCTACAAAGTTATTATTGGTGTACGTTGGCGCTTACGACGATTGGTGAGTCTTTTTTTACTATTTATTTATAATAAGTGTATTAGATAGCAAAGACAACAGTGTGACTGCATTTTACAGGTTTATGAGTGTACATCATCATCATCCATTAATGTTTTTTTACTATTTATTTATAATAAGTGTATTAGGTAGCAAAGACAACTGTGTGACTGCATTTTACAGGTTTATGAGTATACTTAATACTTTACTAACGGTTAATGCGCGTAGCTATAAAACCATGCCTTATGGTGTGTCAATAAGCCTTTCGTGTGTGAGACACAGCAAGATTTCATCTTCACATTTTTATATTCCATCATGCTGTTAGCTTTTAACAGCTTATAGTGTAAATTGTATCAAGAATTCTACCACACTACAAAAACTTTTAATTAGGACTGTCCGTCGCAGAGATATCTTAAGTCCTACACGATCCCGTGCTCTCGACATTTCTAGCGAACTGACTTGCTGTGTTTAAAAGAACGAATCACTTAAATTATATTTGAAATTCCTGCTTTGAAATACTGCAGTTTTCGCTTGAGCGAAATTTGCAGAAGTTAAGATAAAGGAAATTGGCTGCAGGGGAGGTCGGGGGGATGGGGAGGAAACGGTCGCGTCAATTGGACGGTGAAACCGCACGTTTGTCACAGCACGCTTCTGATCAACATGGTTTTACATAAACACTACTTTATTTACATTTATTTAAAGTTTTAATTCGAGTTTCATAATTTCTAAAAATCATTACTTACCTACTGTATATGTAACTCTTAAACATTTTCTACAGTTTGTTTACATAATATTATTAGTATGACCGGTGACCGTTATCCGAGCCGTGAATGCGGAAGGCAATATACCAAATAAACTAACTAATCCGGACTCAGTATCAACAAAAATTTGAACGGCTGCTATTTAATAACAACAGAGATAATTATAATAATAAGAAAGTGTAAAATCTAAAAACACGCTTTAAAAGTATGAAACAAAAAATAGCCCTGTAGTAAATTTTTTACTGAGGGCTTACCATGAAACAGAATATACGAATCTTGTTCCCGCCCCTTTTACACACACTGCGTTTCCTTTGTTTGGGTGCGTCAGGTACGTAATAGGGTATTTGACTAATTTCGATATAGTTAAAAATATTGATACTTTTCGAAAATATTGGTAAATAAGAACCAATAGCCGAAATTTTTAGTTAAAAATATAACGTCTGGCTGGTTTTGTGAGCATTCAAAGTTTCATGGGCAAGTCCATTTTTAGGGTTCCGTAGCCAAAATGGCAAAAACGGAACCCTTATAGTTTCGTCATGGTCCGTCTGTCCGTCTGTCCGTCTGTCCGTCTGTCCGTCTGTCCGTCTGTCCGTCTGTCACAGCCGATTTACTCGGAAACTATAAGTACTACAGTGATGAAATTTGATGGGAATATGTGTTGTATGAACCGCTACAAAAATATGACACTAAATAGTAAAAAAAAGAATTGGGGGTGGGGCCCCCCATACATGTAACTGAGGGATGAAATTTTTTTTTTCGATGTACATACCCGTGTGGGGTATCAATGGAAAGGTCTTTTAAAATGATATAAAGTTTTCTAAAAAACATTTTTCTTAAAGTGAACGGTTTTTGAGATATCAGCTCTCAAAGTCGTAAAAAGTATGTCCCCCCCCCTCTATTTTTATAACTACGGGGTATAAAATTCTAAAAAAAATAGAGGTGATGCATGCTAATTAACTCTTTCAACGATTTTTGGTTTGATCAAAGTATCTCTTATAGTTTTTGAAATAGGTTGATTTAACTGTAATTTTGGTTAAGTTATTGTGCTTACACTGAAAACGATGGCTGAACCTTATAAGATAGATCAAAAAATATACTACAGTATTGTACACCTTTAAAAATCTTATATTTGCTGCTACGGAACCCTTTGTGCGCGAGCCCGACTCGCACTTGGCCGGTTTTTAAAGTTTATAATATTACTAGTGGCCCGCCCTCGCTTCGCTTCGGTATTTTAATTTTTTGAACGAAGTAGAATTCACAACAATCAAAGTAATTAGCAAAAGAAATTTTACTGATACTTAATAGGATTGATAATTTTGGTGATCGTAAACCTTAATGAAGGAATCTCAAAAAGATTTGATTTAAAAAATGTTGGAAACTCTATAACTTTACTTTGTCAAATTTAATCAGTTCCCCCGTTCACCCCTATAAGGGGAAGGGGGGACTTTTATAAAATTTCTATGCAAGCCTAAATACCAATTTTCAAGATTCTAGCTTCGAAAAATGACAATACTTTGTTTCAACCCCCTTTTCCCCCCTTTTTAGGTTGAAGAGAAAAATAACGAATTCACTTTCATTACATTTGTAGGCAAAGCCCAAATACCAAGTTTCAAGAATCTAGCTTTAAAATTGACAATACGGTGTTTTATCCCCCTTTCTCCCCTTTTTAGGTTGAAGAAAAAATGCCGAATTCAATTTCTTTACATTTGCATGCAAAGCCCAAATAGCAATTTTCAAAGCTCTAGCTTTAAAAATGACGAATTTTCCATACGACGTTTTAACCCCCTTTCACCCCTTTGTAAGCTGAAGAAAAAAAAATGCTGAAATTACTTTCATTTAATTTGTATGGAAAACCCAAATACCAATTTTCAAGACTCTAGCTTTAAAAATAATAAATCTCCCATACATTGTTTTAACCCCCATTTCACCCCTTTATGGCTTGAATTAAAAAAAAAAACTAAAACAGGATCAATTTTTATTTTTGATAAACAACCATAATCCAAATTTTCAAATCTCTAACATCAAATTGAAAGACTTTCATACTAACGTAAACCCCCCTTTCACCCCTTTAGGGGGTGAATTTCGCAAAACCCTCTTCTTAGTGCGCGCCTACATAGTAAGAACTACCTATGTTTCAAATTTCATGATTTTAGGTCCAGTAGTTTTGGCTGTGCGTTGATAGATCAGTCAGTCAGTCAGTCACAGGCCGAGGCGTTACCTCTTTATTAATAGTATAGAAGATATAGAAGAAGATAGAAGATAAAAATAATTATATCATTGAACTACCCATAGTACCCATACATTATACACGAACTTTTATTATGAAACCATGTACATAAACGAAACATTTGATATAGCTACCAAACAAAATTTACTAGACGCGCATACAAGACACTTGCGTGTGACGTCACACGCTAGTAGCCATTTGTATAGAGCGTTTTTGGGCCTGCGTAAAATGTGTGCTCTTAAAGTTGTGATATCTCAGGTAATTCAAATCAGAATCAAATAATTCTTTCAACAATGTTTCTTAAATAGAGGGGTCTTTTGATTAAAAACATAAAAAAAAATTGTCAAATACCCTATTCTTGTTTGTTAGGAGACGGTTTCATTGAACTCTCCCTGGTCCTTACTGTCTAAGACTTCTTCAACCTCGTCGGTTATTATCATACGGCTCCCCTGAAAGAATCTTTTATTTTATCTTTGAAGATAATTTATTAATCACTTACCGGTGCTGAAGTATCATTTAATTACTGGAGCATCACTTCAACCTGGCATTTCATGATTAATATTTGACGTAGGGCTTCTATAATCGGATTTAAGATAAGTAGGGAGAGAATGAAAATATTAAATTAAAATGTTAGTTAGTTCAAATGATTAAAAATTGCTGCTTTTGATTGCCCCAAGTTGTTTTAAGATAAATTTTTAATGCTTCATACAAATACTTGATATGTACAAGCGGTACTAAACGCGAGGATATTTTAGTAATAAACTTCTAGCAGTAAAAACCTGTTCGTTATTATGTATCTCGAAAACTTAATTATGCATTAGATCACGCCTGGCTAGCATGATCGCTTCTTCAAATTATACTATTGCATCAAGTAAAATTGTGGTCAATTCTTCTATGAAATGAAACTTGACTAAAATTTCAATTACTATTTAAGTACCCCAGGGCATCATATAGAGCTCAAGTCTTTTATAATAATAGGAATACGACTTTCAAAAGAAACTTCTGGATTAGAGCTACTTTTTTAATCAACCCTCCCCACACTTCATAAGTAGGTGCCTCGACCAACTTTTGCAAGATATTCATCAGATTAACATTTTAAACTAGATATTCCGTGCCCTCGGGTTTCTTGAAAGAAGCGTAATTAATACTTGAGTACTAGTATCTTTATTAAGTTACGTGTTCACTTGTATTCGAAATAACTACATACTTACATATGATTTATTTTACAAAATGGACAATAGATAGTCATGGTTCAAAATCATGCTGTCACATTTTATAAAGTCAAAGAAGAATATTTTATTATAATACTATACTTAATTAAGGATATCGGTTCGATCATCAGCCTGGTAAAACATGATGAACTGTACTTACACTGTCTGGGTGTAAAACGTATAATGATGTACTTAAAAAAACATAACATATTTTAAAAACATGTACCTATACAACAAACAAACAATCTGTTTTTTTTTATCTAGTTTCTTTAGTTGAATTATTTAATTTCAGTGTGAAAATTATGCATTGGGTTGATTTTATTACGAGCTACAAAATGGGATTGAATTTATTTAGAGAAATTTGCTTTGTTTCAAAATCCATCAGGTGTCCGCTCGTCTGCTCGTATAAAAATCCAAAGTAATTTACGTATCGACATATCTAAATTATGCTTACACGTTTGTAATATCATCTACAGTATTCACGAGCTCAAATTCGTCCATATTGAAAGCGTTTGACTCGTCCTCAACTTTGATCTTTGCCCCTTGAATAATCTTCTGCGATATTAATAGCAACATGACTCTAATATTATTCGGGTTTCTATTTGCGTAGTTGGGTGCGGAATTCAAACGTACGCACATTTGCACTTGCGGGTTAAATCTATGCAGTAAGGTTTACAGTTGTTTGATTTTAGGTACATAGTTAATTTTCCGGGCACCAATAAATTTTGCAGAGTTAGACCTTGACTTCCTCAATATTGAAACAAGAGCTGTTTTCTTGAATAATCTTGTTTGGTATTATTAATAGCATTTCTCGTATTCTATTTGTTGGGGTACAATGCATTTGTTGTCCAACTGTCGATCGGTGAAAACTGTTAAATATTAAGTTTTTTTTCTATTTTCTAACTCAACATAACTAAACCAGGCAATATTCTCTGTTGTCTATCTTTTTATAGTGATGGTCGCTTAGTGGATAAAAACAAGTAGCATAAATTTGTCCGTTTGTCCACCGCCTAGCTAAACATCTGTGGTGAATGTGCATTATACAGCATGAATATACATAATTGTCTCCATAACAGAGTGGTAGAATAAATATGGTTGATTTCCAAGGTGTGAAAAATCTTTATCAAATTTTATTATCATTTTTAATTTGTGTGTAACCTATTAGTTGTTAGTATACAAGTTTTAGCTGTTGTATTATCGTAAGCTATAATTATAAAATTGAAAATTGAGTTATGCAGTGTTACGTTAGGCACTCTAAAATATCAAAGCCGCTGAGCTAACGATAAACTTTGCTTTCGCAGGAGTTAACTTTGTAATTAGCAAACCCGACCATTAGCTATTTGAAATTAGTAACTATGATAAAAAAAGCCTAGATAATTGTCGCCTAGTAGAGCTGTTATTAAATGATTTTTTTTTTATGTGATAGGTAGCAGACGAGCAAGACGGATCACCTGATGATAAGCAATTGCCGCCGCTCATGGACACTTGCAACACCAGTGGAGTTACAAGTACGTTGCAAACCTTTTATTTATTTATTTAAAACTTTATTGCTCATAACTTTTGTACTAAAGGAATACTTAATGCCAACCTTTGGTCATGCAGGAAGGACAATTATCCACATTTTGACTGGCTGGATGGCGCACTTTGTAGTGACCCTGCCTCATACGCCTAAGGTTGTGGTTTCGATCCCTGTCTTGAACAAACATTCGTGTGATACTTGTGTTTATTCAGTGTCTGGGTGTAATATACATATGCAAGCATTATACAGGGTGTATCTGTGAACATTTACATCCTTCAAGGAGGTGGTTAGTAAGTCGATTCTCAGCCCATATCACGTGAAAAAACCACACCTTAAATTGGTCCCGAAAATTCGTTCATTTTCCGAAACGATACTGCCCAACAGCTGACCAGATAAGGCAACGACCTGAGTCGTCCATTCACGACTACAAACTAGCTGTACTTATCAGATTTCGATCTTATTACAATGACATAAAGCCGAAAACACGTTTCACCATTTAACATTTTAGGCTGTTTCGTAATTCAAGTGTCGATAGTGATGCGAATTGTGTCGGCTTTATTCGAAACACTCGAGTGTCGAGTGTTATTAGCGAAACTCATTCAATGGAAAAATCTCTCAACCTTTACCTATCATGACAAACTTCATGCAGTCGGTTCAACTCTTTCGAGACTCGAACCAAGGTTACAAACCATAATCTACCCAAGTTTTAACTGTGGGAGAGACACGCTTCGGCATTAATGGGCCGGCTTGGCCTGAGTGATACCACTGCCTCTGAACAGAAAACCGGCGTGAAGCAGCCCCTGTGCTGTGTTTCGCCGAGTGTGTGAGGGTACCGGAGGCCCACCCGGGGAGTAAAGGGGATTGAAGGTTGGCAGCGCACGTGTAACTCCACTGGTGTTGCAAGTGCCCATGGGCGGCGGCAATTGCTTACCATCAGGTGATCCGCCTGCTCGTTTCCTACCTATCACATAAAAAAAGTTAACTGGGACTCGAATGAAATAACCATGAAGGTGCTTTGACGCCTTTAGTTTCATGTCTGCAACGCCACGAGCTAAGTGCTCGAAGAACTCGAATGTAAATGAGTTGAAAACCGACAGTTAAGTCAGTTAAATTTAGCTCGCATAGCTGGCCAATTTTTTAAGTAAATGCTAAGTCACCATGAATTCATGACCATGCGTACAAAACATACCAAACGAGCTAACTTACGAGTAGATTACCTTTTGCTATGCAACCCACACCAGTGGGTTAGAATTGTAATAATAAGAGAAATAATAAACATGGCCACAAAATTTTTATTTGGCCACGCGCCCAAACTTCTAATTTAATAACTAAGCATCGGGAAAATTACTTAGCCTTTAATTAACTGATTCATCTTCTTTACAACGGCCACTAAAAATGTTAAAGAAAGCATCAAGTGAATATCCACAATTAATTTAACTTGTCCTTCTGATTTATATACTGCAAACTAATTTACTAACTCAGCCACGGAATTTGTAACTCATCACCATATTAAGTTTTACAGCTTCAATACAATGTCCACAAAAATAATACATTCCAGCTTCAATACTCAACATCAAAATATTATAACTTAACATCTAAAATAATACTTCATATTCTTTTATTGAGAAAATAGCCACTGTACCTACGATTTGGCGCCAGTGCGTGACATGACAGCAACCGGCAAGCATCTGATCGGCCTAGCAATCAGACTGAAATTCGTAATGGCGCCATTTGAGGTAAAAGCACAGTGCTTGGACTGAAAAGAAAGCGTGGAAGGCCAACTTAAGCGCGAGCGCCATTAATTAGCCAGCAATACATATTTTCTTTTTCTTATAATTTCTGAATTACATACATATACGTGCTAATTTAAATTTATTACTTACTAAAAACGATACCAATAAAATTGATTTATTTTAATTGTGAGGATTATGAGATATATTTCAAAAATCCAGCTATGAAAACATAAAGGAATCCATTAACAATTTTCTGAAATGCGTAATAATATTTTTTACACGCGCCAAACATCAATAATTTTGCAATAAAAATCATTGTGATTTGTGGGAAGAAATTATTAAAAAAAAAAATAATAATCCATTTTGTTTTCATAGCGTGATTGTTTTTTAAATGTTTCTCATAATCCTCACAATTAATATAAATCAATTGGCGGCTAGTATCGTCGCGTTGTTGCCTTAAATAATTCATGTGTAATAATAATAGTGGCTTTAATATAATATTCGATGACAATTTTAGGTAAATTTAACGAACGAATAAATGTAGGATGAGTTACATTTTATTCATACTAAATTATGAAATTAGAAGCTAATATCATTATTATTTTGGTGTCATATATTAATAATTTAGAAGGTTGCTATTTGAATGCATACCACAAATTTAGATGCTAAAAATAACTGCCATGCTGAGTTATATTTACAGTGGCTTACATAAAAGATATCTAGTGGCTGATATGCTATTATTCAGACGCGCATTGGTTGTGGCTGACTTAGTAATTTAGAAGCTAACATATATTTTCTGAGGCGAAAAATGCTATTAAAAAGAAGCTCGTTTAAATAGTACCCTAATAATAACTCGATAAATTGTTTGAGTGCGAAAATTTTACTCGAGTCCCATCACTCGGGTAGGGTGATCGAGATAGTGATTGCCCACTTAAGAAATTGACACTAGTTTTATTTCAATATAATCCTATTCTTTAACAATAAGAAATCAGAGTGTAATTATTTGACAACGTTAATAGTTTAGCATTGAGATAAGTTAGCAATAATTCAAACATCTAAAGAATATTTTATAATTATAACGTATAACAAAAATATCTCCTAAAAACACAGTGATTGCCCACTTGACACAGTCATTGCCAACCAAATGAGACAGTGATTGCCAACTATACTGCACGTTGTAATTCCATAAAAATACTATTAAATACTTAAAATTTTAGATCTTTCGTAAGTTTTTGTGCGTTTAAGATATATTTCTAAGCTATTGAAATCAGTAACATCATCCAAATAAGATACCATTGACTAAGAAAACCCGTTTAGTTTCAAAATCTAGTAAAATCGTCAAATTATTCTATCTAGTTTCTCGTTATCTCGGCGAATAAATGGAATGTACCAATTTTACAAAAGGTAAGTAGATACAGTTTTGAGGTTGTCGGAGGCCGAATGGGGGTGAGGGGAGATGGGAGGTGTTAAAAACATTGGCATCATACTTGTGACTCCACTGGTGTTGAGTATGTGCGTTGGCATTCGCTTACCATCAAGTGATGCGTGTTTTGACTGCACATTATAATATATAATAAGCAATGCTGCCGCCCATGGTCACCTGCAACACCGCTGAAGTCACAAGTGCGCTGCCAACCTTTTATCCCCTTCCCCCCCGGGTGTGGGCCTCCGTTTCCCTCACTCACTCGGCGCAGGGGCTGCTTCACGCTGGTTTTCTGTGAGGCAGTGGTATCACTCCGGTCAAATCGGCCCATTCATGCTGAAGCGTGGCTCTCCCACAGTTGAAATTTGAAAGTTTTTTTCTAATTATTACTAACTGCATCATTTGGTAATTAAATGTTAATATATGATAGGTGGCTCACAAGCATACGGATCACCTGATGATAAATGATTGCCTCCGCTCATAGACACTCGGAACAACAAGGGGAATCACAAATGCGCTCCCAACATTTTAACTCCTTTTCCCCCTTCATAGAGCCTCCGGTACACTCACGCGTTAGCGCCGCTTGATTTTGGTTTTCTGTGATTATAGAATCACTCCGTTTAAGCCGGCTCATTCATACTGAAACGTGCTCTCCCACGGTAAAATACATAATATAATTACGGTATATATTTGGTTGTTCTTCTTACCACCTTTCCTCCAAGATTTTCGGTAGCAGATCAAATTTTCCCCTATTTTAGGTCAACTTTTTGTAAAAAGCAGTTTTTTCGAAACTCCTTGTACCTAGACCTAGATATAAAGAAAGATACAGGATATAAAGAAAATATTCGGTTCGATTATTATATCCCTCACGTGATTTAGTAAATACCTATCCGGGCAATCACTGTCTCATACCCATGGCAATAACTGAATTCTGGTATGGCAATAACTGAATTTGTCATATTTTAGGTACAGTGATTGCCCACCCTCTTAAAATACTTAATGGAATAAAATTACGCCGCGATAACTGCTTCGAATGAAACATTAAAGCTTTAACTAACACGTCGTTGTGGATTAACGCTCAAAAAAGAAAATTAAAGTGATACAAACTTCAAAACTACAAAATGTATCCTTAACAAATTCTGTAAGGAATTCGCATTTTTTCAAGTGACGGACACCCGCTGTCCAAAAACTGCCATTACAATATTTTTATTGAAAATTTTGCCAAATGTCTTATTTAGAACTCTAGTTAACAGTATCCTAGTGTTATTTAACGGATTTAATGTAAAGCTACACCTTTGAAAATAAGTTAAAATGTATGTTAACCTTAATTCGGGCAATCACTGTACACTGGGCAATCACTGTCTCGGTTACCCTACCTAGCAATGGCGCCGCTTGTGAATGAAAGTCGGCCATCTTGGAAATGGCGGCGCGCGTGCCCACACTCACACTGTCTGACTAACTAGCTAGCTGTGTTCCAGTCGACCAGCGCCCGCGCCGGCTTGCGCATGTGGCTCACATCGATAGTTTGAGTGACGCAAGCGATGTTTAATGGGTACTATTTAAACGAGCTTCTTTTTATTAGCATTTTTCGCCTCAGAAAATATATGTTACCTTCTAAATTACTAAGTCAGCCACAACCAATGCGCATCTGAATAATAGCATCTCAGCCACTAGTTATTTTATATGTAAGCCACTGTAAATATAACTCAGCATGGCAATTATTTTTTAGCATCTAAATTTGTGGTATGCATTCAAATAGCAACCTTCTAAATTATTAATATATGACACCAAAATAGTAATTATATTAGCTTCTAATTTCATAATTTAGTATGAATAAAATGTAACTCATCCTACATTTATCGATCGTTAAATTTACCTAAAATTGTCATCGAATATTATATTATAGCCACTATTATTATTACACATGAACTATTCAAGGCAACAACGCGACTATACTAGCCGCCAATCGATTTATATTAATTGTGAGGATTATGAAAAACATTTAACAAACAATCCAGCTATGAAAACAAAAAGGAAAGTATTAATATTTTTTTACGTATTTATGTAATAAATTCTTTCCACAAATCACAATGATTTTTATTGCAAAATTATTATTATTTGGCGCGTGTAAAAAATATTATTACGCAACTCAAAAAAATGTTAATTCATTTCTTTATGTTTTCATAGCTGGATTTTTTAAAATATATCTCATAATCCTCACAATTAAAATAAATAAATTGGTATCGTTGCGATGGCACCTTAAGGACAATCAAAGTAAAACCCTTTATTTATGATAATCAATTTTTGTATTGAAATAAAATAATTTTTAGTAAGTAATAAATTTAAATAAGCACGTATATGTATGTAATTACAAAATTATAAGAAAAAGAAAATATATATAACTGGCTTATTAATGCCGCTCGCGCTTAAGTTTGCCTTCCACGCTTTCTGTTCAGTCCAAGCACTGTGCTTTAAACTCCAATACCTGATTGCTAGGCCGATCAGATGCGTGCCAATTGCTGTCATGTCACGCACTGGCGCCAAATCGTAGGTACAGTGGCTATTTTCTCGATAAATGAATATGAAATATTATTTTAGATGTTAAGTTATAATATTTCTATGTTGAGTATTGAAGCTTGAATGTATTATTTTTGAGGACATTATATTGAAGCTGTAAAACTTAATATGGTGATGAGTTACAAATTCCGTGGCTGAGTTAGTAAATTAGTTTGCAATATATAAATCAGAAGGACAAGTTAAATTAATTGTGGATATTGATTTGACGCTTTCTTTAACATTTTTAGTGGCCGTTGTAAAGAAGATGAATCAGTTAATTAAATGCTAAGTAATTTTCCCGATGCTTAGTTATTAAATGAGAAGTTTGGGCGCGTGGCCAAATAAAAATTTTGCGGCCATGTTTATTATTTCTCATGTTTAATTAGTGGTGCCGCGAATTCGGGATTAGTAGATAATGTAATTGCAATGATTTCATAGCAAAGTGTGTGTGTGTGATTGCGAGGTCTGACGGGTTTGTGCATATCGATCAATTTTGTGAAATGAAAGTGCCATTTTATGGTGAGTGTTAAGTGAATGCAGAATCATTATGGATTTCCGGGTCGCAATCGCAACTCGCAGGTACCTAACCTAGGCAAGTACTATCTCTCAAGTTTCACTGATTAGATCAAACCAGTTTTGATCTCACGTCTACCAAACATTGCATGGTTTTCATGTTTTTCTTTTCCCACTCACCCGACAAGACTGGGCAAGATATCAAGCTTTTGATGGTAAAAATATCGGATTATTCGTGAATGAGTAATTTACAAAGATAAGTAAATGTTTACAGCTAATCATGAAATTCTTCTAGTGACCTGCCGATTCAATAAATGGCAACGTTGTAGGTTGACCTTGACTTACACGTGCCGAAAAGTTACACGCGCGGCGGCATGGCGTTTGTCGGCTTTCTTTGATAGGCCGCGCCGCGCGCGCCGCGGCGCGACGTTGCATGCTTGCTAGGAAGGCGGGTGGTGTGTGTCTTGCGTGTGTAAATGTGTGAGTTTGCATGAATGATAGAAGTGAGTGAAACGTTGTTTCGTGAGAGAGACATTGCAATGTTGCGCCAATGAAAATCTGTTGAAGTAGTCCAGTAGCTTTCGTGTGAAAGAGATGGCCTTTGCCATCGTTCGACCTTATAGCAGTGTGTTAAAGTCGAGATGTTGGGCAGAGAATTGAAGGAGTGGTTTAGGGAGTGTCCTAACTGTGCGTAGTACTACACCAATACTACGTTTACTACGAATTCTTTGACCCACTTTGACCCCCAACACGGACCATTAGTTTACAGGACTTTAGGATTACTTTGATCGAAAATAATTTGAAATACATGCGCCTATTGTACCGTTTTATATTTTTCATGATTATTATACCAACTCCCAAATCACACCCTGAAAGGATGTAACTGTTTACCGATACACCCTGTACTTGTAAATCTTCTGTTGTCTGTGTCTGTACACAAGCGCTTAAGATATCTACTGAGCACAGAAATAGGTGACTACTTATATGAAATGTTATGTGAATTTATTATTACATGTGACAATGGTCAATGTAGAATTCGATACATAAAAAAAACATTTTTGCAATTGTTACTCAACATCAAATAATTGCACTAATGGACTGAATGAGCACCTTTGATTGATGACAAAAAATTACCAACACATAATTTAACAGCGTTTCTATATTTTCCTAACATAACAATTTCTTAACAACTCAAGTGACGCCCACCGCACGCCACGCTTAGGGTTGCCAACCTTAGGTACTATAATATATAGTATTGTGCTATGTTTCAGGACTCCGTACTTTAAACTGTTGAAGAAAAATAGTATAGTTTGCGCAAAAAAGTTATTTCCGCACAATAGACGAATGTTTGTACCCGTTTTGAAAGCTCAAATATAAATAAAATAGCATTAAAAATATATTTGGGTAATTTTCAAAGAGATGTCTCTACCATGGTAGTTCTGAAATGAAATAAAATAAAAGAGAAACAACTATTAAGTAAATTAAAAGATCTTTATGTCAATTAGTATTACGTACGGTATTTATCTTGATGTCAATTAGTACATGTTCAGATTTAAAAACTACCACAGTAGTGACATCACGATGAGATTACCCATTTATACAAATAAAAAAAAAACAAATGGTCAATGTAGAATTCGTATGTAACATTAAAAAAACATTTTTGCAGTAATTGTTACTCAACATCAAATAATTGGACTAATGGATTTATGACTTATAAATGTTGGTTGGCAACCCTAACCGCTTCAAATTACGTGGAGGAAATAGCGTATGGCTGACTCGAGTAACAGGCATTCATCATACAAAATCATTTCTCCGTTATGAAAAATGACTAGACTGTCTGCCGACGCATGTGCGAGTGCGCCGTGAAATTAATTCGTAATACGCGTCTCAGATAGCGCATGAGTTGATCAGAATTTTTATTTTTACTTTTTAATAGTCGTAACTAAATATGTTGTTTAGAAATAAGTTATTGTTTGAAACTTTGACTGTGACGAGCATTAGAATTGAAATAATATACAGAATAAGGCGCTTGGTAGCAATCCCATTAACCATTACAATCTTATATTAGCTGTAAAATATTAAGTCCTACCGTGGTAGGACTTAATATTTTACAGCTAAACTCGTGAGTTTTATATAGCACAAGATTTGCATATTATCAATTGCTATGCAGCCCGATCCAGCCGAGAAGTTGCGCTCATAATCACTTTGCAGCTTGGCTTATAATGTTTTTCGAAGGATTTTATAATAATATAATTATATTAGAGGAATAAATACCAGGGTGCTGACATCTTTAATTGTGGGAGAGCCATGCTTCGGCATGAATGGGCCGGCTCGACCGGAGTGATACCTCTGCCTCAGAAAACCGGCGTGAAGCAGCTCCTGTGCTGTGTTTCGCCGAGTAAGTGAGGGTACCGGAGGCCCATCGGGGGGAAGGGGATAAAAGGTTAGCAGCGCACTTGTGACTCCTCTGGTGTTGCATGTATCCATGGGCGGCGGCAATTGCTTACCATCAGGTGATTCGCCTGCTCGTCTGCCGACTATCACATAAAAAAAAATCATTGTTGATTTTTTTAGGAATAACTCGGGACAATCTCGTCGAACCCCTTTGAATAAAAGCACGAGAACGCATTTTTATTTTGCCTGGTAAGGCGGATATTTGCTTGTTAGACTCTCATTATACGATTACAAATATTTATTGTTGTGATAAGATGCGGTCGGCAGCAAAAGTATAATAATGCAACGCGAAAGTTTAAAAAAAAAAGTAAAAAAACTAAAACCCAACTACGACAAAAACGATGCAGAAAAGTATAAAACAAGCCTTTCGTTGTAAATTTACAATAATGTCATACAATACTATTCTGAAGTATGCAATTTTCACTATGTAGAGAAAAATTTTCTTGTTATAGCCTATAACCACGGACAATTAGGACGCTTATAATGATATGTCATTTGTCGAATTCTGATAAATAGTTTAGAAGTTACGTGGAAACAGATGACATATATACATAGCCTGTCAAAATCATAACCCTCCTTTTGCTTTAACCGTAGTCGGGTAAAAACATAATCTATGAAACCGGTTCTAAGTGTCAAAATCATAAGTGCTTCCGTACGTGTCTAAAGGCGAGTTTTTCCCTCCACATTTTTACAGTCCATTTTAGAGTGAGGTACCTATTTTGTCCGGTAATGAAGTTTCATCGACGGAGAATGAACAAAGGGACTCATAACGCGAGTGATGGAGGGCCTGTCTTCCTGCTCATTTCACTCCCAACGATCATTGCTTTATAATTACGAGGAGACGTGTACTGTGAGATGGGATGTTGTTACTATCTTTATTTATATAAATTTCCTTGTATTTCTTTAGTAGTGTATGCGGTGTATTTCGTGAAGCAAGTGAGATCACTGGATGCCCAATTGGGGGGAAAGAGCGTTAATGGGTCTCTACTAGTGTTGCAGGTGTCTATGGGCGGCCATCGCTTACCATCAGGTGACCCGTCTGCTCGTCTGCCACCTATCATGTATCACATAAATAATTCACACTTATAAATACGTCTATGCGTCTACTTTGGGACTAGAACCCATTACCTTCATTAGACGTGACTGCTGCTACAAAACATAATACTACGTATATTTGTTTATATTTGACATTTTATTAGATCAATCAATATAGGTACATTATAAATACTACCCTAAGATCCTAATAGATGTACCTATAGGTACTTCATTATTTGTTATCATTAAGCAGTGGCAGCAGGTGGGAAGCTACCACAGAAATTCTACTCTGCTACGAAATTTGCTACGATGCTATGGCGTAGCAGAGCTATTGTAGCACAGCAGCAATGGCAGTGGATAGGAACATGCGTCGCAGTAGCACAAAAAAAGATGGAAGCTTGGATGCATGTCGGTTTCCTAATTAGAACTATAACGAAGTCTTTAATGTTAATGTCAGTTTTTGAATTTATTATGTACTTTTGTTTGATTTGTCGCCTAAACTCAAGTCGAAGTAGGTAGGTCGTAATATTCACTATTATTTTAAAACTAGGAATATCTAGTCTTAATTTTTAATGCGGTAGGTGACAGGAAAACAAATAGATGGTGAGAGATTGCCGCCGCCCATAGACACCTGTAACACCATTAGAGTCAAGTTAAGAAGAAGAAAAGAACCAACCCAAAGAAGAAAAACAAAAGTCTATTAAGTACAAACCCCCAAATCCTTAAGAAAATTAACCCCGCATACAATAATACTTTATGCTTCATTATCTTCTTTAAAACGGATTGAATGGCAAATCAAGTATCATTTACCGTCGGATATTTCTTATAAACCCTTCGATAGCTCAGCAAGTCATCGATTTCCCCGCATTAGCGGCATAAATAAGTGTTATCTTTCCTACAATTATCTCGTTGTTTATGGCGGGAAGTGTCGAGGCCCGGACGGGGCCGCGGGACTGGAATAATAGGGACGCTCAGGCTATAGGGAAGTGTCACTGTAAAACCTAATAATCCGGTTTATGATAAGTCTACAAACTGATCAGGTTAGTAGGTTAATCTTCTTCTATACCTTTTTCTTAAAAGTGGCGCCGCCAAACTTTGTTTCGGGCGACGATTTAATACCACTTTTGTAATCTAAAGAATCACATACATTGCTGAGGTGTCGATTGCATTGCGTTAGGTTTTGCTTTTTCGTTTAGTATCAATAAGGTTTTACTTCTTTATAAATAGGTATGAGATCTAACAAACATTTAACACCTTTGTCTTGACCTACCTTGATTATATAATTATTTATCTCAAAACAACTTGGGGTGACTAAAAATAATATCAGTTAGAACATGAATCACTGATTTTAAAATTTTGTTCCGTCTGTTTGTTTGATTGTTCGCGCTAGACGCGAAAACTACTAAACGGATTTGAATGAAACTTTTTCTTTGCATAGGCTACATACTGAGTGTATCAGTAAATATTTATCGCTTGTCTTCCACCAATCATGTTGAACAACATAATATGCTGTACCACTTTTGGAAATTGTCGTTAATAAAATTACCTTTTTATACACTTTTTGCTCGATAAGGGAACCGCCACCATGACAGTGAGATCAGGAACAACCGGATCACCACTTGACCAACGCCTCGTTGTTCTGTGGCCTTACCATGAGTTTAAATACTATCCTCGTTATCGAAAACTATCGTTTTATCTCTTTCATTGTGATGCATTTGAAAGAGACAGAGCAATAGTTTACGTTATGTCAATTCTCGATGTCAACTCATGGTAGCGCTACTGTACTTCTCTGCCTACAGTTTAGTGAGAGTGTTTGAGCTACCTATCTCAAAGTCAGATCAATGTATGTCATGTAGTGAAATTAATATATACTGTTTTGTTCCTTATCGTACATTCCTACAGCCCTGGCCTCAGATAGCTCAGGCCGGGCAACTCCCGGCTGACGCGGCGGCGGGTGCTTAGTTATTATTTTATCTGCTACACCAGGGTGGGAACAACTTATAACAGCTAATTATAGAACGAGTTATGAGTTCCGGAGAGCATAATCTCGCCCATTCAGTTTGTAATAAGTGAGTGTAGTGATTAAAATTAGCATTTGGCGCGCAGGTGTGGAATGTAGGTTTCTTACTGTGCAATCGAAGACTGACTTTTTTTAATTTTACAGCGAGTAGAGGAATAGACGAATTACCTGATTTAAGCGATTACCACTGCCCATGGATATTTGCAATACCCGAGGAGTCAAATGTGCGTCGTCGACCTATTGAAAAAATACGCTCTCTTTTTTAAAGTTTGCAGGTTGTATCGTTAATATCAACCTCTTCAAGGTTAATATTTCTAGAAATGATAGAACAATTTTTTATTAATTTTTGGTACCTTAAGGGGCTATATGTATGAAACTAGCGCCGCCAACCTATTTACACTGATTGTGGCGAAAATATGATATTTTTGAAGAAAATAAAACATTACAGACTTTGATCCAAGTAAATTGGATTGTTCAAGATGCAATACAATATTTCTAACACGCGACAAGTAACTACTAATGTAAATTATTGCTAAAAACGGCCACTTTTAGCAATAATTGACATAATTGTTACTTGTCGCGTGTTTTATATTTTGTATTGCATCTTGAAAAATTCCATTAAATTTTATCTAAGTCTGTAATGTTTTGCTTTCTTAAAAAAATATCGTATTTTCGCCACAATCAGTGTAAATAGTTTGGCGGCGCCAGTTTCATTTGTACAGCCCCTTAAGCACGGATTATCAAAAAATTTCCAAGATTATCAAAGAATAAAAATCGTTAAAACTGGAACCCACTACATCTAAAATGAAGTAAATATAAATAAAAAGCTGAAACGCAAACGTTGTATTTAGTTACAATGAATTTTATCAAACTAAAGGGTACATTTTCACTGCCAATATCAACAATACAGCTAAACATTGCTTTT
Source organism: Cnaphalocrocis medinalis (assembly GCA_014851415.1). Lineage (NCBI taxonomy): Eukaryota > Metazoa > Arthropoda > Insecta > Lepidoptera > Crambidae > Cnaphalocrocis > Cnaphalocrocis medinalis. Next base: position 8,143,886 of record CM026276.1, read on the forward strand.
ATTAAATCAGTTTCGCCAACAGACACACTAGATAATTGATTCGACCGATCGGCCAACTAATCAATAGTGCGATCGACTGGTTGGTGAGCTGATCGAGCGCAGGGTTGCCACATGGCTGGACATATAGTTATAGCTGACCCGTTTAGTGCAGTAGTGGTTTGAGCGGCAGGGTGAGACGCATGATCGTGGGTTCGATTTTCGCACCAGCACAAATTTTGATTAAAAAGACATTCGTATTGCGTTTGAGTGTTTGCGGTATCTTCGTTGTCCCTAGTTTCTATAGTACAGGGGAAAATCTTAGTTTGAGTTTTTTTTTGTATATTGTTGTGCTGTCGATTTTGTTTCACAGAACGTTGTACAGCGATATGGAGCGAAACAGGACTGTCTATTCTATGCATCATCATCGTTACAGCCCACATGTACCTCCTTCTGGAGCCTTCTTTCTTCACTTTGACAGTATTTTATTCTAACTCTGCTAGTTTTGCGGATTGTCAAAGTGCGGTTGCAATCGCTTACCATCAGGTGAAATTAAAAAAGTTTGAACCCTATACAAACTTAAACTAACTTAATATTAATCCTTCAAACTGGTTGAATGATTTTGCCGTTCTAAAAAATGGCAACCCTGACCTGAGCGGGCGACGACAGCCCTTGTCGATAAACAAGTAGGGACCCTAGACTACTCCACTCGATAGTGCTTCAGTTGAGATCCTACCAACACTATTTTGTCTTCTTTTGCATTTTATCGATGGCTTTGAACACAAAATCGGTATAAATTATCTAGATGACATTCTTAAAGTTCAAATCCAATTTGATGTTAGATAACTCGATTTATACTATAAGTTCAATAATTAACGCTAAAATGATCAATTTCTTCAAAATATATTAGTGTTTCTCTGTGTAAGAAATTGTGAGAAAGCAATGATGAAATGACCTGAAGAATTGAAATGGTCCCCAAAATAGTTTTTTTATTTTTTTACTTTTTAAATAATAGTTACACGTGATTTTTTCTGTCCGTAAAATTAAAACAGAAGTCAATTTTCAAACTTCTCTGCCCCTGAATTGTAACGTAGGTACTGGTTGCAAAACTAGGCTTGAAAAGTTTATCCACTTGCTTTGATAAATTAAACACTACAAATATTGCAGTGTGATGATTTTTGATCTAAAATCGCCTTTGTACCTACTTTGTAACTCTTATCTCAATAAAATGACCTCGCCCAAGATCGTGCGAAGTGGCGAAGTAAAAGAAAAAAGATCCTGAGCTCCGAAACGAAAGCTAGGCTTTGGCTTGGCTTGCAACCGACACAAAATAGTGATAATGATGAAGTACTTTGTAGGTAACTAAATAAAAAAGCTAAGCGCTAGCCCATAACGATTGCTAAGAAACAGAATTAGCTAGCCACGGTTTTTGTCCCGTATCAAATCGGACTTATCGCAAAGCATTGTACCTACCTACTTAGCTCATCGGCGACATTCCCGCCATAAACAAGAGATAATTGCGGGAAAGATAACACTTATTTATGCCGCTAATAGGGCCGGAATCGATGAGCCGTCGAGAGCTGTTTGTACGTGATCGGAAGGGGAGTTTAATGCAGCTGATAAAAAGTAGGTAGTAAAGCTGTCCCAAAGCTATTTATTTTTTATTTGGGGACACAATCAATTGTTTTGCAATATTGGTTAATCATTCAATTTTAATACCTTCAATCCCGGAGCTATCATAATAGGTAACACGAATAAAGCCCCTTCAGCATGTTAGATCATCAAAATAAAAATCAGCTGTTCCATACAAAAATAAATGTTTAAGGAACAGCTTATTATTTTGATTATCTAACATGCTAAAGTGGCTTTATTCACGATTAAAACGACAAAAGTTTAATAGTAGTCTGCGGGAGCACTATTGAATCGATTGATTAGGATTCGGATCAGTACCTATTTAAAATACCTCATCATCAGCAACCCACACTCGTCCACTGCTGGACATAGGTCTCCCCTAATGCATGCCACCGCTCCAAACAGCCCACACCAGCCGGCCTTCGAATGTCATCATCCCATCTTGTCGCAGGGCTGGCAGGGTTACCATGCCTAAACACAAGTAAATATTCCTGACTCTTCCGATCCATATATCGCATTACAAGTATAAATCTTCGTCAGTATTTACTGACGCAACATAGAACGGAGGTGTTTCATTGTGGGACGCTATTCGGTTTAATGATCACCGCAATGAGTTCCGCGTGGCGAACATTCGCCATTAAAACCAAGTGCCATGCATTTATGACCCAGATCTTGTGAGTAAGGCTGCTATTCTACCGGGGATGAGTGAGACAGCTAAGCCGGGAGCGAAAGCTAAGCTATGAAACTACGTAACTATTATATTACATTGTTGATACGAACAGATATTCATATTATTCTAAAAATCAACGCTGAGTTAGATAATGCTGTTCTTCTTGTACGTACAGTCGAGTTCAAAAATATGTATACTCTTTAGGACCTTGTCACAATACATATTTGTAAGAAAATGGAAGTCGTTTTCTTATACATAATATGTAGGTACTGTGACAAGGTCCTAAAGTGTATACATATTTTTGAACTTGACTGTACATTCTCATTGACTGGCCGGCTGGCGCATTTGGTAATAACCCTGCCTTATACGCCAAAGGTCGTGGGTTCGATCCCCACCCTGGACAAACATTTGTGTGATGAACACTTGTATTTGCTCAGTGGCTAGATGTTGTATAGGTATGTATTTAAGTATTATATTTGTGATCATCTGTTGTCTGATATCTGGAACAAAAGTGCTTAAGCTACTTAGAACGGATTCAGGTCAACGTATGAGAAGTTGAGTGAGTTTATTATTATTAATTTTGTGATTGGTGTACTTTTATGATGCGGTCGTGACCATCATTGTGAGTCAACATGAGTTCCTCTTCATCCTAATAATCTTAGTGATTTGGCGTCACTCATGGCAAGCTGCAGCTGTCCGGGTACACTCGTAACCGGACCATGTAGTTGATCTGGTCTTAAAGTACAGGATTTTTAATGAAGTAAGGGAGTAGAGGAGCAGATGCATCGCCTAATGGTAAGTTACAGCTGCCTATGGCCAGCTGCAATACCAGAGTAGAGGCAAGTGCGGCGCCGGCTTTTTAAAAGGGCATACACTTTTTGTTGATGGTTTGAAAATCGTATTACTTACTTATTCCACTGGCTCAGCGAAAAACAACAAGTCTTGGCGTCCGAAACTAGAGAACGCCACTTTGGTCGATCCTGCACCACTTGATGCTAGTCTAGCCTGAAGTTCGCAAATCGTAAAAAAACGTTTTGGTGGGGTAATTTTAGCCGGCTGTCATCCTATATTTTTTTCGTATAGAGCATTTGGATTTGCAGGCATTGTCATGGTTAAAGACTATCTGATCATTGTGAATTATCTGTCGCCTCATAGTGGAAAGGCAGCCTTCGTTCATCCAGTTCTTACCTACATCCAGTTATTACAAAGAAGGTATTATTACGACCCGCTAGGAGCCGCTGAGCATTCGAGAAATTCGCCAAATTAGCCTTTACAACCCTTAGTTACCTACCTATTACGATGTTAAATGCGCTTATTATGAGATCCCTCGCGTAAATTTAATGCTTTATTTGAAAAGGTATTTAAAGAACAAAGATTCTTTTTCCTCACCTTTTCTTTGTAACGTTGTAATTTCGTTAGCTTCAAATTTTATTTGCTTTTGGGCATATTTTTAGTTACTTGCAGTATTGTTGTGATGTATGTAATGGCCTGTATTGTACAGACAGCCATATGATACATGAGGTTACCAAAATTTGACAAATTTCCTCAGTTGATATTCGACTCAATTTGTTTGACAGTAAGATGAGAGTCGATTAAAGTAATTTGACAGTTTTGTATACTTTGATGTGTGGCTGTACGTACTATCCTCAGAAAGTTCATTCAGTATCTTTAATTTGTGCAATAAAGCACCCATTTATTATCGTAAGTTGATCAATTTTTCGGAAAATAACAAACTAAAGCAGAAGTCGAAGTGAGTAATTTAAACGGTATTAGGTTTATTTTCCACAAATAGTTTAGGTTAGATTAGAACTATCACATGAGCTACCGCGCTCTAGGTCACCCACTAGTTTAACTTAACCTAACCTAATTTCGAAAATAAAATTTAGCACAGTTTGATAGTTCAAAATTTGATCAACTTACAGTTCGGACTATTTTACGGTTACATAATATACAAAATAACATAATATAAATATTTTGTTGTGTAAAAAAAACTAATGAGTTTATTAATAACGACCCTACTACAATTGTATTTCTATTGAATTACCACAGGTAGCGGTGCTATTTTGATTGTGAATTAAAACAAATATCAGAGACACCAAGCAGAAATAACAGAACCGTGTATTCTGTTTATCACAATAACCAAAATACAAGTACACTCCGTTATTTGTAACAGTGACAGTAAATACAGACGAGGACCGGTATCTTTTTGAAGCTCCCGTCACCGCCGGGTTCGTAGAACAAAGCTATTTTTCACCGCACTTCTTTTATATTTACGTTCCCGAAATGGAAAGGGTTGTAACCGGCAGATGTCCACAACAAAGGCCCATCTCCACAAACAGAAATTGTAACTTCGGAATACAACTCGACAAAAACTTGCTCGACAATGCACGTCGGTTGACACACGCTTACCTCCCGCCTTTCACTCCCCTATCGATAGATCCTCTCTGAATAGCAGTCACCGGAAATATTTTTAAAGGCTGGAAAAGGTACAGGGGCAAAATGTACGACTTGAAATAGGTTACAAACGGTTACTGGTGTAAACGAAAAAGTTTGGACTGTAATCACGAGAAACGTTATGGGTGATTTCGATCCATTATTTTTTTTATATCCTATAGGAAGGCAAACGAGCATGCGGGTCACCTGATGGTAAGTGATTACCGCCGCCCATGGACATCAGCTACACCAGAAGGAGTGCGGATGCGTTGCCGGCCTTTTAGGAAGGTAAAGGCTCGTTTCTTGAAGATTTGAATGTCGTATCGGTTCGGAAATACCGCTGCGGGAAGTTGATTCCACAATGAGGAGGTGCGATATTTATCAATATACATACATACTTATAATAAAAATGTAAAAAGCTGTACCCCTATTTAATCGGAGAGATAAAAACAGTAACCATCATCGATGTTAAAGCTTTTGTGTGTCTGTTTGTTCGCGCTAATCTCGGAAATTACTAAACAGAATTTAACGTCGTAACGCCTAGACAGCAGACACAATGGAAAATAAATTGCTTTATACCTTTTAAAAGGCTTATGGGCCGGGCCTTACGACGTTAACTAAACTTTTTTATTTTATTTCGGCAGACCAAACTACACGTGATCTGCATGCACAAGTCACACAATATTACATTATATTAAAATATAACTTTTAATCATATATTAAAATGTTCATACAAAATTTACAGTGAGTATCCATGGCTTTAAGGACTGTCACGTTATCACGTTATTATCCTGAAGAATAACCCACCTATTTTTTTCCCAGGAACTATTGCGTCGGCATATCGTTATATTATATCATACGGATGAAACTTGATAATCTGACTGTAAAGGCTCTTCTTACAATAAAAACCACGTACCTTATCTTTTGCGGAGACATCAAGCCTTTTTATAAAACTTCAGGGAAACTCTTTTTGATTGCACTTGACACACTTATAATCTTTCTTAAAACATTGTTGGTTTTCTTACAATTTTCTTTATTTTGTTGAAATATTTTACTGGTGCGTGCTGCATACTAACTAGGCTTACTAGATTTTTGTAGTCTCTTTATTAATATTTTTGCTGAGGTAAATATTTTTTTTTTATTTGTTGTGTTTGTTTGAGAAATGAAAAAGAAATCACTTGTTTTCTTAAGTAAGTAACAGATGCGGATATTAATTACTTTATTTTTTAAAATATTTAAGTGGTTTATGGTAGCGTTACCTACGCTATATACATTGTACTATTAGTTATGATGATATTTAAAGGAGTACCTAACCTTTGTTCTCACAAACCGAAACACAAAATATGACTTCTTTTTCTTTATTAAAGGAGTTTTGTCAATGTTTGACTATGTTTCTCCGTTTTAAACAAATAATACAATACATAATACCAATTATACATAAGTATGCCACTATGGCTAAATCTTATAACCTCTCGTATGTGGAATACCGCCAACTGTCAAATTTCTTTTTTTTTTTGACGTCCTGTGGAGCCCGCTCCGGGACGCTCCACAGACAGGGGTAATTTTGTGGCAGAGGTGTACAAAAACCCAATTTCCTACATATTCACTTCGCTACATATCAGTTAATAATTTTAATTTTATAATTAGCCCAATTATATAAAAAACCAGACAAACCAGACGCAGGACAAAAGTCTATGATGTCGGATTAAGAGTGATGGAACTCAAGTGGAATTGGGCAGGACACCTAGCCAGGCGAGGTGATGGCAGGTGGAGTAAGCTCCTTAACGAATGGTGCCCTAGAATGGGCAAACGAAATCCTGGTCGTCCAGCAGCACGATGGGTCGATGATATCACCAAAATAGGACGTCTTGCTTGGATCCGAGCAGCTCAGGACCGGGAACTTTGGCGGAAAAGAAAGGAGGCCTATACTCAACAGTGGGTACTGCCGGGCTGATGATGATGATGATGATGATATAAAAAACCTAAACAACCCTCGAACTTCCTCCAATATGGGACTGGCCATGACTACATTTATTAATTTCACATTTACAATTGCCGAAATGCTTTGTCCAAAAACTAGTCAAGTATGTAATGAAAGTGTCATACTTCGTTTTCGTCGTTTTGCCACTAAATATTGTGTTGATTTGTAGTTATATTAAACTAGCGGCCGTCCGCAACTTCGTCCGCGTGAAAAATTAACTTTTTACCCCCCTTTTAACCACTTACAACCCCTTTTTCGCAATAAAAAGTAGCCTATGTTCTTTCTCAGGGTCTAGATCATCTGTATACCAAATTTCATTTAAATCCGTTCAGTAGTTTTTGCGTGAAAAAGTTACAGACAGACAGACAGACAGACAGAGTTACTTTCGCATTTATAATATTAGTTAGGATAAAATGAGTCAATGCGATCTGAAAGATATAAAATCTTTATAATTTCACAAATGAAGTCATTTCCCAACACACAATTGACATCGAATTGCAATTGTAATTCAATCACTTTTGTGAATTTCATTCTCGGGAATGCGAGAACCTATTTAATTTAAAAATGGTATTCCGTTTTTAAAATACTCTGGTGGAATGCTTTTAATATTCATCTCAAAATTCAGTTTTTTTTCAGTACCCAATCGAGTTGCTACTGAGAGAATTCAGGTAGCGCTTTTTGTAACGAAATGTATTATTTTCAACAAGGGTATTATGGTAAATATTTTTTTGTAATCACGCTCCAAGGGTAAGTGCGATGCCCGTACGGGACAAACATTGATGCGATGAATAAAGGTACTTACTTCTAAAAAAATTAATGCGCCACACAATCACACCAATCAACCTGATCTCAAACTATGCCCTAGTTTCCCTGTACTATAAGTACCAGATGACTATAATTAACTGGGGGCGTCAACCCAAAATACCCTGACGCAAGAAAATTTTGAAAATTTAATTTCTTAATCTACTTACTTACTCATTACTCCGCTGGCATAGTGACCGGACCGGACCGCTTATGACTACGGCTGTTGTAACGCTGTCGAAACGTCACGCAGCAAGTACTATAATGTACTTTTATTTTTACATCCTAGCATTTAGCCCCGTTTATGTTTTGAGATACATGTTTATTTCACAAAAATGTTCTTTCTATCGGTGAGGCAGTTCGTCTTCATAAAGTGTTTTATAACAATATTTTTAATGCTGTCAGTTTCAAAATTAAATAATTAGTTAGCATTTTCTTGACAATCCGTGCTCGGAATGTTTGTTTTTACCTTACCAAAGAAAACCGTAACGTCACTAGGATAGTCGAAACATCACTACTGAAGACTTACCTTACCTACCCTTAATTAGAGGGCGGAAAAAGCTCAATGGGGCGTCCCTAATTTGGCGAAAAAAATCCTTTGATTTAACTCTTTGTGCATTAACACGCGCCTACGAATTCACCCAATCTTCGGTTAAATGTGGTTAAATTTACATCTACGTGTCTAGAATACGTGCACGTTCCGGTTAATCAACCGTAACAATAAATCAAAACCGCGAATAAATTGCCCGTAATGATTGTGACGAACGGAACGTAATGTACAAGGATTCAATGGAAAATTCAATTGATCAGTAATCATGGTGAATTGGAAAGCGCCTATGAAACACGGTATTGGATTTAAAACACTAATTTAAAATGTAAAGTGAACTCTTGTTTCCGCTCCTACTAGGTCCATGGTACATACAGTTATATAAAACACAATTTTGCAATGTTAACTTTCAACTATAAATAGTTTTAGTAAACATAATTATGTAAGTTACAGGACACTGTTCCTGAGGCAAACACAGACAACAGTCCCGTGATGAACATTTAATTATGTTTGATCTTCAGATTTCAGTAACATTATATGATTATTTTTTACTACGGCACAATATTACGGATAACCTATCCTACTGGACTTATCCAGTGGTAAAAATTTAAAAATAAAGTATGGGCCTATGGTCCCAATGCAGGGCACAAGGCTCCAATAGTAAATTAAGTCATCGTGACTATGGTGGGATAGGTTTAACCACTGCCAAAAAATTAAGGCAACTTCACATACCTATATTGTTCATCAATCATAAAGAAGAAAATACGAGTAAACATCAGTCATTATGCCGTTCCCGCCTAAAACATAAACAATCTTAGTAATTAAAAGTGAACTTTTACGTAATTAGGATAATACTCGTACAACCAAGTTTAGCATGATTAGATTACCTCTCTACTGCCGGGCACGCACGGTCAACAGCGGGCGCTGCTGCTGAGCAAATATAAACTTTATCATGATAGTGACAGAGTGCTGCATTAATATGTAGGGCACAATGCTACGCAAGGGCCCCACGATAATGGGAAAAGTTTAAATCAACAGCAAATCCTTTGTGCTCTAGCGGCGCTGGTTATAATATCGGTTTCACCTGAAACATAGTGTATAGAATCATAGTAGCAAGACAATTCTGTGAGCACCGAGAAAGTCAAAGTCCCTCTATCGAGCTGTGAGCAACATTGTAAAAACAGGCACGAGCGTCTGTCTAGCAACCATTTCTCTCGACTACAATCATAGTTTATGTGTATGGTTCATATTACCAGTCAGGATCATGTTTGACTACAAAAATAAGTCAAAACTGTTTTTGATTGAACACTTCAGTCAATATCACTTGCCAGTATAACTTAATATAATACAACTTAATAACATCTGAGGACACAACTGAAACTGAGTTTTTAGATTATTTTAAAGTTTAATCTTGAGCTATCCAAACAAAATACTACTTTTGGCGGATTTCACTGTGTTGAGCTGGCATTAGTCATAAACGTTTTTATCTGAAAGCATCGGTGAAAACCACTTACATATATTTGATTATGGTATGTAGTGAAAATATAAATAACATACAGTTTTCCTCACGAAAATAATATATACCGACCGAAAATAAAGTTTTTAACATAATGATGGTTGAAAACGGTTTAATTAAATGTTTTAAACGTTTTTGGCTCTGGTTTGAAATATGATATAAACAGTAGTTTTAAATCAGAACATAAAACAAGTCCAAAACTTGCCACTGAAAGTAATTATACTGTGCCTTAACTGTATTTTCTCGTTAATTATGTACTAATACACATCGGATACGGCCGTAATTGGCTTATCGTACATTGTTTTATAATGCGACCTGTTTATTACGGTTGTATTTAATGAAGTAGGGTGCAATTTGACCCGAAACTTTTCAGATTATTGGGTAGCACGCGAGTGTACGACAATTTATTACTGTTAATTTGGCAAACTGATTCGGTAAATGGACTGGATTAAGATTTACATATTTATTGAGTATGAACGACTTAATGAAACTCCAAATTCTGTGTTCAAATAAATTACGTATTCCGAACTTCAATATATTTACAAAACCAGTTGCCTGGCTCGGTGGCGCACTAGGTAGTGGGGCGCACTTTAAATCGATGGCAGCGATTGGGATCCCGGATTCAATGCCCGGGTTGGGTGGGGATGCACAACAAATACCCAAAACAGAAATATCCGTTTCATCAATATATGTACAATGCACAAACATACTGACAATCACCAACTATTTAATTGTATTGATCGGGTTGTGGTAACTTTCTAAAATAACATGATCTGACAATGGATAAAATAGGACCACCAGCTTTTCGTCATTTCATAAAGCATTTTTTTTATAATTCCATCGGGATAACTCTATGTAACTAAAGTAATCCCCCTGCAGACAACTTTTGACTGGTGGTGCATGCTGGGAATCAAATCTACAACCTCTCGTTTGGAAACTTCGCCACGTTCATTTTAAAATTTGTGGTAACTTAGTGAACGAACTAATCTAATCCTTTAGCTCAATATTCTTCTGAAAGCTAAATAAATCAATTCAAACAGCCCCTTCAATACTACGGAGAAACACGTTTTCTGTCTTCGTTTCACTTTTCAGAGAGAAATGACAGCAATAAACGCGCATTATACACATGAGGGTGCTATAAAAGGGTGTATCGGTGCCTTTTGGCCCCAAAACTCCTAAGCGGTCGCTTAGTAACGCGTGCAATAGGCTGTGATAATGTCTTCGCAACTGGATGTTCAGCTCTTGTCGTAAGTGGAATGAGTATTTTACCTGAGCAGTGTCAATTACATCGTGAGATCACCCTAATCTTAACAATCAGTTCTTAGTATTTTGTGATTTTTTTTTACTCTCACTCTAATATTACTTAGGGATTTTAAAAAATAATTTTGATTGTGATTTTCGTTACTTACCAAATCATAGCTGACACATGCGTCATACTTGTGAATAAGTGGTCGTCACAATTAACTTTCCGGTTCTAATAGTAGAATTGCATTTATTTTAATTCATTTTATAGGGCCTGAAATAAATTTTTTGAGCATGAATATTATTAAATATTTTCTTGTGATCAAGAAAATTTGGTTTTATCAAGTATCTCTTGAGTAAATTTTTTAATATAGATGAATACCATTTTGGTATAATATAGCATTAAAATTTTATTAATACCATTAAAACATAATGTTATACTTTTCCTTTAATACAAATAACCTATTATAGTAATCATAATCTAGAAAAAAAACCACCAATTCACCTTTTCTTTGGTAAACAAACTATTTATAAATTGCAACAGAGCCCAGAAGGAAAAAGACCAACAACTCAAAAGCACTTAAAATAAATTCAGCATTTAAAAATGGAAATTCCTCCACAATTCCGCCCGGCAAAAAAGCGCTAACGTCGTTTGTTAAAGATATTATCCTCGAGTAGACTAGGTGTTCCTTTGAAAGGGCCCAACAAGAAACAAAAGACAATTTAACTTTTGACACATCTTTCTCGCGATAAAACTTTATGGCTGATAGGCCGCGAGTTTGGAGAACTTCGTAGTTCATAGCTTTACCTCTAAATAGTTTCACGTGAACTGTGTTTGTTCTTAAGTTTGTTTTACAGGTTTATAGTTTGTGTTGATGATTGGTTACCTGTTAACGATTTTAAATTTATACGAATAGTTGATAAGATCGGGACTACAGGCGACGATATTTAACAAGTTCATTATAGTACTTAAGTTAAGTTCCGATTATAACAATTAATTTTTTCCTTTTTTTTTATTTAATAATCAAATATGTATGTTTACATAAAAAGTGCATTAGTCCCGCAAAACTATTTCCATAGTTTGTCTGCAGAATCACGAGTCTCTGACATTGCAAAAAAACTTATAGACTAATCTAAACTAGACAAATAATATTTTTTTTGCTTTTTCTTAAAATTATTGTTATTTTGTACTTAAGGCTTTATTGTTTACGGGTATGAGTTAAGCATACTCGTATACGTACGAGTATGATTTGAGTTTACACTCTGTGTATCTACAGGTAGTTTAATCCGTGATTGACCTACTTATTATGTACATTTATAGTAAAAATATAAATTATCTAATATGATATTTTCTTCTATGTGTGCAGTTTTGTCTACTGAGCTATTACCACTCGCACTACAAAAATATTTTTAAGATATAACTCAAAAATATTTTTTGTATAACCACAGAATACTTAATAGGTATAACTTCATTAACCCTTTAATGGGGCTCTGTCCATATGTTAGACACCATGTTTTGAACCTTATTTTTTGGTGATAAGGTCCAAAACCAATGAATTGTATTTATACCTACTGCCCATTAAGGGGTTAACGCAGAAATCAGAATGAACTGGATTCAAACACTATATATTTACCCTAATAAAGTGGGTACTTTATTAGGTACATCAAAGATGTAGGTACAAATGCCTAGTATGTAATATTATATTTTCTGAGCGATTTAAGTATAATATCTATATATCTATGTTTAACTATCGCAACCAAAAAAGAGGGAACAATTTAGTTTATAACGGTATCCATAAAGTGGATGCCGACCCCGTTTTCGCTGTCATACTCGGAAAGGCGATCTGTCTTGTGAACTATTGCGTCTTAGCCTTATCGGCCACTGGGGTGTTTCAAACACAATCCTGGGAGCTGTCTTAAGGCACGTTTCGGAAATAATAGTGACGGGACTCGAGTCAGGTTATGTCACTACAATTTAAAAGTAAATAATCTTTTATCTCAGAATGTAGGTAATCTGCTATCTTAAAAGCTGTCGCTTTGTAGGCGATACGTTTAAGCTATAATTCTAAAATACTGACAAAAAAGGGCCAAATACGCTAGTGAAACTATTCAAATATACAGTAATGACATTCGAATACTGAGATCACATATAAGTACTCATTTGAGTCAACCATGGGCTTCCAGGTAGAACAATCAGAATAAAGCCACTGTCACGCTAGGCTTAGGCCAGCCAAAGAGAAGGACAGAAATTAAAATAAATGTCCCGTCTGTAGCCAATATAAATTTAATCACAAACGTGAGACCATCATAGGGGGGATCGGGACGCGTAAGAGGGAGACTTGACTTTTTTTCTTCTTAGAGGAGGCAGAAACTGAAGTTGTTCAAGGAACGCAGGGCTGCTCTGGGGTAGGCTGGAACAGGTTGGCTCGCTAGCGGGTAGGCGCACAGGAGCTGGCGGCGAGGGCAGGAAGCGGTAGGTGACCACGCAGAGAAGAGATGATCTCAGGCCGAGGAAAGAATCGATGTAATCGACACCTAGCGCCATCTACTGGTCTAAATTCATATCATTTAACTTACGAAACGGCCGAGGGCCGGTTACTAATTAATGAATAAAATAAATAAGTATTTTCGTTTAGTACGAGTGTAGTACTTACGATAGTAGTAGTACTTACGAGGGCCGGTTACTAATTAATGAATAAAATAAATAAGTATTTTCGTTTAGTTAGCTTACCCGTTTTGATGGAGTCGCATCACTAGTTTTAAAATACAGCCTTGGGAGTTACCTCAAGTCACGTTTCGGAAAAATTAAAGAGTTTCCATGATGGGTTGGTGATTTTTGGCGCCAGGGGATTTAAGGGATGAAGTTGGGCTACGTGATACCTGTTTATTGTTTAAGATATATTTTTGTCTTCTTAAACGTTTGTAAAAAAGTTTTATTGGAGAGTGGCTCGGCCCGTACGTATCATGCGGTAATTTAAATTACTCGTAATATTATTTATTTTAAATCATTCTTATAATAATTTATATTCTGTAATAATTATGTATCTGTAATTTCGTAATATTATTAACACCTTATGTATTTATCGTTCCAAACTGTTTCTGTTATTATTTTTTCTTTTATAATGTTGTTGTTTGTTACCTATTTTCTCTTTAATTACTTTATTAGGTTTAATGACCTGTGTAATTAAATTAAAATAAATAAATAAATTCTTATGTATTCAAAATATCACACTGAATTTTTGCACGTCAAAAATTTTATATAATCATTCTATCAGTAAAAATCCGCCTACGTGACGAATAACGCCCCGTTCGGCTAGTGGTTTAAGTACCGAGCGGTGATCTCAGGGTCCCGGGTTCGATTCTCGTGTCGAGCAAAATGTATGTTTCAAATTTTTCGAACGTAGCTGGGGTTTGTGTGTGATAAAGCCCATACCATCATAGTAGCGATGACCTGATTATATGATGGAGGCCTTTACCATGCAGTGGGACAGTATTATAGGCTCATACAGTGAAGACCTGTTATTAGCTTCAAGATAATAATTGTAGGCTAGCTGCTACCAAACAAGCGCTCTTTAATACATTTTAAGCAGTTTTATTTACAGAAAAAAACGCATGCGTAAAAGGTTATTGTCACATGAAAAATAAATAATGTTTCTAGACAAAGAATTTAATTAAAGCTTATTGTCGAAACGAGGACCAAATTGCACTGTCAAGCACCGAGTTTTTTATACGCTTAGGATATAATATCATTTTATATAGGCAATAAAAATACAGAAGCGTTGCTTATTTTTTGTCACAAAGAAATACGAGACACCCCAAATCGGAACTAAATCCGCAAACACTATGAACGACGTAAGAAAATAAAATACCACAGTATAACTATTCTTAGGGCAAGACATAGTAAGTATATGAGTAAAACAAGCGCGCTGCTGTACGTACACGGTGTCTCTTGATTGCCCTAATCCCTTATTTCACTGACTCAACCCAATGGTTCAATAATTGGGGGAAAAGGTGTTAAAAGATTTTTTATTTGGCATACCAGCAGACGGATCACCTGGGTAAGCGATTGCCGCCACCCATAAAACAAACTAACAAAATGTTCGTTGCTCTTACAACCTCATGTTCTAGAGATAAAGTCCAAAACGAATTAATTGTATTTGTACCTACTGCCCATCAAGGGGTTAAAATCTCTGTTATTTTGGCACAGTCCAGTTTTAATAACATATTCTTTCGGCCTACTATAAAACTAGCACTTAGGTACTTACTTAGTGTGAAATTAAGGGAAACCCGTTATTAGCTTTGCTCCTTGTTAACGTCGTAAGTTGAAAAATCTATTGTTTTATGCCTTTTAAAAGGCTTTTGGGTCTTACTACGTTAAGTGAAAGAATATTGTTTACGCAATCTGTAATTGTGTTAGTTTTATAAGTAAAACACATGTTACTGACTTTATGCGATGAAGGAAAAAACTTTGCGTTTATTTATTTTTCTAACCCACAATAGCAGGCAATTCCCCAGCGTGCCACCCAAGGCCAACCCTAAATAGACTTGACTTCACACTTCCTTAGTTAAATTGATCAATTAATTTATTCAACGGTATTTATCCATTTATGGTGGCATTCCAGGCTAGTCTTCATTCATTTTTCTCATTTTCCGCATCTTTATCTTTTTACATTTACATATTATTAGGTTGGTGATCAAGTTGACTCATTGGAAATCGTTACACTATGATGAAAGCTCGTTCGCCCGCAAAATAGAAACGTTATTACATCGCAAATTCACGGATAGATGTTTCATAATGAGCCCATAAACCGGATGAATTTATAAGGGTACGGCCCTTGCCACAGAATAAGAGAAGGACCTTTATATAGTGTTACTCGTATATACCAGTAAATTAAGGGTTCTCATTGGGTGCTAAATTAGTGCACGTCTACTTAACAATGGTTACAAAGCTAAGGAATGCGTGGAACGAAACAGACTTATTATGAACTAGTGGATCTTCGCTCGCGGAGTTTGGTTTGCCTCTGAAAGTGTTTTCTAAATACATTATACTCTTTATCTTGCCTAAGTCTCATGACTATACAATGGAAGTTTCATTCAAATCCATTCAATAGTTTCCGAGATTAGCGCAAACAAATAGATAAACAGACAGAGAAAAATATCAATATCGTTATTCATATTTTGTTACTGTTAGTCGCCCCGATAAAATATATGTAAGTAAATTTATTGTATGTACAGACAAAGATTTTTGAATTTTTATTTTATCTATTATAATATATAATCAATGTACCGTGTGTAGTCACACGTAAAGAAGGTAATAGATGAAATAAAAGTAACCACCATAGCTCAGGAACTTAGGTGCCAATAATAAATGGAACTAGGTATTGTTTTTGATCTCCAATATATTTTATGGTTCTACGAAGAGAAGTACTACATGCACCCCCTATTTGTGAGGGTAGTTTGCCCACATGAAGTGGGCATAACTGATTTAGTGGGCAGTCAACTGTTAAAATCAGTCAGACGCTAACTTAATAATAAGCTGGTCTTTAGCTATGTATCGAAAAGACCACTCACGAGATCCATCAAAAACAAGTTGCCCACGTGACAAATAACCCCTATTTGTGAGAAGAGTTTGCCCACGTCAAGTGGGCATAACTGATTAAGTGGAGAGTCAACTGTTAAAATCTTAAAAGACTTAATATTAAGCCGGTTTTTAGCTATTAATCGATGAGACCACTCACGAGATAGATCCAAAAGAAGTTCTCCACGTGACAATTTAATGTTTTTGCCACGTGAACTGTATCCTAAATTGTAACTACAATAGGCGAGTATTAAAAGACTACACGCCCGAATCATCTGCGCGCTCCCATGCCCCTACGTACAGTCTGTCTCATTTTTATCCGGCTCCAGTCACTGTCACTTTAAGCTTACGGAGTAAGTACTTTATCCCGCCACCTGTGACGGCCGACGCGGGTTTCGCTTTAAAAGTGGAAAATATGTGCACAAAACAATGTGTGTTCTTCTGACATACTTTAGGAGCTTAACAAGCTGGGCGGATTGCTTGGTCGCTAACAAAATCAATAAATCTATGTGCTATTTTAGTAAAAAAGTAACTAAAATTAAATTGTCAATAGAGGTTTAAAATTGTTGGTATTAGTTTGGGATTCTGTAGCGATACTCCCAACGTGACAGCTGATGCAATTCAAAGATTTCAAATCGGTGTCTAATGTTTTTTTAGTTTTGTATATAAGTTGCGCGGAGTGATAATTATATAGGAAATAATTGTTGAATTTTAAGGATTTTAACACGCACTGCCAAAGAGTGCAACACCCATCCTGCGTCTGTTTTTCCCAATGAGTACGATCTCAAACTTTTTAAAGCTTCTCTGAATAGGCTACTTCTGGGAAAGCCCGCTCCATCGTAGGCATCTTCTCAATTCTAAGACTCAGTATGAAATCAAGGGCATGCCCATCTAAAAAAAACTATATTCTCTAGTTTATTTGATAAAATTATATTTTGCAGTAGCATACCTAATTCCATTGAATAGTTCCGGTCAGTCTCGTTAAATATTTCACCGAAATGATGCATTTTACCGCGCGGCCGGTTTGATGCGTGAATTATTTTTCTGTCCCGGACACTCGTCGCATGCCACATTAAAATTCATTTGTTTTATTTAAATGGGAATTCCAAAAAGCTACGTGAGCCTCCTCTCATATGATATACCTCAACACCTACGTTTTACGTATATCTGGAAACGCACGTGCATAATTCGTTTCAATAAAGTCTCGCTTTCCAATTTTTGATCCCGACTTAAATTTCATTTGGAAAAATATTTTATAACGAAGTTCCAGCTTTTGCACCCGATCATTATGTTCTTTTATCGTGTTCGAGAAAAAAGTTTGTATTTACGTTCAACACTTCCAATATTGGTAGGTAATAAATACATTTGCTGAGCGCAGATTTTCAGTTTCATTGCATTTCAGGTTTCTCTTAAAACGTAATGAGTTTAAATGAGTGAAGTTTATTTTTGTACAGCAGCTGTGAAAAATTAAAATGCTTAATAGCCAATTTTTACGTTCATTTTTAAAGTTAAGCACAGAGTTCGTGTAGACTTTGTATAGTTAAGTGGCTTTTAGTTATGTTCAATTTACAAATGGTGACTCTTTTTTGACAATTTTATTCTGGTTTAGTGATTTTATATTCTTATATTAGTATGGATTATAAATAGGTGTTTGATGGACATTCGATTTAGTTGGTCAATACTAATACTTGCTGAAAAACGTCCTTCATCATTGTTGGTCATTGTGTAGTACTCATAGTTATATAAAATGCTTTAGTTTGAGATTAGTTGATCATTGTGAATACCTTTGTTGTTAAACAGTCACGCTTCGGCATGAATGGACCGTGTCCACCAGTGTGATACCAAGGCCTCAATGAACGAGCGTGAAACGATACCTGCGCTGTACTCCGCCAAATGAGTGAGCGTATCGGAGGCCGAATTTCAAAATATCCCAAGGACCTTTAAAGCCCTTAAAGCCAACAAAAAAAAAATGGTTTTCGCTCCTATGTAGTAGTGTAAAAGCTTGAAAATCATGTGGTATTTATTCTCCTGTTGCCTTATTAAGGGATAAGACGAACAATTTCTACAAGTACTTCATATAAACGGGACTAAACGCGAGACGGATGCCGTGCGCCTCCAGTCCGCTTGTGACCACGGCTGTTGTAACGCAGTCGAAACGTCAAGCAGTAAGTGCTAAAATGTAGGCCTATTAAATCTCTTCGCGGTTATTACCATTTGTATGAAGTACTTGTATAATGCAACGCGAGTTCAAAAACATAACGAACAATTTCATCAGCGATTGTGTTCCTTTTCTAACATTACTGGTGTTCCCACAGGCGACCTGCCACGACCAAGAAGCAAAGGCGAGTACGTGTTCGTGATAGCTCAGCTGTTGTTCGGGCTGCTGCTGTTCGCGACGGTGCTGGGGCACGTAGCCAACATCGTCACTTCAGTCAGCACAGCCAGGAAAGAGTTCCAGGGTAAGTACACGTGCACTAATAAGTATACAACTACATTCAAATATGAACCTTATAGTGCTGGCATAAGGTGGTTTTTACATTTGTGGCCGGTGAGACGAGTGTGTTTCGCCCAGTGAGTTAGTCCGGAGGCCCAATGGGGCGAAATGGGCTTTTAAGTTTGGGAGCGCACTTGTTACCCTACTAGTGTTGCAGGCGTCTATGGGCGGCGGCAATAGCTTACCATCAGGACGTGTCAATGTCTGCTCGTCTGTCACCTATCGCACAAAAAGTCATCAAATTAAGTCTAGATACACACAGCCTCACAGTAGACTGCCGTGAAGCACCGTCTGCACTGTATTTCATCGAGCGAGGGTACCGGAGGCCCAATCGAGAGAAAGGGGGTTGAAAGTGCACTTGAGACTCCACTAATCAGCGGCGGCAATCATCTACAATCAGGTGATCCGTCTTCTCGTCTGCCACCCATCACATAAAAAGGGGCAACAAATGAAAAGTAAATATTAGCAGACGAAGTTTTCTGTCCTGCACCTACTTTATATACAAAGATAAATCTTTCTAACAAAAGTTCTTATTCCTTCAAGTGCAAAGAAAAATGACTCTTTTAGGTTTTCGTATCTTTACTTGCACAAACTTTTTAAGATTTCACAACACACTTTTAAAATGTTGATTTTAATTTCGCGGTTATTTTTTAACGAACAAAAGCGATTGTACTTTACATTTTAGGAATTTTGGTCCAGTTTTCGTAATGACTTGACTGAGTGACTTTATAAATAACATGGTATTACCAAAAATATTGAGTTAACCAAGTTTTTTTACCACTCCAAGATAAGTCAAAGCAAACCAAATTTTGTTCAAACGAATTTTAGATCTATTTTTCGTAATAAGTGGTATTTCCCAGTGGTGAGTGGACATACAATGGTTGCCCAGACCATAATTTAATATTAACTGTTTGAACGCCATGGGGGTGACCGGCAAACAATACTTTTTCTGTTGTGTCTAGTGAAGTGGCAGTCAAAGGCTTAAAAAAAACAATAAGTACATTATTTTTTAAATTGTATGGTCATTAACGTTAGAAAGTTTGTAACGAGATTGCTACCAAACATCATTTTGGAGTTTCGGATATTTTGGCACTGTTGCAAGCGCTGGTCACTTTGTAACTGCCGAAATATCAAAAATTCAAAATAAAGTCTACATGGTAGCAATTCCTTTACAAACTATCCTAATAAAAACCAATCCCTGACGATCAATAACCAGTAATCCGTATGTTACGTCCTGACGGAACCACCGCTTGAATATCCGCCGAGAACTAACTTTATCTTGTATCAATCTCCGTGATACATTAGATAGTTAACACAATAAATCATGGAAGCGTGTGACACGCTGAGAGGAGGCAGGGTTGCCACACCTGGAGATAACTAATCAATAGGGGCAAAGGTATATAAATAAGTATCAATTTTTTTTTGTGATTTAAACTAATATAATAATGATATCCAACCGATTCGCTTACGGCGGCGGAACTTTACGATCAGCCAATAATGGGGATAGATTCTTAAGGCAGCCAATAATGGGGCGACGTCCTGTGGTAGACCACCTGTCCATTGTTGTCTATTTGTGTGCAGGGAAGCAATGTTAAATGTCAGAGGACCAAAGAGTGTCGTGAAAGAAGAGGCCATACTCAGCAATACGTGAAGAACGGCTGTCTCATAATGATTATAATTTTTAGATAAGTCATGATATATTTCCCAATGATAAACACCTATTGACTAATCAGGAAAATAAAAGAAAATAATATATATTGCTTCCCATTCTATTTGTTTTGTCTTTACCATTGACGTCAAATATTTTATCAAGATGATAAAATTAGTATTTGACGTCCAATGCTTTTATCAAGCTGAAATGCTTGATAAAATCAACCAAGAAAATATCCATTCTTAAAAAAAATACAAATGTAAGTAAATCCCATTTTAAAGTCTATGGAACACAAAGATAGATTAACAAATAAGGTGCATATTGATCTGACAGGTGCCCCGAGCAAAACACACATCGCAGAAACTGAATATCCGATACTAACCAATTCTATCTTGTAGACTCGCACGATTTCCCGGCTCAGTTCCTGGAAACCATCCAGATTAGTCCCGCATTATTTAATCTACTGACTTTGCAGTATTGGCTTGAGCGCCAGGTGTTCATTAGCTAATTGTGACTTTGTAAGTTTTTCGTTTTAGATTTTGAGTGCCTCGTTTTCATTTTGACGGCAGTGCAGTGATATTCTACGTACTTTTTCGTGGAATGTTACAAAGTGTATTTTCTTTTGTAAGTTTCCTTCGCCAGTTTTTCTTTGCAGCTTATGTCTCTCATGATGTCTCCAACATCGCAGGAGTTTTACTGATTGAATGGTGGTTTCAGTCTATCTTGGTGTGTTAATCGACTGTACAATTCATTGATGTACCTTTAAGTATAATTTTTTGGATCAATATTCAATTTATGTATTTCTGAGATTGTTTTGATACGATAAGAATACGATAGCTTGAGTACGATAAGATTTTTTAAAGAAGTATTCTGTAATGGAGTTACGAAGCAAAAAATATTCATACAATATTGTTATCTTAAACTTTATCAGTTTAAAAATACACGAAGTACAACCCTATCTCCACTATACCATTACCATACTAAAGAACGGCAAATATTTACGAAATCCACCCGTGTTCTCTTCAGTAAAATTGGGAGTATTTCATCTCTGTGTTTTTTTTAAAGTAGATAGGTAAGCATTATATTAATTAATGCCATCGAGCTCAACTTCTCGTTTGCTCTAAATTTTATGGTAACAGCCCTAACTGCCACATTATCAACGTATGTACTAAGCAGGTATACCTACGTGCTGACACGCTGCTTGCCGGGGCCACAGAATACTTAATAGTACAAGGTACAGAAGACCCACTTCTAAAAACCGTTTATGGAAATAAAGACTCAGACTACTATAATCTAACGTTGAAATTCCGACCGCTCAGCGTTCAATGCCTACCATTATTCATACCTAGAAGTGCGTTCTCTTTCTATCGCAAGCAACTGTCGCGCGTGCGTCGCCGCTCGCTCGTGATTTTCTACTAATTTTCCCCTCCGGAGGTGACGCCGCATGTACTTGCAAATTCGTAGGTACACGCGGAGTGGGACAGGCCTGCCGGGGCGTGCCTTGGCGTGAGAGGAAAAATATTTCTGATGACTAAGCGGTCCCTCCCCCAGATGAATAAGTGTAGTCTACACATTTGAATTATTATGAATAAAAAAAATGTTTTGTTTTTTAATTTTTGGCACAGATTTTTCGGACCGCAGATTATTATCTGAACTCTGATGTTTAATCATGGATGGCATGTGTCATCCCCATACATGATAATGTATGGTGATGACATTTTCAGGGTGATCATCATCCCCAAATTTAGTGATAACTAAATTTGACAGATGCAAAATGTCAAAATGTATAGAAACTTGACATTGCATTTGTCAGTTTACGCCACATGATTAAAAACCAGAGTATTTTTATTTAGCTGTCATAATCTACGTTATATACTGTGACAGATCTCAAGTCAAATGCAGCAATTTCACGCAGTCACGTTACATTGCAACTAATCTCCTCGTACATTTAGCTTTTTACGCTTTCATTTACGCTAGTATTAAAGCCGTTTTTCTAGACTTTAAGTAAACTGGAGCTCTTCTTTAGCAGCACTTCATTGTATTTTCGTTGGAATGCGCTTATATTAAGATCTGAACATTGGAGTAACTAATATATTTACGCAAGTTTGTTACATAATATTATTTTATATTAGAAGAAATAGAAAACATTTACAATTTTATTTTTATAACAACTTTATTCAGTTTAAGTCTATACAGAGCACTTATTATAAATGTCAAAACATAATATATCTATTGGTTTTAAATGTCGATTTCAGGATGTTATTTTTATGATGGAGGCCTTTGCCCTAAAGTAGGACAGTGTATAGGTTGATACTGATTCTATACTTTACTAAATTTAATGTACGTACAGCCACACGTCAAGGTATACAAATCTTTAAATGTTCTTCAATCGACTCTCATCTTACTGTCATACACATTAGGTTGAATATCAGTTGAGGAAATTTGACAGGTTGTAACCTGATGTGTGGCTGACTGTACCTATTGGCAAAACATATGTGGATTCTGGTACTTATATTCTTCGAGTATTAAGAGCCTTTGTGCGATGGCAAGTAAACTCGGATGCAATGTAAACAATCTCAGCCGCAGTCGCATCTGCACTGTGGACTAAGCACCTAGTTTATATTCAAATTGTTAGTCTTGCCGTCAAACATAGTGCTTTCTAGATTTTCTTTGCAACAATTTAGTTTATTTGTGCTATTGGACATTTTTGTAGTGGCGTTTGTATAATATACATTGAGTGGTCGCATTTTAAAATAAATGTTTAATATTGTTTTTCTATCTCTTACTTTTGCCTCACAACTGCTTGTATTGAGAACAAGTGCAAGACATGTTTATTTAATATCGTGTAGTAAATAAAAAAATCGTTTGGACCGCATAGCCTTAACTTAGCATGTTTTATTAAACGGAAACATTCATTTTTAATTAAATAAAACTGCGTTTAAATATATATTTTAACGTACAAGTTTTTTTATTTTACTTGTATTTCCCGGTTATTCTACGAATCGCTATTAACGTGCAAATCAATTACTAAGCCAATTTTGGGCTTACTCGTCTGTAGCGTATTTTTTTTATAAAATAAAGGGAATTTTTCCTTTAAATTTATTTTTTACTTTAATGTAAATAAAATGCCGTTGAATCGAAACGTTTCTACCTATTTGAACTTCAACAATTCTTAGACACTGCAGCGTCATGGCCCTGGGCTGGCTGGCCATAACACGGCCAGGAATAATGCAATCTATATAAAAGCCGGGTGTCATCCATCTCCTGGAAATGGCCGCGATCCCAATAGGAGCTAGCTACCTCTCCCACTTACGTTCCAGACATAACTTCAGCTTAGTATATTGCCATAAAATATGTAGGTAGCGCCGACTACGCATCTTTGACCTTTTTCTGCCATTTTGGTAATACAAAATAATAAAAAGTGACGATAATAACTTTAGGTGATGGGTCCCTATCGAGTTTATTGAACCCTTATCTACAGGTGTGACAGTGACGTAAAAAAATGTCTGACTCACAAGTTGGAGCAAGTATTTGTTCCTTGAAGAAGTAATATTGAAAAATTGGATTCTTCCATGTTTAGTGGAATGAAACGTATCGGTTGATGCATTTCAAGGGTTTTTAATTAGTATCTATTTCTGCAGGGCTTACAAGTAGGTACCTGTTAGTTTACAAATTGAAGTGCTGCAAAAATACTTATATCAATCGTTGAATTGTTTCGTTTTAAATACTATTATTGTGTGTCAAATGCGTAGCACGCGGACAAACCTGGACTTAGTAGTCTTAAAACCTACGATTTAATTAAAAGCGGTCTTGGAAGACTGAGATTTCATTGTGTGACTGTGACTTTGACATTTTATTATCCGATTTAGGCAGTAGTTTATTTTAAGCCACTAACACAAAAAGTTAAATGCACTTGTTTTGTGTCCAAAACTACAATCAAAACGTTCCTTTACCTCAAAACCGATACCAAAGAGTCTTAGATACTTTTCAGTAATCTTTGAATCAATAACGATTGTAATCAGCAGTCGCGAAGAGACGATGAGCGTTTTGCTCACAGAGTGCGGCAAAGTGTCAACAACTTTAATTAGGGCTGCATCTCGGTGAGAAACAATAGCGCTGCGGGAGTAAGAGCCTAGATCCGTGGATTTCTACAGCGAATACGTCAAAGGACTTATTTATTTGTATGGAATAGACAGATTAATAGTTTGTTTCTAGCAGGTCATTAGAGAAATTGTATTTTTTTATTAAATGAATGACCTATCTATGTTTTATTTTTTGATGCTAAATTATTGAAAAATGTAATCATTACCTACCTTAGGTACACAAAGTAGAGACTAACGCTAGATGGTCCAGATGCTTAATATACCATGCATGAGTACTTAATATGAATGGCGATATGGAGCATCTTTATGAATAGCTAAATGGTTAAGAGAAATATACATTGATTAGCGGAAATGATGAGTTTATACCTTCAAAACACAATTGAAAAAAGAACTAAACATATTCCAACATTATTAGACAAAAGAAATTCGTCGTTTTATTAATAGTAGATAATGTAGTTAAACCAAAACATATTCTAATGCATTTATGATGGTAAAGACAAAATAAACACTTTGCTCACAAAACCTGTCAAAATGTCACAAACATTAACATTGCTACTTAATATGTACTTCAAAGAACAATTGAATCGATAACGATCGTAATCGATGTATACGAGATGAGCATTTTCCTCACAGAACGCGGCAAGTGTCAACAACTTTAATTAGGGCTGCAACTCGGTGGAGACAATGGCGGCAGGGAGCCTGGATCCGTGACCTTCCACGACGGCGCTGCAGCGAAATAGGTCAGCGGCTTGAATTCTATAAATAGCTCGGCGAAAGTCGGGCGCCGGTTAGGGGTGCCACCCTGTGGAAAGCGCTGTCGTATACTGAGAGTCTTGTCGTTTTAAATTAACATTTGTTAGGTACTTAGTGTTTCGCGTAGACTAAAATAGTTTTACAATTTTTAAATGTACTTAACAATTAGGCTTATTGTCTGAATCCCTATCAACTGACTGACGAAGTCAACAATTGAACTGACTGATGAATAAAATAGTCTGTACCTACCTTTTTTTTGATACAAGAATTTCACTGAACTAGGTATATTATTTGGGCAATTCAAAGCAAAGGGCAAAAAAAGAGTCTCACTAGTCCTGAAAATAGGTTTTCATTGTTGTTTTAAGGTATGATCTCTCTTAGATTATAAAATATTTACTAGGTATTAAAAGTTAACTGATTGAGAAGCTATAAAAGTTAACATATAACAACAAAAGAGGTTAGGAACTAGAGTGAAGTGATTGCAACATAGAAAAATGTAGTGTTGGAAACCCTGCGCCACAATTTACTGAGGGTTTGAGAAAGAAATAAAAAAAAACAAATAAATAAGTTGTAGGGTGCAGTGTTCCGAACAAGTTCATCATCAATAAAAAATATTGCTGGTGTAAGCTAGTTGAAACTAGTTTGCTCTCTTAGGAGGAGACTTACCCTAGCTGCCCATACAGAACATTTATGAATGTCTAATATATAACTTACCGCTGTTACAGAATGTCGATTTCTACTTTGTTATGTAAAAATCCTTTTATCTGCAAGACCCAAGGCATCACAGATGCGTTGCCTCCCTACAGGGAAAGAAAGAATGCACTCCATTCTTGGAGTTGACTTTTTTAAATCAAAGGGTGTTTTTATTAAAACGGGAACTACGCCAAAACGCGGGTACAGCCCTACCGTACCCCATTCCAGTTGGAGACGGGGCGCGCGTCCCGCTCGGCGCATCGATCCACCGACGCCAGTGCGCCGCTCGCCCGACAATTCGACAATAATTGATCCGAGCTCGGACAACTGCCTCTTTATCTTATTACTCTTGAATCATTGGTTCTCACCCTCTAACCTTTTCAAACAGTTTAACGAAAACCTTAACAGGTTTTACTCGAGAACCGCATGAAACCAGCATCGAAGCGGTTACTCATTGCAAAATATGCTGAGTGCTGGATTTTGTTGACCACTAAGTACAGCTTTTTGTTGTTTTGTCCGCGTTTCACATTTATGTTTAATAAATAATAACTTTACTTACATTTATCATCTTACTAGCGGCCGCCCGCGACTTCATCCGCGTGGAAAAGTAACTTTTTACCCCTCTTTTAACCCCTTACAACCCCCTTTTAGCAATAAAAAGTAGCCTATGTTCTTTCTCAGGGTCTAGATCATCTGTATACCAAATTTCATTTAAATCCTTTCAGTAGTTTTGGCGTGAAAGAGTAACAGACAGACAGACAGAGTTACTTTCGCATTTATAATATTAGTATGGATTCATTCTTACGACATTAAAATCTTTAAGAAACGAGCCTACACCTTCCTGAAACTCCTTCTGGCGTAGCTGATCTTCATGGGCGGCAGTGATCACTTTCCGCAGGGTGATCCGTTTGCTCGTTTGCGTTTAGTTAAGTTCTAGTGGCAATACTTGATGCATTAGGCGTAGGTATTATATAGGGACTCTAGCTTAAGTAATAAGTGGCAAGCTCCAGCCTACCACCAATGGATTATTAAAGAACAGTGAGAGCCTAAGCAATGTTATTTAATACGTTAACCCAAAACGTTTTTCTCTATTTTGTGGATGATATAGCTGACCAACCGGATGAAAGCGATCGCATGCATCGTTGTACAAACAATATACTCGTATATTGATATTCGATCATTCAACGCTGAAATGTGTTAGGGGAACCGACAAATTGTGGTGTGGGAACTGGGAAGTGTTGCACAAAAATATTATGTTTCCTCATAGAAAACTTAATATTACATGTTTATGCTGAATTTTTTTTGCGGTTGTAGACGTAAAGGAAGGAAAGAGTACAGTAACATAGTAGGTACCACAGAAGTTTTTTTTTGGTTCACAGCGGTAACAAAACAAGTGATTTTAATTTTGAGAGCGATGGCAGTTTAGTTAATAAGAACGCACCTCCCATACGGGGATCATTGTTCAAATCCGGACACGCAGATTTTTATAGCATTCGCTATGCGATGAGGGAAAATATAAGAGACAACCTGCACGTTTCGGTTAGTTTCTGAAAACTTGTAACAATGTGTGTTGGACTGGTTCCCCTGTTAAAGGGTTGCGAAAGTCAGACGGCAGTCACTTCATTGTAAATTACGAGACTCTCCAAATCCTGAATCATAGTCTTAGCGTACCCTGCTCTCTAGAGCAATAGCTATGGACTCAATCGGGAATCTGTCAGAATATGAGAAAGACTAAATTATTTTTATCAAATCTTACCGAAAACTGCTTTGTCACCATGATGCGGGGAGATTTATTGTGGATACTAGGTAAGAAGCTAAAAACTGGTTTACACAGAGTAAGCTACTGTTTAGTGATTAGACATCAACTTGGATAGTTATCCGAGCTACTTTCTAGCTTGCTCGTGCAAGTTACTCGTAAGTGACATCCAAGCAGTGCAGCTCTCGGCAGGCTGACTTGTCTAACTAGCTCGTCACAAAAGCGCTGCAAATCTTTAACCCCCTATCCCCCAATTGGGCCTCCAGAACCTCTAGGTATAAATAGAATGGAAGAAGATATATTTAACAAAAACTTTCTTTACCCTCTTGATATTCGCTGTCAATTTGGGGAATAGTCTAAAGTTCTTCGTTTTAAATGGGAGTTGACCTCGACCCCGCCGCAGACAGTTTGTTGTTAGGGCAACTGTAGGAAAATTGCTAAGTAATCCTGAAAATTGTTTTGTCGCCATGACGATCCGATGTAGGCTTCGGACTGGGCTAATAGAGAGCGAGACCTTTGGTGCTATATTAAGTGGTCTGAGTCCTTGTCGGCTTGACAACCTTCATCTTTTTAATTAGATACCAATGTGTCTTGGATTGACAATGGAAACTGATTAGTGCTAGAGGTGTATTAAGTGGTCTGAGTCCTTGTCGGCTTGACAACCTTCATCTTTTTAAATAGATACCATATGTGTCTTGGATCGACAATAGAAACTGATTAGTTAGCAAGGTACTAGTTAGTTTTATACGTATTTTTATAATACCTACGGTACATTTATACTGTAAACAAACGACCCGTCTTTGCTACGTTTCTGGACTTATTTTTACTATTAAATCCTAATTTTATTAATATATGTCTCTGGGTGTCGATTACATCGCACAAGCATTCCATATTTTTGGGTTGCGGTAAGACATATGGTGTGTCGTAAAGAAGCAATCTCTTAATAAATGATATAGATTACCTTTTCATGAACGACTGCCATCTTGCCCACCCTTCTACCCTTAGATGTTTGTCCAAATACACAGTTCACATTTATTGGACACTGTCCCACTGTTTTCCACTTTGCAGAATTATTTTCCAGAGTCAAAACCTGCCAAATATTTCTCCTAAAACAGGCCTTGTTTGCTGAGAATCACCCGTTGAAAATTTTAAAGTACTTACATTTCCCAAAAAGTGTTCCGCAAGAGAAATGCCGTGGGCTCAGGACGGCGACCGCCGTGCCGTGTTTGAAGAAGATTAAATTACTCGGAATGTCGGCGCACTAATAACACTATACCATAGGCTCTCAAAGTGGCCACTTACAGTGTACAGGTCGATTCACGAAAGATGACCACAAATGACGATCGTCTACGCGTGTAATCTCATGAAGAAATGGCTCATTCTCAATTTGACACATTACTAGGGCTTAGACTAAACACATTATATGTTTAATTGCCCATGTTTTTTGTCTTGAGTCTTCACTTCATGAGATATTAATGCGTAGAAGATCGTAATTTGTGGTCATCTTTCGTGAATCGACCTATAAGAACAGTGACATATTCTGCTGGGGCCTAGGTTACATTGTAGACGTCTGAAAAGAACCAGTGGTTCGATTCATCCAAATGATTCAATGAATCAAATCTCCTCTGTTGCTTCGAATGAGTATTTCTAATATAGATCTTGATCAGACTTGGGCAACGTTCACAAATAAATGAGCGAAAATGAAGCCGAGAGCTGTTTCTAAAATAATTGATTCAAAATTAAGCTGAGAACTGTTCAGGGTGAGTTTCTAGCCGCCTATCAAATGTATTTTGCGAGAATAAGAGATAGGTAAGTTAGCATTGCCTAAGAGTGAATGAAAATAATGCTATTTGGTTTTGCCATGGGTTGAAGTTTTAAAACATTACATTCACTACACCACGAGGAAAATCAATTAAAAACGTAAGATAATGTTTGATTCAGTTGTAACGAAAGTTATTTACTTGTTCTCTGTCGTTGATCCAAATGAGGCGATTCACTGGCCTGGATATAAATGATCCAATCTTTTGAAAGATACGTTTTTACTAGGCCAGAGCTTGGTCTTTTAACAGTATTGTCTCATAATAATGAAATAAACGTTGAAAAAACAAGTCGGTTTAAAGAAACGAGTAGCTTTCAAAGTTTGGGAGGCAATGCGTTGGCGTGGCAAGGGTTGTCGTGTTGACTCGTTCGCTTATTTGGCCGTGCGCCGCCTGCTAAGTAATCTCCTTTGCGGATCTGGGTAACCGTGATCTTAGCTGGTTACTGTGTTTGTGTACCGTATATACCTTATATAAATAGACAACGAACTTAGAAAAGTTTGAAAGAAAAGACTTGCTTGTTGCAGTGGTTTTAGCTCTTTTGGTAGAACATACATCGGCACTATTATTTATTTATTTATTGAATCACCAACATACGATACAGTATTTTGTACAAATGATAAGTAAAAATCTATAACATAATTAGGATAACTGTTCATATAATTAAAACTATAACAAGATAATTTAGCCTACTTGTCTCAAAAAAATAATTAATGAAGTTGTCTCTTGTTTTTAAACCTTGGCCATCTTATGTATAAGAACTTCTAGAATCCTTTTAATAGGTAAAATACCATCTTAGTATACAGGCTCATACTTTCATTTTTATTTGAACTTCAACCAAAATTAATGCAACAAAAATTTCAATTTAAGTCGAATACTTCTCGAAACAACCATTCTCATCCCTTATTTGAATGCCGAAAAATATTCCCACATTCCTTCAGAGCCGCCCGGATAGCAATAAATTTATGTCCACATGTCATAATCTGACGTCTTTATGTAATAACTAGTGGCCCGCCCTCACTTCGCTTCGGGACCGTAATTCAGAAATGAGCCAATAGATGGCGCTGTGCTCAATTACATCGCGCAAGCGTTTTGTGTTTTCGGTTTACCTACTCGTATAAGCCAGGTCGTTGTCTATAGAAGTTATCTCTTTATAAATAGTATAGAAGATAGATAATTGATAGCCCTAGATTCCACTGCTCGATTTTGCATGTATCAGTTTTTTAATCATATTATTGATAAATGAATTTTGAAAATTACTATTCCTAGCATAAAATTAAGATAAAAATGTCCTATCATTTTTGAAATATTTTATTTTTAAGGGGTTACACAGGATGTTGAAGTTTTATTGTTTACATGTGAAGTATTCCGGCAGATTGAGAGTTGGCCATCATTATTTTTTTCTATTCTTTGTATAATTTTCTTAAAATGGCAAACTTCCGATTGATTTAAGAAAAACAGATGCAATTAAGATCATTAAATAAAATATTTAAAAAAAAATGTTAGTCATTGCGGCCATTTTTGTATAGACAACCAAACACTCACCAATTAAATACTTCCTTAACAGATTAATTTTAATTATATGTACACATAAATAATTAAGCGGAGGGATCTTAGGCTATCAAAAAATGAGGGATAAAATAAACCAAGAAAAGGATAGCTCATAACCCACTACATTTTAGCAAAGTAGAATAAATCTTCTAGAGTGGTATTGTCAAGCCCAATAAGCTTAACATCCCGCTCCTTTCTTGATGCTTTTATTTTTTTTCGCTTGTTTGTCTTTGTACATTCAACAAATATACCTACTAGCCGTTTATGTATCTGCTGGATATGTACTATTGGTATCTGGGATCAAACCTTGTTATTGAGCCTTAAAAGTGAAAAAAAAAAACAAAATACTACTTATTTAAACAAAACGTCGTCATTTGTTATATTGTTTTATTTTTTTTATATTAAACACATGCCTTAGCTGATCAATATTATTAAAAATATAACAGCGAAGTCATTATAAAGAAATTCTTTAGTGACAAACTAACAATAGTACAAAGTTATAGTGGCGTTTTTTACATTATAGCGGATATAAACGAGATGACGGCTCACCTGGTGGTAAGTGATCACCGCCGCCTATGGACATCTGCAACACCTGAGGCATCACAAATGCGTTAAATTGATTACTCTACCAGGTCTAGGCCGATGCTTCATACAGTCCTGGACTTCACCCTTCATCCAGAGCCGGCTGTCTCAAATAAGGGACTGATTTTACGACAAACATCGACGCTCCGCCTCTCCCCTGGGATCCCTCTCGATCAACTGTATAAAGGCTTGGTGCAGTTTTGTTTATGGCTCCGCTGCGGTTTCCCGTGTTTTTTACGGATAAAAAGCCATCAGTTCTCTGCAACGGTATGAACAAATCACTTTCGCAAATAAATGAAATGGGTATTGAATTTCCGGCGGCTTATGGTCGTTTTTAATTTTAGCTCAGATTTTATACTTTGGTGTCTAATAAAGTTATTGAATGGATAGTTTAGGCTCTGGAAAGCAAATAGTGAAAAAAAAAACTAATTTTCTCTTTACTGACTAGCACAAGATTATCAGTGTTGCAAATTGGAATTCTCACTACTGTAACAGACCCATACAACAAAAGTAAAATAAAGTATCAGCCTATATACTGTCCCACTGCTGGGCAAAGGCCTCAATCATAGAAATCAAGTTATCACTACTATGATGGGATTATGTTTAATCAACATACAACAAACATTACTAAAAATGCAGAACTTTCCGATTTGAACATCTAATTCTACTTGATTAAGTTGTCTCATCTAATAAAATCAATCGTTGATTTTATTTGATTAACCAAGTACGTTACGTTGCGAAGTTCAGACGGCAGTTGCTCTCCAAACCCTAAATAAACCCTATGTTCTAAGAAACCGGGCTCCAAAGCGACACCTTAGGATGCAACCGGGATAAACGCACATAAGTTGAAGAAATTATAGAGTAAATCACACAAATGTTTGTCAAGAATGTGGAAAAGGAAGCCTTTGAGTGTGGGGCAGAAGTAAATTTTTTATCGAGCCTGTCTGATATGATGATGCTAAAGGAGGGGTTTTTTTTATCTTTTTGTGAAGTAAAATATAGAAAAAAATTACCTCCATTTGATGCTTATTATTGACAATAATCCATTGAACCGTACATTTTTGTGTAAGTGAATTTATCGAAGCGCGATTAGTAACACTCGTCCCCGCGTCCCATCCGCTCGAGCCTCCAAATGTTCAGTAAAGCTCACCAAATTGATCACTCTACCGGCAAAATAAATATTTTACCTTCCATTTGACAGAAAGCGAGGTTTGTATTTGTTTCAAAATTAAATAGGAAATTACGATACTCGTCGGCTTTAGGGCCTGATTGCACAGAGCGTTAGTCGGGCGTGCGCGTTTTCCGGCGCAGTTCATTGAAAACTATTTAGTAATTCTACACAATTCGTATTGTTCTTGTCTCTAAAATCATGTTGACTAGGCGAGGTTTGGTTAAGTAGGAAAGCATTTCGAACGACGTGTCTCGTGCGCATACTTCGTTCGTGCAGCATTAGCCGGGAAACATCCCGGCTAATGCTGCTTTTTCGCCAGAGCTGTGCGAGGTAGCTAAGCGATGTGCGAGGAAAAAAGCCATCAATAGAATCACTTCTAGAGAGGAATGAAGTGATCCTATTGGTGGATTTTTTCCTCGCACACCGCTTAGCTGCACAGCTCTGGTGAAAAAGCAGCCTTATGATCTGGGCGACTACTGCACGTCTTACATCGTCAATTTGTTGGAACATACGATTTTAATAAGACAAGTAGACCCTAAAATACTTTGGCAAAAAAAGAGGTGGTGGCGGTAAAAAGCAGTTTTTACCGCAATATCTTTTTATTGATGCAAACCATCTCGATGAGGTATTTAGACATGCAGCTGGCGCCCAAACACAAACGCTACGTACGTTAAGACCCTTAATAGAATTGGAAAAGCTAAAGCGAATCATTGACAGCGATTCGGATAAATTGTTGTATGAATTGTTCGAGGGAAATTTAAACACGTCCTTTATCATTTTCTGTGCGGATTTAGTGTCAATTTGTTCAACGCGTTATTTATTATATGGTCGTAATATAATGTTTGTTTGTGTTCGTGTAGTACGCGTAATTACGGATAAAACAAACAAAATATGAATGACTCTACAAATAACTTGATTGCACAGCCTTAGTATCTTTGTGTGTTCTCAAATTTGTGTGTTAGTTCATTCGTCGGTCGTGGAATCGATCCCCAACGTGTAAATTCTTTGTGTGATAAATAAACACTTGTTTTTGTTCAGTGTCTGGTGCTTCCTCAATTATATAAAGGACACTAAGACTTAACTTCCCACAAGATCAGTAACATAAATTACACATTTTATTTTATTATTTCATATGTGGCAGAGGAGCAGACGGATTCTGATGGTAAGCGATTCCACCGCCCATAGACCCGCAACACCAGTGGAGTCACTAATACGCTGGCAAACTTTCAACACCATTTCCCTGTTGGGCCTCCGGTACCCTCGCTCACTCGGTAAAACCTATGCAGGCGATGCTTTGCGCTGGTTTTCTGTGAGGCCTTGGTATCACTTCGGTCGATCCAGTAGATTTCAAAAGTTCTGTGGGTCTCCCACGACAACACAATCCTCGTAGGTATATGAAGAAATATCGATATCACGCATGTAACTTTGAATATCAAAGTTATCCCACTTACATCCCCATTAATATTACAAACGCGCTCTCAACTTACATACATTACATAATTGTATCTAACGAAACGCTCGACACGTAGTTCCCAATGACAGGTGGTTAAGACGTGAGTAGGTACGTAACTGTGAATTGAAAGGATCTCATCGTTTTGAGGAGACGGCACGTCTCCCGACGGGACCCGGGGGATATCGGCTCTTGTCACATTCAAAATGCATGAACACTGCGCAAAACTCGGGTATGAAAAATGAAACGGGAATTTGCGGTCGAAATAATATTTTCATAAATTATTGATTTCCGAAACTTTGCGTTGCGTCGAATTTTTACGATGTGAAGTGGATATGCTTTCGTGGATTTGGAAGTTTATTATTATTATCTCGTGAAAAAGTTTCTATATTGCAGCATTGCAGTTTGTTGCAACGACCGTAACAACTACTTTTGTAATCCATACAATTAAGCGTGACTAATAATCCTGAAATCGTTTTTCAGAACATTTCAGTTTCAAAATTCAGTATACCTACAGAATATAAATTTAACTTTTTTTTATTTGTTAGGTGGCAAATCAGCAGACGGATCGCCGATTGCCGTCGCTCATAGACACCAGCAACAACCAGTAGAGTCACACAAGTATGCTGCCAACCATTAACCCCCTTTCCACCGATTGAGCCTCCGGTACCCTGACTCACTCGGCAAAATACAGCGCAAACGCTGCTTCACGCTGGTCTTCTGTATCACTCCGGTCGATTCATGCCGAAGCGTGCATGGCTAAAAACTTATACGACAAGCCAAACGTCTACTTTAAAAAAAAGAAAATTAACCTGATTTCTTTTGTTACAGCCAAATTGGACGGTGTGAAGACTTACATGCGCATGCGGCGGGTACCAACACACTTGCAGGTGAAGGTGATCAAGTGGTTTCGACTACCTCTGGCTGACGCAGAAGTGTTCTGATGAAGAGAAGGCGGTCTCCTGCCTGCCGGATAAGTTGAAGGCCGAGATAGCGATCAATGTACACCTAGATACGTTGAAGAGGTAAGTTACTCATGGCCTGATGGCTCATTTGGTAGTGACCCTACCTTAGATATACGCCAATGGTCGTGAGGTCGACCCTTATTTATTTCGTGGAACATCGTTCCTGCGTTTGCACATTATTTTGTAACTGTAATCATGATCCAGTTGCTCTGGTTCTGTCATCTAAGGATTGAGATGGCCATGTCGGTCGTTTCATTTTAAAACTTTCCAAACACATGATCCAAGTGGACCCGGGCTCTAAAGCTTAATATAAAATGTCTATGGTGGACATCATGATGGATCTCAGGTATTGCAGAGGTCCTTGGGCGGCGATGATTACTTACCATTAGGTGAGCCGTCAGCTCGTTTGTCCGCTATACTTAATGTAAGAAAAGGAAAATGTACTTAATTAGGAAAGACACGCTAATGTTGATGGAGACTATAGGTAGGTACTAACTACTGTTACACGGATGAGAATCAAGATAACCTCACTCCGTCTGATGGTAAGCGGCCATGAGATCTAAATATAAATTTGACAGGCACAAAAGAATCAACAAAGAACCTACCTATTGAGTCTGCCATCCTCATCCTGAAGGTTTACTGAGATGCCGTTTCACCGCCCGCCTAAAAACCCAGGATTGCATGAAGATTTAGCATGGAAATCAATGTTCTCTATCAAAACAACCCTCATTCCTTTTCAAAGTCTCATTTGCAAACATCACGAGTAAGTCAGCTACAAGCCTAAGTTAATTGTTAATTGAACACGCCCCTCAATTATAATATCAAGGTGATGTTACACTAATTGAATCGAGGTTCTGTCGAACATGGAACTTCTGCGTACACTCTGGTAGTTGCTTCCCCTCCGAGCGGTATTACGAACATATTAAATGAACATTAGCAGACGAATGATAGTCTTTGTGTGTTTATCGGTTAGTGAATTATGTATGGTGTTCTTTCATGGAGATTGACGGATGGAAGAAGTTTCAATTAGATTGGTTGGCTGAGCAAATAATAGAAATATGGACATGGAAAAATCTTGCGGTTGAATTCTTACATCGAACCACACGCAAGTGGCTGTCATTTCATCTCATCATCTTGATGGTTGGCGATCCAGCACTGTGCGTTTCTCACGGAATTTTCTTCCACTAACCTCAGTTTTGTGGAACGGTTTAGCCGCGGCAGTACTTCCTGACGGCTATGTAGGGACCTTCAAGAGGAGAGCTTACGTACTCCTTCTTAAAAGGCCGGCAACGCATCAGTGACTTCTCTGATCTCGCAGATGTTCATGGGCGGCGGTGATTACTTACCAGCAGGAGACCCACTTGCTCGTTTGCCTAAAAAAACCGGAGGGCGAACCTACGACCTCCCGTATGGATGGTGCGTTCTTATAATGAGCTACATTCGCTCTACCAAATCACAGAATGTAAATAGTCCAGTAACTTTAAGGGTTAATATTGCAAAAATATTAAAAATTTACGATTTTCATAAAACTTGCATTTGGTTCTCGCGGTCACAAACATGGATATTCATTAAGTCAACATCATAAATAAGTCCACAAAAAGTCAGGACTATCGGATTTGACGCATATTCAATCATTACCTAATTAGACTGGAATATAAGGAAATAAGTTAAATTAAAGTAAACTCAAAAGACTACGATAAGGTACTTACAGCGCTAAGAAAACCTGCATACCTGGTCACCGCTTTAACATCTTACTGGACTTGCTTATTCTATTAAGATTCTAGTCTACCGCTACGAATAGAAAACTAAAAATGGAAATAGTATTTATTATTCATAGACCTACCTACAGTTGTAACTATGTCAATCCAAATCCAATCTAAGCAAGTAGGTACTAGGTTAAATTTTAGTTCCATAAAATTCCGTTTCCTAATTTACATTATTTTGTAAACGCTGTACCCTGTAATAACAACCCTGCAGCACCCTGTAGTATCAAATAAGCTTACGTTCTAGGTTCCTACTAATGGGCAGCGGTTGTTTTGTTTGGATGTTGGCAATACCCGTAGCATTACTTGCAAATTGCCGACCATAGACACGGCGTGTACGTCAATCTTACTTTTTACCTGAGATGGAGGCAATCGAGTAATCTTGCCTGATGGTAAATGCTTACCGCGGCGCCGCCCACGAACGGCTCATCCCATTAGTTCCCTTATTGGTAATATGTTAGAGAATGTAGCTGAGCCTGTATATTCCGATATATATGTAGGTAATCTTCTAAATAATCGAGCGTTGAATTATACTTGAACTAGATACTATAGGGCCTAAAAATTGGCTGTTTTTTTTTTATAAAGCGGGGCATCTGATGGTTTTTTTTTATAAGATAGGGGGCAGACGAACAGACGGATCACCTGATGGTAAGTGATTAGTATTTAATAAACAATATCTGTGAGATAAGGAAGCTCGCTGATGCGATGCCGGCTTTTTAGAATGGGGTAAGTTCTTATTTAAAACTTCTACCTACTACTTAAACTAAAAGAAAATTAACTTTTCATACAAAGTCAGTCACGTGACATGACCATTTTATATGGGGAGTAAAAAAAAATTGACGAATTTCGAAAAGTTGTAAACAAATGTTGTTTAAAATGGTTGGTAGAACACGTGATTAAAGGGATGTTATGTTCAGAGATACACCCTATATTTCTGGAATTTTGAAATTCCGGCAGGCGTATCCATACTAATGTAATGTTTGAGGACATTGACCCTTAACTGCACTACCTAACCCGATCACTGATTATAATAAATGCCTTAATCAATAAGACGCTTCTTTACTCTGCCATCAATATCAGTTCAAAGCGTAATTTATCCGTTTTATCAGCAATATCTTAGCGTCCGGCTGCACTGAATCTGGACTTATAATCTGACCCACGTCAGACTGTCTGTGGATGCCGTCAAACTGTCTTGGCATTAGTCGTTGATTGCTTTGACAGTTTCGAGTTTTGTTTACCCAGACTTAACTGTGATGTTTTGCTGGTGTTATTTTTAGTTTTGAAGGTACATAATAGTTAAAGTTAAAATTCTTTTAAAAATTTCAGTAATGAAAATATTTGACCTGACCCACACAAAGCAACAACCACTTCTCAAAAATTTTGGTTTATTATAATTTTCAAAAATTTTAAAATATGAAAGATTACTGTTAATATACTACTCGTATATGCAGTTGTTAAGAAATTCGTTATTATAACGTCTCACACATTGACCCGATAAGTACCTAAAGCACGTTTTACGGATACCATTCACCAAAGGCATTACAAATTTATTAATTTAATATTATGACCCTATGACTGCAAAGGCCTCTACACCCATCTTCCAAGATTTTCGGTCACGAACCATGGTAGTGCAGTCTTTTAACAATCACACAAATAATAATACTTGAATATTATGACATAGGACAAACAAAACATATTGTCCTAAAGAATGTTTTTCCTGAGTGGACTCCGGATAGGTTTGATATAGCATATGGGTCACTATGAAATATGCTATGCTAGTTTAATTGGTTGGTGAAAATAACTATAAACATAAATTTCATTAATTTGATGGTCTTAAACTCGAAGATAACTTGTTATCCGTAGAACGGGCAGTGCAATTTAACAATATTTCGTTCTGATTAACAAGCTTGTAACAAGCGACAGAACTGAGAGAGAACTTCCTATACTCGTAATATGTTTACATTGTCTTGTTTGTAGGGACTGTCTACAAACTAAGTAGAATATTGTAGTACATACATAGGTACTCAAACTAGTTCTAGACTTATAAAAAATTAAGATTACTTTAGGTGCCATAAATAAGCAGATTGAATATCATTATAAACAACTTCACAATTTTAAATAAAATGTCAAGAAGTGAATACAAAGTATAATAATTAATAATAAACATCGCGTTAATTCTCGTTTAAATTACTACTAAAAACTAATTTAACAATTGTTTTAGTGAACCAAACAAGAAAAACAGATACATCTCACTAAAAATTAATTTAGCAAAAAATAATAACAACTACTTGAAACTCCCAAAAAAAATAGCGTACTATTATTCTATAATGGGCCTCTGTTTATGTATTACTGGAGGCCCAATCTGGGGGAAGTAAAGATAATACTTAGTTGGCAACGCGTTTGTGACTCTACTAGTGTTTCGGGTGTCTATGGGCGCAATTGCTTACTTACCATCAGCCGATCCGTCTGCTCGTCTGACTAAAAAAAACATTTAAATCAATTGTCAGAATAAATAGAATCACTAACTCATAGGTAAATAATAATATTTTCACTCAAACGAACCGTCAACATAGTGTACAATTAATTAATATTTGCACTCAATCACATCGTAATCTACAATATTAATTGAACAAGATACTCCAAGATATAACCGTGCGTCGTAGAGATAATGTATCTAGTAATTATGTGTACTTACCCGGTCCGAGCGTGTATGTATAGCCACAATAAAAATACATGAAGAATAAATAATCTCCACTCGTGTTACATACATACTCATAATAAATAGAATCGAACGACAGACGTAAGTTTATTTAATTCTCAATAATTGTCAAGTACTATATCGTGTCTATACTACTATCGTCAACTCAGCGTATTTTTCCGAGATGCGTCCAAATCTGTCACTTAGGAGCTTAGGGCAGATTGTACCATATTCAGTTAGTTGGTGAGTCTGGTACTTACAACACGACTTCCGTCTGAGTTCCGCAATCCTTAGACAGAGAAACTAGATCAACTAAATTATGGTTGGTTGGTAGGTATATACGTTCATCATAATTATTTTATCTTATCAATTAATATATCTAGACAGAACTTACACACAAAAAGACTTTCGAAATAAGAAACCTTAATGAAGAGCCTATTAAAGTATAAACTCGATTACATCCGAATTGAGGGTTGGTTCTTGTTTGCAAAACTATATCCTTAGTGATCTGTCGGGTCTGTTTGTCACCTAGGTATCACTTAAAAAAAGGTAAACATTTTGAGTAATCGGCCTTGCTTTCAATCATCCTTTATTAATTGTAAATTCACGAAGCATCTCCTTTCACTAATTTTAGTATAATAAACGACAAACTCACTTTAGCACTTTAGTTTTTCTTCCCATCATCATAATATCCGGCCGCCAGCAAAATGACAAAGACGACGTCAGGGCTAGCACAACACGGCCACATTATGCAGTGTGGCAGTTCAAGCTTAATATCCCGTGTTGTATAATTAAAAAGAGAAACATTCGCTTTTTACGTCCATGAATTATGCAAAAGTGTTCGTTTATACGATCCGTAAATTTTTGTCGCCAAACGACTCTTCAGCTTTTCTGTTTGCAGCTCGATTTTGAGAGGCGTGTGTGACATTAGTGGAACAGCTACTAAGTAATTTGATGTTTGGTTTTATTTAGGTACAACTTAAAAATGGGATAGTAAAATTATGACACGGAAGGAATAAACACTAAAGTCAGTTCTGACTTAAATGCTTTTAGTCGCTATGTCTAAAAATTTGAGGCTTGTTAGTAATATAGTTTCCAGTTTTCCATCATGTTTCCATATTAATTACATGATAATCTTTTCCTTTTAAATAAAAAACTAATGTGGTATCATGTTGAGCTGTCGAAAACAACAACATTACAAAAAAGCAAAACTATGGTACCTATTGAAAAAGATCATAAGAACATAAAAAACTTATACCAGCTAATCCACGTACTAAGTAAGCAATTTTAAGTCGAGTGCCTGAATAAGGCAAGCCAGTTTATCTCAGGCAAATAGTGTTCAAGAAATAAAAGCAAAAAAAGTATAGGTACGTAGTTATTTTCGGTAGGTCTGCTTGCGATATTAAAACTTGATTCTTGATAGCATTTCTCTGACGACAGCAATAAACCGATTTTATTAAAACTGAAGTGCTTGCAATAATTGGCTTTATTTCCTTGCCCGTAGAGTGGAGATCTTCCAAAATACGGAGGCAGGATTCCTCTGCGAATTGGTGTTGAGGCTACGCCCCGTGCTGTTCTCGCCAGGCGATTACATCTGCAGAAAAGGTAACGTAAACTTTAATAATTAAATAATTTTGACCTAAATTATGTCTTAATGCATTGAAATATGACTCGCTTGAAAAGAGTCTTAATTCACGACATGTTTATAATACTGCTCCATCATAATACACACTGATCTGGCTAACCAAGTTCTCGTATTTGGAGTATTGGTGTGTAAGTTGAAAGAAAAAGACAACTTAATATCATTAAGGACTTATCCAGATGACTAGCAATTCGCTAGACGCGCGTTTTTTTCCCGCGATTCATACCTAGTTCATTTATGTTTAGTAAGAAGAATTGAAAAGGGTTTAGGGATTGTTAACATCGATGGACTACAAATTGTTTGCACCAACTGAATCATCGCTGAGGTTACATCAAGGTTTGCTTACAAAATTAACATGTTTCACATAGGTGAAGTCGGGAAGGAGATGTACATAGTCAACCGAGGGAAACTGCAGGTGGTTGGCGACAACGGGAAGACGGTCCTGGCGACACTCAAGGCGGGTTCTTATTTTGGCGAAATTTCCATTCTGAACATGGGCACGGCAGGTAAACAACTTGGTAAATATCGCCACGGCCCGAGACGCCACGCCATTACTATTCTACTTTATTATTTTCTTGAAAAGTTTTCAAAAGCAAACGCGTTTCGAGGAGACGCTGCAATCAGGCCGAGGGAGCGGCCGAGACAGCATCAGGTTCTGGGACATCACCACAGCTGTTACTGTTTGACCTTGACCATGTTTCGATCGAATGGGCTTGCTTTAGAGCGCTGACGTCTTTAACGCTTGTATCACACCTCCGCTGTAAAGCTATAACAGCGGAAACGCAATAATTTTCACTATACCTTGCCTTATTATACTTTTATGGGGATACGCGGATGTATCAGCAATGTCTGAAACTGCGGCGCAACCCCCAGATTAAGACCCATCAGTCATGACCTCTTTATTGCCATCGACTTGATAAGAAGAAGATAACTGTGCCTTGTCGCTTAGAATTTGATATAATGCTGTCCCTTTCTCTGCACAGTTTCGCCCATCTACGTCAACGCCATACTGGACTTTTCCAGTAGCCTTCTTGCAAGTGTAGATCATAATCTTATTATTCCCGGTTGCGTCCAAAGCTGCTGATTTATACCAGGTTACGCTTGAACTATGGTACTTGATCTGATGAGTCTGTATGTAATAAAGTTACAAGTTTCAAAAACTATCCATTCCGTCCACCTATCCATTCAAAGGGATAAATATGTACATACTTAGATGATGGCACATTAACCTTAAGGAGAAAGAAACAGATTTTTAGACAATTCTGAGCATTAGAAGACGCAGTTTTACCAGAATTAGAACTCTGGTAGAGTTAGTACTCTGCTGGTGGTGCTTTTGAAACAGATGATGTCTACATCTTCTGTTTCAATCAAGACATGTAGAGAAATTACTGCGTTTACGCTGTCATTGCAATGGGACAGCAGAGAGGTGTGCTACAGGCAACACGCTTTATTAAGCTTCATGTCATTTTAAACCTAAGAGATTGTCATGCACACACATTGGCACTGTACCAGTAAACCATAAAATAACTACACCTGCAAAAATGGTCTATTGTTGACGACTGGGATGGTGTTTTTGATTAATTATTTACGAGAAAAGAGCATAATGC
Source organism: Cnaphalocrocis medinalis (assembly GCA_014851415.1). Classification (NCBI taxonomy): domain Eukaryota; kingdom Metazoa; phylum Arthropoda; class Insecta; order Lepidoptera; family Crambidae; genus Cnaphalocrocis; species Cnaphalocrocis medinalis. The sequence goes on from CM026276.1 coordinate 8,186,958, forward strand.
ACTCCCTGAACCTCAGATTTACCAAACAATTTAACTGGCTAAAATAAAGAGAAACATTTTTATTCTTGTAAAAACTTCAATACGGTCATTTCAATGTATGATGACAGATAAATTAAATGCCATGGGCGTTGTTGTCATGTTATAGCACACGTTTATCTGAACCCATTATTATCTAGAACACTGCGCTTCCAGAGAAACTTTGGAACAAGATGATCACTAAGACATGACCTTTTCTTATCGAGGTTTGAAGGGAGTTCTTTTCCACGGTAGGCAGCGGCAAGCTTTGCTTCGACATTTTTGAAGTCTTTGCCCGGCGATTACCATTTTACCATCAGATGAGCCGCAGACTCAACTGCTTATTTTGGCGATAAACAAACAACATTATTGGCTTGACTTATCTAAAGGCATACATATTATACATTGTTATGTTGCTTATTTTTGCCGTACATCATTAGAGGAGTAAAAGACGACAGCAAAGCACAGCCAAATACTAAAAATTACTTTGTCAAAGTCAATATAAAAACTGTGGCCATCGACTTGCGGTAACGGCAACTTAAAAATTATTAGGGAATGCCTATTATTACATTTCATTCATTTCTTTATTAAAATGATATTTCGCCTCTTAGACTATTGTTTCTATGGTTTATTTTTTTAAATTTTGAATTTATTTTATTAAACACTGCAAAGAAGTGACAATACTCTTTGGTAAGCTGCATTGTTACAGTTTCTTTTACATTACGATTTCATTGGCTTTTAGTAAGTCCTCCTCAGGGATATTTATTATTGTAGTATTATAGTGTCATGCATTTTGTTCGTCATTCTTTTGTTCTCCTTTGGTTGTATTGAAGGCAGTGTCCCCGATTGCTTTGCATCTTCCCCGAGTATCATTAATCTTTGGCGTGACCTCTTGGTGCATGTACCCCTTATTATTAAGTGTACTATTTACCTCTCGAGATCTTTCGTCGTGCTGTCAGTTGAATTCCAAAATTTTTATTTCTAAATCTAACTTTGATCCGCATACTAGTAGAATGCTTTGAGATCTAAAAATAATTTTGGATTATTTATTCCTGCCCTGAACGCTTTGTCTGTAAGAGTATGAAGCACATATTGACAACTCAATAGAATTGCTTCTTATAGTTGTTTTAAGATCGATTATTATTTTTTGGAATCTCTGGACTGATACACTAACCCCTGCTATGAGGTAGTTACTTAATTAAAATTATAATCTTTCTCTTATATCAGCTTAATCTTACTAAACTCTTACTAACCTTGTAACGAAGCCCACCATCCTGTGTGATCCCGCCACCGGTGTTTTCGGTCTTCCTTGTAGAATCTCTTATGATCTGTTTTGGCAGTCAAACAAGCAATAATAATACCATGTAAGAATAACAGAAACAAAGTAACATGGTTATCTGGAACGTAATATTGTTGATTACAGTACCTATTTGTCTTTGTCATTTCAATATGATTTAAGTGACCATTGAATCTTAGTAAAAAGGAAAAGAGAATAATTAAAATTGCATTTTCATTGCAAAGAAAAAAACTGAAATATAGTTGCAGCAGAAACTAAAAAGTTATTAAATGAAGATTATCTCAGTGACTACAAAAGAAGTGACACATATTTAAAAAGTGAAACACACTTTACTGAAACGGTAGTAAACAAAACAAAAAAACTAATACACCGTACAAAACAAAACACGAACTAGCCAGAACAGGTCGTAAGAAGTGGGAACCGAACACCGGTTGGCACGGAGTGTGTGTATGACACGTCGACAGGAAACCGGCGGACAGCATCTGTGCGGTCCGTTGGCTACTCGGACCTGTTCGTGCTCAGCAAGAAGGACATGTGGGACGTGCTGAAGGAGTACCCCGCAGCCAGGGTCCGCTTAGAGGCGATAGCAGTCAAGAGACTTGAGAAGTATAAGAAAGCGCCGCTTGAAAAAGGTACGGGCTGGGATGCCACTTTTCAGTAGACATTTGGGTTTTTTTAGTTGGTCTAGAACTCACAAATCGAACACACCTCAAATGCAAAATGCACTATTGTAAACAGATGCGATGAGCTGGAGTAGCTTTACCATAGAAATGCTGTTTGACCGCTATTATCCTTTATTGTTTTATCTTTTCACATTTTTAATTCCTTTAAATGTTCTTGTTTCAAAGTATGGCTGGTATACGATTAAAAGTGTCATGTGTGAGTGTATGTGTATGTGTGTGTGTATAATAAATAAAGATAATTGGGGTGTGTTCGTTAGATCTGGAATTAAATGACACCAATATTTCGTCTGTGAAGCTCCGTAGATACTTTTTGCATTCCAACGTCTAGTGCGACCATGACTATTTACTTTCATAACACAAGTTTAAGATAACTTTAGGTCACGGTACATCTTCACGAATTTTTAGTCCATTAAACTAACGAATTCCCTTTTTTGGCAATGCTGATTTCGATACCCTTAATAGCAATAGTACCTAGATATAAGTAATTGATTATTACACATTCGTAGGTACTTACATCATTACAATTATTGGTAGCTACTACATAAAACACAAACACTGGATCATAATAATATGTGTTAAGTGTAGATATGTTGGCAGTGGCGATGGGTCGCTGCCAGTCGACGCCCGGCCTCGTGGAGACGAGCGGGCGAGTGCCCATCGAGGAGATGCAGCTCCCCCCTGCGCCGGCGCCGCCGTCGATGCACCCCTCACACCCGCCTTCCTACCGGGACCAGCTTTATAGGTGACTAGTAGCCCGCCCTCACTTCGTGTTGACTATGTTCCACTACCTACCAATAGATGGCGCTAGGTGTCGATTGCATCGTGCTAGCGTTTCGCTTTTTCGATTACTATTATAAGGTCTGTCAATGTCTATAGAATTTACCTCTTTATATTTAGTATGGAGTATGGAGGATATGGATACTAACTAAAGATCATCTTCAGATGCAGCACCGTCGCAAACCGAGCGTTTGCGTTCGGCCTAATGATCAACACCGAAGGAGAACTATGATAGTTGATGTTGGTACGCAAATGTGTGAGCTAAAGTGGGGATGGGCAGGACACCTGGCAAGGCGTAAGGATGATAGGTGGGCTAACAACTTACCGAATGGCAGCCAAGATCGGCACGACGATCTGTAGGTAGACCTGCCCGTTGATGCGAGAATATTGTAATGGTAGCAGGGAAACAACTGGCTGTGGACCATAGGACATGGCGTGCTAAAAAAGAGGCCTATACTTAGTAGTAGGTAGACGCGAGCTGATATGATGATAATGACAAGGACCAGAGGTTAAGATAGTCCGTTAAAAAGTATTCATTTTAAACATCCATTATGTAAAACCCCCCATTGATTGATGGATTCTGGCCATTTTAAACTTTTCCGCTAATCCTAAATTTTTTTTACAGTTCGTCAGTAAGCCCTCTTCGTGTAGCATCTCCTGTAGCATCCTGCGCATCTAGCGCCCGCAGCAGTGCAGCGGGCGGGGGTAGTGTAGCCGCTGGTATCGTGGCGCCGCGGGTCCTCCTCGACTCGCATGAAGTCCTTGAGTGCGAGATCAAGCGGCTCAGAGAACGGCTCTACACCGTTGAGACAGAAAACGCCGCGATGTCTGCTAAACTTAGTCAACAGCAGTGGGAAGTGGATCAGAGGTATAGTAACTTTACATGTCACATCAGTACATAGAAAACTCTTACTTTAGTCTAGCAAAATACTTTAGTCTGACTTTTTTGCGGGGTGACAGACGATAGTGGGTATGAAACACATTGCCCTCTGGCGCTTCTCTCATTTGCCAGTGAGTTTATAGATGAGAAACAAATGTCAACGACCTCTTACGTCAACTGAGGATGACCGTCTTTCATGCAGACGACTGGTAGCTGTCGATATTCGCCAATAGCTAGTGACAGTCGTCTGTCACTATCGCGGGAGGTTGTTGGTTTAAAGTCGCCTGTGTTTAAGCCTTCTTACTATTCTGAAAGATCACACCTCGAGTCTAAAACTAAACTTTAACTAACTTTTGTTGCAGACTGCAAGAGATTGAGATGCAGATCTGCGGCGGTAGCTCGCTCAGCTCGCAGGAGGAGAACGAGCGGAACCGCGAGAGCATCATTTAACGGCGCGCCTCGCCTGCGCAGCCGCGCCCGCTGCCACCGCTGCCCGTGCTGCGCTCTTCCATCGTCTACTGAAGCTTGCTGCTCTGAAGCGACGAAAGCGCTGAGAGCCATGGGTCTTAAAATATGGCTAGTGCAATTTTACTGGGTCTAGCGCTGCACCAAACAGTGTCCGCAAGGTATACGTCTCAGTATGTAAGAGACAAATGAACTCCGATTTTCAGAAGAATCTACTGAGAAAAGACGCAAATGTACATGTATCCATTTGAAACCCTAAGTAAATCAGTTGCTGCTCTTCATCTGTAAAAGCGTTAAGAGGTCTTAAGATAAAGTTACTGCGATTTTCCTGTGCCTGTAGTTACACCTCAGAGCCTTCGCAAGCAAAGGCAAACTACACCACGTCTTTGTGTACAAAGACAAATGAACAACGATTTCCAGAAGAATCTTCAAAGAAAAGACCCAAGTGTAAGCCATTTGTAGACCCATTTGAAAACCTCAGTAAACGAGTTGCAAGCAGCCGGCGGTGAAGCCGATCAACAGTTACATACCCACCATCAATTGTAGCTCCTCCTATCTCAAGTCTTCAAGCCCGCGCGATCCCCCCCTCCCCTGTGTTGTACTGAAGTGACTGTGACCACGAGACTCAGTGTTTTTATGGTGAGTAAAATATTATTATGGTATATTTAAATACGAATTAACTTTATCAAATTTATATATACGTAGTATATACGACTCGCTAATAATCGAGTGCCGTGGAGTGAGATTTTGCCGAGACAATATTATCTTAAATTTAAATCGTTTAGATACATCGAGGGTGACGAGTGTGTGTGCCGGCGCAACAGTGCCGGCTCGTTCTAGTGTTAATTTGCATGTGTCCTAAAGGGCGAAATGTTTCGTTGATTATTGAGCGATTGTAAACCTTTGTACAATCAACAACAAAGTCGATCTACAAATAAGCCTACTTGTTGCCGAGTGCACATAACCACAAACTTTTTTACTTGGTCTGTTACAGTGAGATAAATTCCACTTTATTTTTGTTATATTGTTTCCCCTGTTTTTGCTGATGTTATCTAATGGCGAAATATTCTTGACTCGAGTTGGAAAGTTTGTGTACAAAAGTTTACCCGTATCGTGTAATAACTAACTGGAACTATGTGCCAAATAAGTGGCCAAAGTGAATGTGTTACGGATAAGATTTTTGTTAACTCATAAATAGAGTAATGGATATTTTCTTATCCATTAAATTTGAGCTTTAATTATAATAAAATCCCGGAAGACTTGATCAAACTTTCTGATAATTACGTTTTCAATCTACCCTTGGTTATATTTAACTGTCTAGGGGATAGTTCTTTCATCGTCAATAAATTTGGTATCTTATAATCTATGTATATTCGTGAAATATTAAATTCTGAAGCAGTTTTGCCCGTTGTAATGATATAAAATCGACCATAGTATGTTGTAATTTGTTATATAAAACGGATTATTACCTATGTATTAAGAAATGTAGCTTAAAACTGATACTAAAGTCAGTTTTGGTAATTTAAAAATCACTACTGCCAAATAAGAATTAAGTAGATAAAACGAAATGTTTTAATGTAAAGATATTACCAATTGACTAAAGAATGTTTTGTACTTAATATCCTTTCTATTTACCTAACTTTTGTTTGAGAAACGTTATGTAGGTAGCGTTAATGTGTCTACATAAGTGAATTTTATTGTTGAAGCTTCTGTGTTTGTTTGGTCAATTTTAGTTCTTATGAAAGTACCAAAACGCGAGAGCGATATAATTATATTCAACACTAAGTAAATTGTAAATACTTATACTACTCTATGATTCGTGTTTATAAGCTGTTTTCATTGAACGACGTTGTTTTGGCTGCGAGGGCCCGAGGGAGACCCGTGGGTGGAAGGGTCGTTGGAAGGTAGTCTTCGTTGAGGTACAATCGGATTGCCTGCGTTGTCTGTCAGTGATGTACGGTATAACATGTGTGTACAGGGTGTTGTTTTAAAGTCTCAAGCGTTCTGTAAATAGCCGTTAGAGAGACTTCACACTAGCGTCTTTTGAGCGTCGGCGTCTTGTCGGCGATCACCCCATACTAGCGTTTTTGGGCGTTGCGTCGACGCGGCGCCCGAAAACGCTAGTGTGGGGTGGTCGCCGGCAAGACGCCGACTCGAAAGACGCTAGTGTGGGACCCCACTTACGTGTCCAAACATGTCCATTCAAATGACCAAGTTCCCACTTTTAGTCACTTTTAAAATGGAAAATTGCCATCCTCTTTTTATTCTCACATCGTGATTTTATCGACCAATTGCAACTTAGATAAAATTAGAATATACCACTTGAAAGACATGTTTGTTGTAATACCTATAGTAGGAGTTTAAGAATGAAATATTTGAAGCTTTAAAACAATACCCTTAATATATAAGTTAAGTGTATGATGTATAGGTTCAAAGATATTTAAACTCATTAAAATGTGAATGAATTCGGTTCCTTCCTTCTGCATCAGTTACAGTTACCAATTCCTGACGCCCAACGATATAATAGATAGGCGATAAAATTTTTAACTGTAAATAAAATATTTATTTATTGTTATTATAATCCATAAATTTTTCTTCTTACATATTTCTCAATTATAAAAAAGATAAGAGAAATGCATTATGCAATTGATTATATAAAACGAGGAGCAAGTGCTTATTATCATAAACATGTAGCGGACTATGACGTTAATGTCAACGGGAAGATTCTGTGCAAGGCATTTATTTACAGGTTTCCGAACCCAGCTAAAATAGAGTATTTATTAATGAAGACTCAAAGTAAATTATAAATTTTATGACGTACATATTCTTGAACAAAAGATTAGAATTTTGCAACTATAGGCCAAGAGACCGCTTACCATAAGGTGATCCGTCTGCTCGTCTACCACCTATTACAAAAAAATTGTTACTATTTATTCCTCAAGAAAAGTACAATTTGACGGACTTAACACCTCACGGAGAATGAAACATCAATGAATTACGTTTACTATAAGTTCCTTCCCCAGAAGGCATTTGTCTTCATTTGATTGTATCTTAGATGAGTAATATTGTTAGTTCAGCCTAATTGATTAACTTCAGGCGGCACTGGACCGATATTGATAGTGGAAGCGCACTTGTGCACCAGATAGCAAAGACTGGTTTACATAGTGCGAGCTAACGTACATCATCATCATGTTGCTGTTGCAGTCCACTGCTGGACATAGGCCTCGCCACTTTGATCGATCTTCGGCTACTCGCATCCAGCTCCAGCCAGCCTTCTTGCGCAGATCGTCACTCCATCTGGCCTGAGGTCGTCCTACACTGCGTTTACCGAGACGCGGTCTCCACTCCAGAACTCGTTTACCCCAACGGTTGTCAGTTCTGCGGCAGATATGGCTAGCCTACTGCCACTTCAGCTTGCTAATCCGGTGAGCTATGTCGATAACTTTGGTTCTCTGCCTGGATCACCTCGTTTCGGATTCGATCACGCAGCTAACGTACAGTTACTGGCAAAGAAGCTGTTCTATAGCAACTTCTACTCTTTGGACGTCACTTACGAGCGAGATGTAAAGTAGCTGACATGATAAACTGAGCAACTGTAAGTACTACTATGTCTAGTACTGAAGCAGCAGCTCTCACTGTGTAAACCTTCTTTATACAGACACAGCGCGGCAGCCATCATTCTAGTCACAAGGGATCGCTATGACAAAGCGTTCCACACAAGTTGTCCGTAACTAGTGCAAAGTTCCATCTTACTAATCAATACAGACGCGTCACTCTAGTTTCAAGCACATTTCAGTCCCATTCTAAGGGCTAGAACTGGGTTAGAGCGCTTGTACACTGGTAGTTTAATGTTTTTATTTTGCACAACTAATTACAGAAGATATTTCACTGACAGCTCTCTGTCCTTATGCACCTCTCTCTCTCTCTATCCTTATGCACCTGCATTAAACGACAAAATAAAATTGGCATTTTCTATCCACTACTTACTTATTTTCCAAAATCCGCGTCATCTACAGCAAATCTAAAAAGTTCACATCATACGAGTACTAATTTGCCAGTCTCCTCTCTGATGTTACGAAGTCACCGTAACTTGTTCAATCAAAACGAATCCCACTTACTTCGCTAGCTAGTTACCCAAAGTTGATCTTAGGTTCGACAACAAAGTACGCTACCTACCTGCTTTTGCTTTGTGCCAAGTTTGTCAAGTGCGAACTTGGAGCCCCATTTGATTCTATGGCTATATCGATCCAGATTACGATAAACATTCTCTGGTTTGTGTACCATATTAAGTAACAAGCGTTATTTCAATTTGCAAAACGGAAAATTTACTTTGAGTTATATGTATAAATACTCTGTTCGATCTTAAATAGATAGCTGCCGATCTCTTTGCTTCTTGCAGGAAATCCTAGAATTGCCTCCTGGTATAGTTCCAAAATTTAAACGAACTTGGCTCACGTTTGAACTTTATTGTAGCCAATTTGACCGAACACACTTTCCCCATACAAAGGCTGATACTTAATTGAATCGCTTTGTCCAAGTCTGCGCTCGCCTTAAGCTGAACATCGCGATTCTAACTATGTACGAACCAGTGTGCAGTGTGCCGAAGAGTCGCGAAACAACTAATTGCTCTAAGCACAATCGATGTTTAAGGAACCCTAATACCGTAACTTATTCCGATCGGAGGCGAGAACGCTCCAAATGAAACTCATTAAACTTTTCCAACTTTATAAGCTTGTCGCCTTCGGTATATCAATCGGAAACAAACTAGCCTTTGCAGGTGGAAGCAACTTTGACTGCAAGTGCCGTTATTGAAATGTTTGCGAGCTGCAGCGATTCATTCAAAATGCACTCAAAGTTTTATTCACGTTTGCGCCAATTATGAAGTTCAACCTCATTTTGTTTTGATAAACAATTGATAAACAATATCCATTATCTTCAGGATTTCTAATGTTGAGATCAAGCTGGCATGCAAGCATGTTTTGCAGTTACTCTATGTACCGCACATCATCAGCAACCCATGGACGTCCACTGCTGAACATATCTCCGAGGTCTCCCCTAATGTACGCCACCGCTCCCGATTTTCGGCCACTCTCATCCAGCTCACTCCAGCCAGCCTTCGAATGTCATCATTCCATCTTGTCGCAGGGCGTACATCCTTGATTCATTTACATCATTGACTGTAGAGGCCTTTTTAGTCTACAATCACCTGTAAAAAAATGCCGATCACAATCTTCGTCCTCAACAGAGATCGAACTAAATGCAATTAATTTAAATAATTACTTAATTATCGTAAGTACTTAATTTACCTTCAGATGAGACGTACGGACGGTGAGGAAAGGTTCGGTAGTGTCTGCATTATCAGGCTTGTGCATCTTAAATTGGAAATTCAATTATGTATCGCACATGATTCATTTTATTGTTAATAAAAAGATTATGATAATACGAAGCTCGTTTTTTATTTCACCTTTTAACTGCGGCATATCTGGCAGGAAGGGTCAATGACCTACATTTTGTCAGCAGAGGAGTGCTTCAAGAGGTATCATCTTTTTTTCTTTTCTTATCTTATCTTTGTTAAGTAAACAAATATATGTAGCTTAGGTATAATAATACACAATGACCTAAAAAATACAACTAACTAGCCTTATTAGTTTCCACTACTAGCTTAAACATTATTATTGTTGAATGAGAAGTATCTTGAGTGGTATCAATAAGGGTTTTACCAGACCAATTATAATAATGATATATTTATTTATTCTCTCTCACACAGGGTTACATTGTTCTAATATATTTTTGCATACATTTTACTATGGACCCCTATGGTGAGAGACAAGTGCCTGATATAGATAGGTTTCGTGAAGAATTATTCAATCTTTATTGGAAGACACTGATCATAGTCGACCGAAGTCGTTCGGCTGGTCAAACTTTAGGTGATAGACGCATCCCGTTTGAATATTCAATCAGTCGACGGTGATCTACACTAACACTCCACCACTAAGAAGTAGTCTACCTCTACGTATTTTTCGAATACTTCTTCTAGATAGGTAGGTAGGTACATAGTAATATTATATGGAGACAAGTGTATAAAGGGAGAATCTTGTATCCCGGCTTAGAGAGTGTGCCGATGATAATCCCCCGGAACTGTTTACTGTACGAATACAGTAGAAAGCTCGAGCAGCTCTCGAGAGATCTGCTTGAGTAAAATTCGTTCAAACAGAAATATATGGGGTTAATGCCGCTCTATATTTTATGAGCCGGCAATCCCTTTTAACAGCTTATGGCGAATTGGCGAGCCGAATGTACAGAAATAAGTAAATACTGACATTATTTAGCAAGTTTAGGCGGAAAATGTTAATAGTATTTTTTGTTTCTGTTGCTACAGAAGTAGTTTTATTATATAAAAAGTCTACTCTGCACTTAAATAATCTTTTTCCATAAATTCATTTGCGCTGTTATTTACTTACCTAACCGATTCCCGCACCGATACAAATGTTTGTTGATGAAACAGATATTTGTGTTGGATCTGGGTGTTTGTGGTACCTTCGTTGTTTCTGGTTTTCATAGTACAAGGGAAAACCTTAGTTTGGGACTAGGACAATGTATGTGATGTTGTCTCAATTTATTTATTTTATCCTACACGTAGGTAACTCCAAATGGCAACACAGTTATAATTACGATTGGAAAAACCTTTGCAACAAAGATTAAGCTTTATGAACCTAATCATATACAATTTTAGGCATTATTATGTACTTCATTGGGATAATGTATAAATTATTTATCTATTTCTATTCATGTACCTATATCGTTGTTGTAAAAAATAAATAGCTTCTTATATATAGACCTAACCTTCATATGAAGAAAATTCAAATTTTAGTGAGTTTCCTTAGTACCCAAAAAGCAATAAGTAAATATACAGAACTAGAAATGATAATAATATCTAAGTACATATTGAAAAAGGGAAGTATCTAGCCATACCTTCAAAGGTACCTAAACATCTTTATTAGTAATGATCCTTTCAGCCCCAAATTCACGTTGGGCTTTTTCTTTTCATTGTAACAAATGAAATAAATTAACTGACGGCGCAAAAGGGTAAAATGGTTCCATATACACAACACACACGAAAATAAACTCCTACTTCTGTCAATGCAATAAGGTTCATAGTTGCATGCCGTTGTATCCCTTATACGTACTCAGGTAGAACAAAGGAGGCGAATATAAGAAACCAGGTATCCGGGAGAATTGCGCGTTATACTCCCTCAAATATTAACAGGAGGAAATCTCGGGAACCTCACAAAGTGGGGCCTTTCGGAGTGTTGCCTTTACTATTAACATACTGCACTACGCCATAGAGTAGCGTTAACAGAAGGCTCGCTTCAGATTTATATTTTTTATCTAGGTACGTCTAAAGTAGGTACCTACATTCGATTTCTTATGTATCTATACCTACAAATAATATACATAATATACATGTACAGAAAACTAGCTTGAGATTTACATTTTTATTCTACCTCTGAAGTAGGTAGATTCGATTTCTTATATTACCTTATATTTTACCTTTTATTATTATTTTTTATTTATGTACCTTTAACGTCGTAAGGCCCAGATAGCAGAAATGATCGAAAATCAATTGTTTTATGCCTATTGAAAGGTTTTTGGGTCTTACGACGATATAAGTATAATAATAGTGCACAAATCAGGCTTGAGAATGACATTTCTAATCTACATTTGGAGTGGGTAGGTTCGATTTCTTATCTATATAGTAATAACAAGATAATTATATAAAAAAGGTGTGTTTGGTGTTTGCTAGCTTGAATAATAATAAGTACCTCAAAATAAATTTGAGATCAAAAACACAGTAATCGATCAATGATTAGAAAAAGAAGTCTAATTGTTCACGCTTGTCAGGGAAACTACTGAACGGATGTGAATGACACATTTTAATTGTACATAATAGCAGTGAAACCTGGACAATATTATGTGCATAATTTATTTTAGTGGCAAACTGAACTTCACGCAAGCGGAGCTGAAAGCTGCTGAGAAATAGTAAGTAGGTATTTCTAGTTCATCATATTTATTTATAATCAAATGATAGCGCTACTGGACCAAACAACAAAGCCAGAGTGTTAGCATATACCTAATTACCGAAATTGCACATTACATTTTTGTAATGCAATAAAGTATATCTATCTATCTATCTATGACATAACAGACAATATCGAAGAGTTCGTCGTCTGGTGCGTGACCAGATCTACGCGCCACATGACTAGTTCAGTATGTCTCTATCTCATCGAGTAGTGAGATCACTGTTCCGTATAGTCTATCTCTGTCTTATGGATCATTGCATGGACACACGCATTTGCGAGTTTAGCACGCAATGTAGGTAGCTTGCGTATCGTGGTCTACCTTTTTTATGCTGTATCATCTAACAAAGAGAGGCTCTACCGACATTGTTGCTAGCGGCTGTAATCGGAAGCTCCAATGAAATGTAATTCGACCGCCTAAATTCGAATTTCGTTCCAATTTCGAAACCAGCAATGAGGATGCAAACCCGTCACACAAGGATAACGGCGGAATACAAAAGGCTATTGATCATTTAGCCTGTAATCCATTATCCGGTTTGGTATGTATGAATCCATACTAATATTATAAATGCGAAAGTAACTCTGTCTGTCTATCTGCTACTCTTTCACGCCAAAACTACTCAACGGATTTAAATGAAATTTGGTATACAGATAATCTAGACCCTGAGAAAGGACATAGGCTACTTTTTATTGCGAAAAGGGGGTTGTAATGGGTTGAAAGGGGGGCAAAAAGTTACTTTTCCACGCGGACGGAGTCGCGGGCGGCCGCTAGTATTACATAAAAACGTAAGAACGATATGGCTACATCAGTTCCAGAGACGGTAGATCTATGCAAGGAACATAAATCTTCGAAATTGAAAGGTTAAGAAGTGCATGATTTTTTTTTACTTTCTTGTTGTTGTGCTTAATGAATGTGACACATTAATGAAGTTGACATTTTACAACGATTGTAAGTGAAATAATTACCACTTGAGCCCACAGTCACACTGATCCCAACTAGGCGCAAATAGGATACGGAAACTTGCTTCCGTTTCAGTAACAAGACTGCACATTCTAATTAGTAGGCAACTAATGTTATACCTCACGGGAAGTCTATCGTAAGGTTTCTTAATCCCTCTCTCTTAAATCATATGTTAGCGTTGCATTCCTTCTGCTCGGGCGCTTTAAATCTACGGGGCTGAACCGCTGAGCTATACGAGTGCGCCCCACTTATGTTAGTAGGGTGACTAGAAATATCAAACAAAAAACTGGCCATGTGAGAGCCACGCGCAATAACTATAGGGTTCTGGAGTTATCTATCCTGGATGTCACCTTCTTCTGTAGCGCTACCATGAGTTGAAATCGAAAACTGACATAACGTAAACTATTGCTCTGTCTCTTTCAAATGCATCACAATGAAAGAGACAAAGTTATAGTTTCCGATAGCGAGGATAGTATTTCAAACTCATGGTAAGGCCACTGGTCTCATTTCCGTGATGGGTACTGTAACGATGGTATACTCCTTTGATACTGGCCGCCGTTTATGGCTGATTTTATAATGGGAATCTGTCATGCATTGAAAAATTAACAGACACGCTCTCGGGAGCGCATTCGGATCTGAGTTACGATATCGCGAGGAACTAAAGTAAGGAGGGTCCAGACCTCACGTTATAGTAGGGTCTTGGAGGAAGTATCCTCCCAGATTGTGGTAGTTAGAAAGTGGACTAACCTATTAATTTCAGAAAAGCAATAAAAGATATTTCAAACCAATACCGCCTCCACCTCATTGCAACAGTACCTACCTATATCGCGTGAGGGGACGATAGTAGCCCCGGTTCTTTGAAGTTCATCAACTACTCGTAACCTTATAAAGCCTACCTGGGCGAAATAGTTACCTTTTTAAAATCGTAAAATATACTATTTTTCAGATTTCTAAAGTCAACCGTTTAGCTGACCAAGGGGTGAGTGGGATCTTTTGACTCAACTAACATTTTATTTTAAGCGTCGGTAATAATATATTACAAGCAAATTCTATTATAGAATCATTTTTGCAAATTCATAAAACTTTAAAGACCTATCTAACGATAATGATACCCAAAAAATCGTAGGTAGGTAATAATAAAAACTCGTATCTACTTATTGTACTTATAAAATCACAAATTACTTTAACAAACAAAGGATTAAGTATCCCTTTTCTAAACAACATACAGCTACCCTACCTACGAGGAAATTCATTGCGAGAACGCATTTAGGTTATCTAACAGCTTTAGTTAACTCGTTCGTTGCATTCGGACAAAGAATGATAAACATAATGCCTAAACATCTCTGTATTGCGGCGCATCCATTCACTCGGCCGCTCTGTGCCGGTGGAATAAACATTTTAGGGATATCGTGCTTACGTAAAAGATAGCTGGAATTCAGGTACAGTTTTGCTTTAGATTTAGTGACCGGGTTACTTCTTGTATAAAGTAATCACGCAGGCGGCAGGTCCGAGTCGCCTCTGTGTGCGAAATGTGCCGGCGCATACAGGCGCCAAGGCAATAGGGGTGCCACGCGCCGACGCTAACTTGAAGATTCATAAAGAAAAATAGACGCTTCATTGGTTTTGCTTACAGGGATTGAATGGGTACTTACTCCTGGCAGACGTGTGTCACCAAACATGATCTCAAGCCGCCTTGCCCTAGAAACATAATTTTTGCTCGTCCCGGAATCAAACCAGGACCCCGAGATCACTGCCCGGTACTTAAACTTGCTAACCATCAGGTGATCCGCCTGCTCGTCTGCTACCTATTACATAAAAAAAACTAGCTACTAGCTAACTAGACCAATTGGGAGTTAAAAGATTTCTCAAAAGTTATATTTGAGCACTATAATCTGTATCTAGGAGATTGTTGATGATCTCAAAATAACCCCGTATAGTGGATCGAAGTTTTAAGGTAGGTAAATTTCCTTTCAAGATACAAAATTGTGTTAGAAAGATAATAGGGATGGTCCCTTCGAGGCTGGCCCTTTTTCCCACTAAAGCGGGTGAAGCCAAATTTGTTTTGGCTTATAACCTAAACCTACTAAAACTACGCTGATGTATTCAGTACGAAGTTGGGAATTGGATTGGTGACCGCGGTAAATCAGTTTACAGTCATTTAGTTACGGGGACCGTCCACTTCGACCCGTGGAACATAACAAAGTAGAATACTTAAAAACGGGGGGATTTGGTCTAATAACAAGTAGGTGTGGGTGGTATTTTAGGTCGTTCAAATGAGTAATGATAGGCCATTTACCCTCTTATGTTAGTTATAAATAAAATGATGTCTATTTAAAACCTTACTACATTATGAAACAATGAAACAGCCAGTAGTTTTAATGCTCTATTTGAATTATACTAACTCAGTGTATTAACGTTTACGTGCGTCTTCTAATGGGAGGACTTAGGTTCATTACCGTCACACAACCCTAGATTTTTTAAAGTATGCCTAGTTTTGCCATTAGTTGGGGGTGACGGAAAACTTTTCACTTATGGATAGTTTTATGTTGAAAATGTAGGCTGGTTCTGGCTTCTTTAAGGGTTGTGAAACGGAGTCGGTTCAGCTGTAATTACCAGACTAACCAAATCCAGACTCTCAAGCGATGGCTTAGAATGTATGAGGAAGAGACACGCTGAAATAATGTTTTTTTTATATTTACTAGGAGGCGGCAAAGGAGCACACGAGTTACCGAGTTTTATCATAGAAACTGGTGAGTGGTTAATCATTATGATGACACCCCTACTTGCAACAGTATTGAAAAGATTCTGTACCTTAATATCACATAAATAGTCTTATTACCACGAGGGCATTGAATCTAACCTTGTCTGATAAATTGGACTACTATCTATAAATACGGTAATATCCCCCGCTACTCATATGTTTACGGATTCGATTGCCTGATTTCTGTTTTTTTAAACTATGCCGGTATATGTATATCTGAATGACGTCACTGCGGTTCTGCACCCCGTATAGCTGTGTATACCCGTGACGTCAGAGTGCACCGCCCCACTCACCCCGCGGTAAGCACTTCGGAACAAATATTATTGTGCCTTTATTATAAAGGTGCACTTTATGACAACTATCAAAAGAGCAGCTCTAAAAGGCTTTTTGAGTTTGCTAGCTTTTAATAGAGATACAAGTGGATATCGCCATTTACTCGTAGGTATAAAAATGATCGCAGTTTTGATATTAATCTTTCATTTCATATTCGCGTAGGTATTTGTCTCTTTTGAACCAATAAAAAAATGAGAAGCTCATAAAAATCAGCTATACCAGAAGGAGTGCGGATGCGTTGCCGGCTTTTTAGGAAATTCCGATATCTTATTTAATATTCCAAAAATAAATTGCGGACCGCATCTTCTCTAATGCCATAATTTTATTTTATTAGCAAGGCGTTGTTAACATAATATCTTAATTTTTCTTTTTCGGCACCTAAGTATACTCAAGTCCCTTTGCGCCCGATGTTGAAGATTAATTAATTAATTCCGTAATAATTGTTCCCATAGTAACTAATTTAACATCCCCGGTGTTAAGCGCCAATCCGATTAGGAGCAATAGTTCCATGTTAACGAATTATTTGAGATTAAAGTGCTTAATCCTGCCTCGCGCAAGTGGAGCTCAAGTAGTCAATGCGTTTATGGTTCGGCAAACAACAAGCGGCTGACATTCAATATAGTGATAAATTACAAATACCTAAATACATTCACAAAACTCTTCATATATTGCCCTGACCCCGTACTAAGTAGCGTTACAGATATCAGACAAAAAAGGAAACTCCACTGGTGTTGCATGTGTCCATGGGCGGCGGCAATTGCTTATCATCAGGTGATCCGCCTGCTCGTCTGCTACCTATCACATAAAAAAAAAAAAAACACATATTCTACTTAAAGAGGCAGATACCCAACCAACACAAGTGTTAGAGCCTTGTTCACCATCTTGCCACGACCTTTGGCGTATGAGGGGGCACTACCAAATGCTCCATCCAGCCAGTCAAATAAATAAATAGGATTTTGAAGACCAGTGTTGCTCTAATTAAATCGCGTTATGGTAGCATTATTGTGTCAAAGATATTGTTAAGAAAAAAATAATACGAAATGAAACGTAATAAATCGGATATCAGAACTGAATCGTTAATAATCGAATCCGACGAATCGCAGTACAAACACCAGTAAATCGCATTATCAGCAATTCTGCAGGCGGTATCCTGCACTAAGCTACCAATTAGGAGCGATCGTTTATTAATAGCCATTCACTCTGAGTGCAAGCTTTCCGAGAAGTAAACCTATGCTGAACGACAAGACTCGTGGAAGACATTGTCATATATTTTTTTTTGTCATATTTAATTTATTTATTGTCAAACTATTTGATTTAATCATATATTTCATTTACTATCATATTTCATTTATAGTCATACATGCTGTTACCCGCGGCTTCGTCCGCGTGGAATAGTATCTTTGGATAACATTTTTACTTATTTAATAATTTTCACCTCCCCCCTTTTAACCCTATACAACCTCCTTTTATAACGCAATAAAAAGTAGCCTATGTTCTTTCTTAGGCTCTAGATCTATATGTATACACAATTTCATTCAAATCCGTTCAGTAGTTTTGGCGTGAAAGAGTAACAGACAGAGTTACTTTCGCACTTAAAATATTAGTTAGGTTTTCATTTATTTTCATGTTTCGCAACCAGCGAACAACGCACAGAAAGTAAAAACAAGAGGAAAATGGCCAAGATCAAATACAAAATACGCCAAAAATGAACACAAAATATTCATTGAAAGTACTCGGTCGGCATCGGCCAAGGCGTTGGCACGTGCAACTGGGTCTCATTGCGTCTAGGTGCCTAAAATTACCAAATAATTTGCATAAGAAAATGCAAAGCAAAATATTTTCAACAGCGGAGCTTGCCAGGAAATTAAGCTGGGCCAGCGCGTGTAAGGCTATTTTAAAAACATCAACCACCTCCTAGATAAGTACTGATTGTAGTGCTCAAATGTAACACCTTTTTAAGAACGCAGCTTTATGTGTGATAGGTGGCAGACAAGCAGACGGATCATCTGATGCCAGACGATTGCCGCCGCCCATAGACACCTGCACAGTAGAGCCACAAGTGCGATGCCAACCCCTTTCCCTCAAATTTATTGGAATCTAAATAAAAATTGAAGTTTTGAAATGTCAAAAAAAAAAAATTCGATTTGGTTGGATGAATGGCTCGTACAATAAAGATGAAACTATCGTCGGCTCACGGTGAATCAAGCAGTAAGTAGATAACAATAACTTACTATCGCGTTCAGAATATTAATTCCTAGAAATCGGTCGCGAGTCAGGGTTTCGGTTCCTATCTGACCATGCAAAAAATTTTTACTGTCCATTATTCATAACAAATAATTCATATCAAATTGCGGACAAGTACTGAAGTACCCTCCAAATTGAGTTTGCCTTAGGATATTGGTCAGTTGGTTGTTAGATACGTTAACAAGTGCGGCTTAGAGAACAGGCAATCACAACATTTGCTCTGCGGTGGGCCGACTACGACGCAGCCGACCAGCGAATTGAATGGTTAGGTCAGCTCTATTCAACAAATATACTCGAACCACCACTAAACAAGTTTAATTTGTAAGTGTTGTTTTTGTTTCATCATCAGACCAGGCAGGTTTCATGGGCGTCCAGCTCTTAACAGCATCTTCACATCACAAAACGTCATTCCATTCTGGCATGAGGGCATCCTACACTACGTTTAGCGACATGCGAACTTCATTCAAGAACTTGTTTCGTAACATGTCAAAGTAATTAGTTTAAAAAGTTATTCAACAATTGCCGTTGGTTGGGGTGGAAAAGACCTCGAATAAAGGCTGCCTACACGAAGTCCCAGCTGTGTCAGGCCTGACCTTGGTAGAAAGGTGGACCGACGATGTGGTGGTGGAATTTCTTAGGATTATTTGACCACTCTGTGTGGAGATCATTGGCGGAGCCCTATGTCCAGCAGTGGACGTCTATTGACTGAAATGATGATGAACTGCTAAGTGGGAACATCTATATTTATAAGAGGTAAATTCTTTAGAAAACGATTTAAAGGCTTAGGTAAACCAAGAAGCGAAACTCTTGCGCAAAGTACGAGTAATTGACACTCAGTGCAATCTATTGGGTCGGTTTGAAACGAAATTTCCTAAAACGAAATGAGGGCTGGCCACTAGCTATACCTACCTAAATAAAAAAAACATCGAAGTAGAAAAAATATGATTTGATTACATACGGTGCAGTGACTATTCCTGCCTTCTATTCTACTAGTATCTGTATTTTAACTATCATGGAACATTATTTAAAAAAAAATATCTTCGTTAGGCACGCTAGCGATGAAACCCGTCGAGGCATTTATTTTTAATTGCGTCCCCAAACTTTTATCATAAAATCAGCTCAAAGTTTTATGTTACGAACAAAATTTTAACACGTTCCCGATCACATCATTTACATTTCAATCATTACTGACATGTTGGCAGCACTGACAAAAAAAAAGTAGGAAATATTTCATTGGTTTTCCTACATATTTTTGAAGCAGAAACTACTAACTTAGCTACCGAGGTGTAATGTTCTATATTTAATTAATTAGTATGTTAGGTTAATAGCCTCTTTTACTGGTAAAAACTAAAAGACTTAAAAATATGAAGTTCATATTTCACCCGCTATTTTTAAGGTTGACCTTTAAAATGTTGTTCTGTTTATTATTATTCAAGTCAGTTAGAACCTCGCACCTTAGCCGAGACTTAGTCCAGGTAATACCTAGCTTTAAACGCTTTGTGTAATTGAAAATGAAGATTATTCGCACGCTCAAACACGATTCTAAAACTCAAACCGCAATCAAAGTATCCCTGACCCGCTCACTCGTATCGAAATTTGTACGATTTGGTTAGGAATGTGATTCCCGGTCTCATTAGTGCCAAAGGGAACCGCGAGGACAATGGATTGCCCCCATTCGTAACTGCTACACCACAATCCACCATGTTTATTACCCTTGTCACAGTGTAAATGTCACCAAAGGATCGGCATGTAGCGAATGAATACTTATGCCAAAAATACCACTTATTACTCTGATTCATAATCATGTAAAGTAAACTGACAATGTCAATGTGTCATCCCCATACATTATGACTCAATTTGACACATGCAAAATGTCAAAATGCATAGAAACTTGTCATTTTCATCTGTCAGTTTACTTTACATGATTATGAATCAGAGTATAGTCATACTCTACCTATTAAATTTGGAAAAAGGTTGGTCGAATCAAGCCAAAATAGTAACAAACTACTGAAATAAGATGTCCATCATTGGATACTAATATAAAATGTAGATATAAAAAACTGAACAATAAGAGCCAGAAGACGTGGTTAATGTAAATACACATAAATTACAACCTGTAGTGGTCCGTATTTAATAGCAAAGGTCAACATTGGGACAGTCCCTGTGCTGTGTTTCGCCGAGTGAGTGAGGGTACCGGAGGCCCACCCAGGGGGGAAGGGGATGAAAGGTTGAAAGCGCACTTGTAACTCCACTGATGTGGCAAGTGTCCATGAGCGGCGCAATTGCTTACCATCAGGTGATCCGCCTGCTCGTCTGCTACCTATCACATAAAAAAAAAGTCAATGTTATGTTAACTAATATTTTGACATTACTTTAGTAGAGAGAGCTTTCCAAGTTAGAGCTGTCGCTGACGCGTTGTCGGCCTTTTAGAAAGGTCTACGCTCTTTCCTTGAAGGTTTCTACTAGTGTTGCAGGTGTCTATGGGCGGCGGCAATCGATTACCATCAGGTGATCCGCTCGTCTGCCACCTATCCCATAAAAAAGGCCCCTTGAACTTGTAACCCCTTGAACCTGTCGCCAAACACTGCTGCAGCTGCTGCCATTCACAAAACTGAGGTATGTGGTAGAAAATTCCGCGAGAAAATAATGATGATATAATGACAATCGCTTGCATGTGGTTCGATGTAAGGTTTTAAAGACGCGGGCACAACGCGGGACGACCGTGTTTTGGTCCTCATGCGCCCGTACAAAATGCTCAACGTACAGTCAGCCACACATCAGGTTACCACAACCTGTCAAATTTCCTCAATTGATATTCAACCTAATGAGTATGACAGTAAGATGAGAGTCGATTGAAGAAATTTGACAGTTTTGTATACTTTGATGTGTGGCTGTACGTACCTTTTTAACTAACCTTGACTTACCATTAGTACTAGAACTCTTTAGACTGTATTCCTGCTCTCGTGAGAATTATTATATCGCATTTTCAAAATGGCCTCTTCTTTTGTTTTTTTTTCGCCAATTTACTCACATCTGTATGTCCCACAGAGTATCACAATTTACAATTTGGGACATCAACAAACCTTGTTTGTGGGGCACGTCTCTACGGATGGGGAGACACCACTTTGCATTCAATTTGAGGTCTTAAATTTTGTAAAGAGGGTTGCTTTGGTCCAGTATCGCCATCATTTGATATTTATTATTTTTATAAATTAAATTAATTTTCATAATGAGATAAGTATTTGTACATGATATTTGTCACTATCATACCTACTCGTAGGTTGTTAAAAGTGGCCACCTCAACAAAAATCACCAAATTTGCTTTTCCTAACATAGGGTCAATCTTAAGAATAACTTCATCGAAGTCACTACGTTTAATTTTGTTTCAGTAAGTAAGTGTCCTGGAGGAGAACAGTGTCGGTGGCATAGGAAAGCACGATGAAGCCTGGTTAAACCAACTCGCGGCCAAGCGTGCTAAGCGCCGTGCCTACAACCCCACCCGCAGCAGCGCTCGGTTCACCTGCTGCAAATGCGGACGAGTGGTTTACTCCCGCATAGGACTTTACAGCCACGAGCGCTGCTGTAAAGCCACACCGCGTGATGCTGCTTAAATCATCTATTAAAGATGCAAAGGCCTATGATGATGATGAAGTAATACCTAAAATTTATAAAATCAAATTTTGGCTTTATTGGATCGAACATATAGAAAGTAGTCGTCGGCTTAGTGGCTAAGTAGTCCAGACAGGTCTCTGAAGAAAGATGGCTAAGACAGATAAGTTCAGATGAACCAACACTTCTAAAACTGTTACGGTGAATAGTGAGCAGTAGCACTCAAGGTCATAACTACACTTTCTTGCCTTGGACTATAATAAGAGACTATCCCCATTGGTAGGGTGCTTGCAGCTAGCAAAAATAATGTATTTTTTTCAATGCCAGTAAGTAAATAAGTATACGAGAGTCTATTAACTATGTAGGCATATGGAGATATAAGGATGAGTGTGTGTGTATACGTACTTTTCGATTTGTTATAAAATTTACCAAAAAATACTTGTTAAATCGAAAATTAGTATTCTAGTTCCCAAATATTTTTCAAAAGTGTAACAGGAAACAGTTCACCCTCAAAATCAATTCTCACTCAAAGTTTACTCTCATTTTCAAGGGGAAGACTTATAAATCTCTCTGGTTATCTTTCCTAGAAACATTATCTTGAAAGTAACTATCTCGATATCCCATTTTTCAACCAAGAACATGATATACCGCGTACCTACTCCTAGAAACTCCAGATTGAGAAACCCTGCCCTAGGCTAAAGATAGGGCAGATCCCAATGCGTCACGGTGAACAAGTGAATGTTCGTAATATGTGCTGGATCAACCTCTAGTAGTGATGCGATTAAACAACGAGTATCGATAAGAAATCGAGTAAAAAAGCTGCCACTGGTTAATAACATTAGTAGGTATTTATAGGCACTTTAAGCCATGTTGCTCGGATGTCCACAACCACTTCCTTTCCTGTTACCAAAATATGACTGACTGTACATAACGTAAAGACTCGTGACAGATAGTAGTTTTTTTCATAAATTCATAAATTATTGTCAACATCAAATAGTTGTCTAAATGTTCCGTAGGTTACTGTAACACTCTAGCCAAAACTTCGTGGCAGTCGGTGTCATGTTCTTTCTTAAATTCTCTCTTTCTGTAGCACAAATAATTAGATACTGCACATAATTGTTGATATCATGTATACCAATATCTTCATATTTGCAGCTTGTAGGAGACTTCTCCTACAGGGTACCGAAACGGTAGTTCACGAGGGGATGTCTGAACCATAATATCTCCTACCAATTCGGCTACGGCGGTCTATTATAACGATCAGCATACGCAGTATATATTATAGTGTTCAAGTGTGTGCGCAAACACAGGTGCACTCCCTATTTCTTTACCCTGGTGTGACATCGAATAAGTGATTACCATCGATACAAGAAAATGACTCAAGCCTCATCCTTACTCCTCTATTCCCTCTGATTTATAGATCCCTGTGATAAGCAGCGCCATTTTGCGGATTTATTTTACTACGTGTTAAGATCATTTGTCCTCGATTTAGTAGATTACATCACCATATTTTTTTTAGAGAGATAAAGGGAAGTGGACGGTAACCGTTTTATTTTGCGGAGTGTTTTGTTCTGTGTTTGAATGTGGTTTTTGAATAAGGTCTATACTCTGATTCATAATCATGTAAAGTAAACTGACAGATGTCAATGTGTCATCCCCATACATTATCACTCAATTTGACACATGCAAAATGTCAAAATGCATAGAAACTTGTCATTTACATCTGTCAGTTTACTTTACATGATTATGAATCAGAGTATACACACCGAAGCCATGCTTTATGATGCCGGCGGGCTGGTGCTTGTGGTTCATTCTGAAAAATCTTGCTGACACAGAAATATATTTCTATGGCCATCGGCTTTGCTTGTCAAGTTCATCCACCAGGACAGTGACTTCAGTAGGTATACATTTTTATTTTTGGTATAGCAATTCTTTGCAATTTATTCTTAAGTAAATATTGCACTTCAAAAAATCTTCGGAGGGTTCAGGTGGGACTCAAACCCACAACCTTCCACAGAACGGCAATAATATTTCCACTGGATATTGTATATATACCTACAATATTGATGAGGCTATCGTCAGCTCATGGCGAGTTAAGCACTTACGAAATTCGTCGGCTTAGTAAGGGGTTCGGATGGTGTAAAATGAATAGCATCTCTGCCCGGTCTGTGTTAGGTTGTGGGTTCGAGTCCCACCTGAACCCTCCGAGGGTTTTTTTAAGTGCAATATTTACTTCAGTATAAATATCATAAAAACCTTTTTCTGTTTCTATATTGCAGAACTAGCAACATGTTGTCAAATCATTCCTGGGTATGCCCGAAGCTGATACTTCGGAGCCCGGAGTGCGCGTTATCCATGGTCCAGTATAGGGTGAACGATGGAATACTATTCTTCGTGCCATTTTCCCTACAAGATGAACCATAGAAGACCAGTTAAGTTTTAACCCACTTATTTTTGGCCTGCTTTTTATATAAAGTCCCTATTTGAGCCTAGCAGGGCAAGATTGTCCGCATACCCTATCAACTTCAGGCCAATGACTGGCAACAATTAAGTCGACCAAAGTGGCGTTCTCTTGTTTCGGAGGCCAAGACTAGTTTCGGTTCGCTGAGCCAGTGGAGTAAGTAAGTAAATAGTTTTCGTATAAAATATTATCGATGAGGTGAGTAGACGTGACGCGGCCATCCAGACCATGTTAAATTACATACCATTTTTTCTTAAGCCAAGCGCCCCCTTAGACTCAATATCGGACTCCAAAGGCAAAAACAAACAAATGAAGATAAGCCCTACACTGTCTGTAATTTGGCCGCAGATAAAAAACCTGCGAAAGCTTTGAAATAAAACCTTGACGCATACATATTAAACGGTTTCCGAAATACTTTAAGCTGTATTTAACATTTATCTTGGGGTGTCGAGTGAGTAAACAGAAGGAGCTCTCTGCCTTCTCGATTACCGTGTTTGGACAGAGTAAGCGATCGTGAGAGACACGTGGTAAATACAGGAGTCTGGGATGTGTGAGGACGAAGTTTTTTTATAGATTTCTTTTTTGCGTAAGGCATTTCGAATTAATGAAAGTAGCGCATGCGAATATGTGTACTGAAGCTGTGACATTGCGTTTCCACAAAAAAAAATCGAATCCGGGACACCAAGTCGCTTTAACGTGCGACTCATAGCCCTTTGTGCCACAGAGACACTGAATATTGATACATACAAGGCTGTTGAATTAGTATGTTCTAGCATTTAGGTATCCTATGATGTGTGTTCTACCAATCCTATACTATGGTTGATGCATATGCATATCTATTAGTTTAGCGGTGCGCCAAGTGCGTGGCACGGTGGATAGTTCATCAATCAGCCAAGTACTGTGTCTGATCGAGTGAACAGTTCTGACCCTGTGGGCAATTGCTGGCATTCGTCTTGCGATTACTAACGAATTTAATGTAAGTAGAAGTATATTTCTATCCATACTATACTAATATTATAAATGCGAAAGTAACTCTGTCTGTCTGTCTGTCTGTCTGTCTGTCTGTCTGTCTGTCTGTCTGTCTGTCTGTTACTCTTTCACGCCAAAACTACTGAACGGATTTAAATGAAATTTGGTATACAGATGATCTAGACCCTGAGAAAGAACATAGGCTACTTTTTATTGCGAAAAGGGGGTTGTAAGGGGGTTAAAAGGGGGGTAAAAAGTTACTTTTCCACGCGGACGAAGTCGCGGGCGGCCGCTAGTACTATATATACCAGGAATAGGGAAATGTTTAAATAACGAGCCTACATAATATTACTTAAACTAGCAATTGGCGACAGTCGCGACAGAAGATAAGGGGCGATATAGTCACTTATATTATACTAGCGGCCGCCCGCGACTTCGTCCGCGTGGAAAAGTAACTTTTTACCCCATTTTTTACCCCTTGCAACCCCCTTTTCGCAATAAAAAGTAGCCTATGTTCTTTCTCAGGGTCTAGATCATCTGTATACCAAATTTCATTTAAATCCGTTCAGTAGTTTTGGCGTGAAAGAGTAACAGACAGACAGACAGAATGACAGACAGACAGACAGACAGAGTTACTTTCGCATTTATAATATTAGTATGGAATAGTATGGAATAGTATGGATACATATACATCTGTCTCTTTACAGGTTAAAGCCACTGAAAACTATCGCAGGTATATTAAACAACGCTATTCTAGATAGATCCTATATTTGTTCACAGGCAGACCAGTAATGGAAACGTATAAGCTATTGATTGTTACTTTATTTGCCCGGGCGGAGAGCACCTGCGGTATCGGTAAGCCCTATGCATACTTATTAGTGTTACCCTTCGAGTTTTGTCCAGACAGCCGCAATTCCTTCAGCAATAAAATGAAAATTATTTTGAAATATCTTCAATCAAATACCTACATCGTGAAGGCGCGAAATTATTATGATTGAAGTAGGTATGTATTAACATTAAATATATTGCTGCTGACCTTTTACGTCTCAAACGCTTTCGAACCATGGCGCTAAAACGTTTTAAATCTCTTGATTAGCTCATTTGACTGAAAAACGTATTTGTTTGACTTTACGTCCACGACGAGTCTCCAACTTCGGCGTAAAAGGACGTCCCTATACTCGTGTAACAACCACTCAAAATTGTGAATAGACGGTTTATTACTTTCATTTAAAATCTGCATACCGTCACAACATTGTGTTTCTAAAGACGGGCACTTTTTCTCGGGATTATCCGAAAGTCGTAACACAAAGTACGCCCTTTAATCTCACAGCGTTCTTAACCACTCATAATAAAGATTTAGGGCTAATGAACTGAGTGAACCTTAACGAAATAAGCGATATTCTCTAGACGCCCGCAATTTGGGAATTACAAAATGCTGAGGAAGGTGGAAACTTATTAATACAAGGAAACAGGTGCGGATTTTTGTGTTGATTTTAAGGGGTTCGGGAAAATAATTGGGTACTCAGGTGGAATGGAAAATAGGCATTTTATGAAAATTAGGTCGCCTACGTTCAAGTACAAGCACCAACGACCGGTTTAAATAGCGCTCCTGAAGGAAAGTGACTCGTCCATTGTTCATGAATTACAATACACTATGGCTGGCCGGAGGTGGGTGCGAGTAACCGTATATGTCCAGCAGTGAAATGCAACAGGTTGATGATGATGATGACTTTTCTTCTCAAACAAACCATTCCCTTTATGAAAGTGGATAAGTCGTAGCAAGAAAGGGGACTCCGCCTCGAAGCGATAGCGCCTTAATCAAGACTAGGTACGTACCTAAACGCTAAGATGATGCAAATGATGATAACGAAAATTCATTACTCATGGAAAGTGAGTCCACTTCCTATACTTACGTTTACATTATATAAATTTGTTTCACCCTTTATAATGTTTATTAACATTCTTCTAACCTCAGGCACTTAACGTAAACTTTCTAAACTGGGGCGAGTTCAAAGAGTTTGATAGTCTCTAAACCCTTTGCAGCTATACATACATTTACCCAACACAAGTAGTGAAAATAAGGGAAAAATATGAAGGTTGGAACTTAACTACCCTTACAAATATTTACCCAAACAGAAGTGGTTTTGTAAACATGGAAATAAATGATGGATCAATTATGTGTGCTTGGTCGAGGAAGTGGGGGCCGAGGCCCAATTGGGGGAGAAAGGGGGTTACAGATTGGCAATGCACTTTTATTTATGTGGTAGATAGCAGGCGAGCAGGCGGATCACCTGATGGTAAGCAATTGCCGCCGCCCATGGACACTTGCAACACCAGTGGAGTTACAAGTGCGCTGCTAACCTTTTATCCCCTTCCCCCCCGAGTGGGCCTCCGGTACCCTCACTCTCTCGGCGAAACACAGCACAGGGGCTGCTTCACGCCGGTTTTATGTGAGGCAGCGGTATCACTCCGGTCGAGCCGGCCCATTCATGCCGAAGCGTGGCTCTCCCACAGTTCTGTCACTTTTGACTCTACTGGAGTTGCAGGTGACTCTGGGCGGCGGCAATCGCTTACCATTAGGGGATCGGATATCAGTTGATGTGATCATATAAAAAATACGACATCACTGGATAGAAGGAATCATACAATACCATACTTCATTTCGTTGTTATTTTTTACTAGCTTTTGGCCGCGTCTTCGCTCGCGTTAAATTCGGGGTAGCACGGAGGGGCATAAAGTAGCCTATGTTAGTTACTCTTTATCCCTTCAACTACCTCCACTTAAAAAGTCACGTCAATTCGTTGCTCCGTTTTTCCCTGAAAGAAGACAAACATGCAGACTCTTTCCCATTTATAATAATAGTATGGATTATTTTGGCCGGTGACTCCCTTTCTACTTCAATGGTTTTCATAGAAAACCAGTGTCATGGCAATCCGCCATGACAAAACAGCTGAGAGAAATCCATTTTGGTAACACGTCCCAGAAAATGCCGCATTTGTTTTTAAGGATTTTTTTTTATGATTGTGTTAACCAAATATTTTTTAATTCTATGCTTTTCTGTCACATTTATTTATTGGCAATATTATAACATCGTTGTCGCACCTCCTCTTTTAGCTATCAAGCTGTCTATAGGTAATCCTATTCAATGTCTTAGGGGCATTCTATACGCAGCATTAGAACGCACCGGTGCAGTAATGCCCACAGGTCATCGCCATTCTATGATAAACCTGTCAATAGCAAAGTCGATCGCAGCCAGATTCGAAGACGTTTAGAGGCGGTTTAATCCCAGAGAGTGTCTTGACTAGTGAGTCTAGTGTTAGTAGCGTACTTAACTCGAGTGACAAAGAAACGAGCCTTCACCTTCCTAAAACTGGAAACGCATCTACCAATCCATTTGCGGCTGTAATTGCCTATCATCAGGTGACTTGCTGGACCTTCGCAAGATACTATGAAGTTATTTTCTATTGAAAAATAAAAACAACTAAATAATGTTATGTAGAACGTTGTATGTAGTATGTGGGTTTTTAACCCTAACCAAACTCCGCTTAGTGTAATCGTGGTCGGTTAACATGGGCGCTAACCCATTTCTCTACGTTCTTACTTTTAATTTTCTTTCTTAAATAAACAAATAGCTTGTAATAATAATAAGATATTAAGGTCGTAAAAAATACAACTAACTCTAGCCTAATTAGTTTCAACTACATACAGTAGCTCTTACCTACATTTGTAGTTTGAAATTAGAAACGCCAATCTTAAGCATAATTGCTATCTCATTACACGTAGCTAACCCCGGAAATTATTTACTTGGGTGAAATCCGAGTGAAAAATAAAATGACTCAAGTCAAAAAATCTAGCTACAGTCTCTACACTAGTTTCTACAGTGAAATCGCGGCGACTCAGCGCGTCAACCAATCTACTCCAACCCAATCATTTCTCAAATGCATTCCATACATCCCGCTCCTTGCATTTTTAAAGTGGAACACCAGGTCCGAATGAAGGCGAAAGCAATCTGAAACAAATTTCAGCTAATCAGAAGCCGTAATTCAAAAAATAGTGACAGCGCTCAAGTCGGTTGACGTCGCAACACCGCACAGTTTTTTTTCGTCTCCTGTAAAGTTGGTGATTCTGTTTTAGGGATAGGAGGCAGGAAATGAAAACATTTAAGTTTTAGTTATAACTTGCTGTTATTCTTGACATACACGATATCTATTGACACACTGTTGTTTATACAGAGTTTATTATTTTTTATTTCAAAATTGAATGCCGTGTTGGCTTTGACATTCTAATAACCATGCAGGTTTAACACCCCCCCGCAAAGCGAACACCCTGTATAAAAGAGGACCGAATAAAATACAGCACAGTACAAAAACACAACACACCCTATATACAATACACACATACATCCTATATATAAACGCACACAAAAAAAAACATCCTGTATAAAAACACCTAAACCTACTTTACACACCTATCAACTATCTACACCAAAACATGATTACAAAAAGAATATTCTGAACGCGACTTTACACTATACATAAACCTAACCCTACTGTACATTTATTATGCTTCAGTTTCGGCAAAGGTTTAGTGAAAATGTCGGCGATCATGTCGTGGGTAGATATATACAGAAGGTTGATGTTATGGTGTGAAAGTGATTCACGAATGAAGTGGTGCCTGATGTCGATATGTTTGGTGCGTGAATGGAATGTATGATTGTGAGCGAGCTTCAGTGCACTTTGATTGTCGGTATGGATGACGATGGGATGGGCGATGATGAAGATTTCACTGATGAGTGACTGGAGGTATATTGCCTCCTTACAAGCTTCAGCCAAAGCCATGTACTCGGCTTCCGTGGTAGAAAGCGCGACAGTACGCTGCTTGCGTGCTTCCCAAGAGATTGGAGAGCCACTCATCAGGAAAGCGAACCCTGTGAATGATCTACGGTCCACAAGATTGTTTCCATAGTCCGCATCCACGTATCCTACTGGACAGAACTGGGCTGTTCGGTGAAAATGCAGCCGAAGTGCTTTTGACCCTTTCAGGTAGCGAAGAACTCGCTTAGCGGCCCTGAAGTGTACCCCCCCGTAATGTGCATTGAACTGAGAGAGGTATGAGACCGCATGGGCAATGTCGGGTCTAGTACATATCGCAATGTACATTAGTGAGCCGATAAGCTCCTGGTACGGTAGTTCTGGATTGTCCTCTTCCTTGTTAGGGACAGTCAGTTTTAGACCGGGTTCAAAAGGGGTGGTGACAGATAATGCATCTGTCATGCCAAATTTATTTAATAGATTTTCGATATATTTGGTTTGATCCAAATAAATATTACCAGCAGTCTGGTGTACTCTCATGCCAAGACAATCCTTGCATACTCCAAGGTCTTTGACAGTGAAAGTATTTTTCAGTTGGTCTTTGAACAGGTTCTTCATTCTGTCACAAGTTGACACGACGAAGAAGTCGTCAACAAACACAGCAACGAGAAGCAGGTCATTGCCCTCTCGTCTGTAGTACAGACAATGCTCGTTTGCCGATTGTTTCAGCAAGAGTTTGCGCATAGCGTCGCAAACTTTAGCGTTCCACTGACGTGGCGCTTGCTTGAGACCATACAGTGCTTTTTTAAGTAAGCACACCTTGTCTTTAGGATTAGTGGAGAAACCTTCAGGTTGCTCCATGTAAATTTCCTCCTCTAAGTCACCATTTAGAAAGGCGGTTTCTACATCGAGGTGGTCTACCGTCAATCCATGATGAGCAGCAAATGCAAATAAAAGTCTAACAGAAGACAGTCTAGCAACTGGTGAAAAAGTTTCGCCATAGTCAACTCCCGCTACTTGAGTGAAGCCTTTAGCTACTAGTCTGGCCTTGTACTTTGTGACATTACCACTAGTATCCTTTTTTATTTTATACACCCATTTACATTTGGTAGTTTTTCTACCTGCGGGTCTGTCGACAAGAATCCAAGTTCCATGTTTATTGAGAGAGTCAAATTCAGCCTTCATGGCTTCCAGCCATTTACCTTTCTCCGGGTGATCGAGGACTTCTTTGAAGGTCTCTGGTTCCCAATCTGAGGTCATGTGGAGCTGCTCCTCATACCGTTGCGGAGGGCGCCTGTCCCGAGTTGGGTATCTTCTCTGAACTTCAGGTGCTGGCTCTGGAGAAGGATCAGGATCTTCGGTTGAACTCGAAACCTCGGGGATCACAGGTGCATCTGAATCTGTATTTAAAGTTGACGTGTCAGACGTCACAGATGTACCTGGTTGCGGTTGGCGTTCTCTTTGTGAAACTATTGGTTCTTCGTCCATTGGTATAAAAACTTGTTGCAGGTTGAGGTAGTGGTGGAGATGGCACATTGCTGTCAATGGGTTGCAGGTTAGGCTGGTGCAGCCTTTTGTCTTCTAAGAAGACGACATCTCTCGATATAATAATATTCCGTGGCGATTGGGGGTCTATAAGACGATAACCTTTGGTTTCGGTAGAGTAACCGACGAAGATACATGTTTGCGTCTTAGATTCCAGCTTAGTACGTTTCTCTTTGGGTACTAAAGCGTGGGCTTCACAACCAAATACCCTCAGGTGAGAGAGGTTGATTTTTCGTCCACTCCACACTTCCTCTGGAATTTTGTTCTTTAACGCTTGTGTAGGCAATCGGTTCTTAAGATAAATTGCAGTGTTTACTGCTTCGCCCCAATAAGCTAGAGGTAGGTTGGAATCTTTGAGCATGGATCTGGCTTTTTCGATGATAGTCCTGTTAGCGCGTTCGGAGACGCCGTTCTGCTGAGGAGTGTACGGAACCGTTGTCTGGTGTATGATACCGTTCTCTTTTAAGAAGGTAGACATATCCTTATTTACATACTCACGCCCGTTGTCAGAACGCAGAACTTTTATCTTTTCACCAGTCTGATTCTCTACTAAGTGCTTAAATTCTACAAATTTAGTAAAAACCTCTGATTTCGATTTTAAAAGATATCCAAAAGTTTTGCGACTAAAGTCGTCTGTAAATGTTAGCAAATATAGGGCGCCGCCCCACGAGTGCGTACTCATAGGTCCGCAAAGGTCCGAATGAATTAATTGTAGAACCTTACTCGATTTGCTGCAAGAACTTTTGAAAGGTTTTTTAGCTAACTTGCCTTGCAGGCATGGAACACACTTTTCCGTAAATTTCCCGCTAAAATCTATGCCTACTAACTTACTTTTTAAAAGCTGCATAGTATTGGCATTGAGATGGCCAAGACGTCTATGCCACAACAAAGGTGACTCTTTCGTAGGTGTGTACAAAGCATGAGATTTGTCGACATCTAGCTTGTACATGCCCTTATAATTTGAGCCTGTCGCTATGACTTGGCCCGTCAGTTGACATCCACCTGCCAAAGTGATTGTCGCGCCTTTGGATGTAAATAAAACATCGTAGCCTTTTTGAGTTAAATTGCTTACCGATAAAAGACTAGTGGCTAAACGAGGTACGTAAAGTACATCGCTTATTTTATGTACATTGTCGGAAATATTAATATTTACAGTACCTTTACCCTCACTCAGAATTTGGTTCTTGTTGGCTACTTGGATGGGAATGATGTGGGAGGACATGGAGTCAAACCAATCTTTCCGATTGCTCATATGTGAGCTTGCACCAGAATCTATGAACCAATCTTGTGAACCTGTGGATGAAGGATGAGTTAAACAAGATGAAAGTGTAAATTCTAATGTATTATGAGAATAAACCTTTGCCGAAGCTTTCTTGTTCTTATTCCTACAATCTGACACTAAATGACCTAACTTTTTACAGTATGTACAGAATTTCTTCTTCGGTTTAGTCAGTAGCGCCGTAGGATCCTCAGGTCTGGTACTGGTAGTGCGACATGGTCGAGAGTCTTCCTTTAGAAGAGCTGCCACTACATTCTCCGACGTTATTCGAGCGTTGGAATGCTCGAGAGCCATGACGAGCGGTTTGTACTCGTCTGGGAGTCCAGCCAAGATGATGATCGCCAGGAACTCATCTTCTACTCCTGCTCCTATTCCTTGTAATTCTTGTTGTATGCCAAGGGAAGTGTGTACATAGCTTTGGAGGTTTCCACGATATTGGTTGGAAAGCAACTTTTTCATGAGTTGCAGTCTCCTAGTTAGACCACTATCAGCATAAGCCTTCTTGAGGCTGTTAAAGGTGTCATAAGCTGTCTTAGCTCCTCGAATCACTGGGTATATAGATTCTTCACACGTCAAGCATATTTTAGCTCGCGCTTTGGCGTCTTTACGCTTGGCGTCAGGGTCCTCAGAGTCGATGGGTGATGTTACGACGTCCCATAGATCAAGGTCCGTGAGCAAACATTCTATTGAAAATACCCAAGTGTTGAAATTTCTTCCGTTCAACTTGTTGATGGAGACACCATGGGATTCGTGCCGAGTGCCGTGAGGCACCGATGGGTTATCCATAGCACGTTATTTGTGTAATTTGCGCTCTTCAATGCGTTGCGCTGCCCATAACCTTCTGTTTTAGGGATAGGAGGCAGGAAATGAAAACATTTAAGTTTTAGTTATAACTTGCTGTTATTCTTGACATACACGATATCTATTGACACACTGTTGTTTATACAGAGTTTATTATTTTTTATATTCAAAATTGAATGCCGTGTTGGCTTTGACATTCTAATAACCATGCAGGTTTAACAGGTGAAATTGACTTAGGCGGTGTTGTAAGCTAAGGGACGAAATACGATTGCAATGCTAGTTGTAGTAGCCACAATGAAGTTCAGGCAACTTTGTAGCAGAGCTTGCATTATAGAGTAATTTGATTCTTGTAGATACAACTCTAGGTATTTATATAGATGGCAGACGAGCAGACGGATCAACTGTTGGTTAGCGACTGCCGCCTCCCATAGACACCTGCAAAACTAGTAGAGTCACAAGTGTGCTGCCAACCTTTAACGCCCGTTCTCCCCAATTCGGCCTCCCTCACTTACTCAACTTCTTCTGGTTCTTCAGCTTCACGCTGGTCTTCTGTGAGGCCGTGGTATCACTCCGGTCGAGCCGGCCCATTCATGCCGAAGCGTGTGTCGACCCGATGTCGATCTACTTTCAAGTTCGATTATTTACTTAATTATTTAGGTATTTAATTTTATTGAATGAAAACCGCAAAATCTCTCGTGTGAATTTATTTTCAATAATTATATATTGACATTAAGTTTTTTCCGAACAATTGAATACAGTTTACTTTTTTTTTATAGCCGGCCAGTTGATCTCGAGGAGAGCGTATGCGGTTCAACAGCAGCGAATACAGTTTTAATAGACATTTACCGTCTTATTAGATTTTTAAAACGTCATTTTCACCTGTGAAGATCGATATAAGTGGCAACGACACGGCCATCGTTTTCTCACGGGTAATTAATCACTCGCACAACTGAACACTCGACGCGATATATCATCCGGCGGACTCTAACGAGCAGCTCCTCAGCCTGCTGTGGATTTACTCCATTCCCTGTGCTGGCTGAAAAGTTTTTAGAAGAATTTTAAAATATTTTACCCACGTACATACACATTCTTGTTATAATTTTCAGTGATTTCAAATTTCGTCCATTAAAAGGCATTTTGCCCACCAGATCATGATCTCACGGGCCAGTATGGCAGTGCCAACGGATGTGATGCCGTGCCATCGCGTCCGTTGTAACTGCTACGTGGCTCTTGCTTATCATCAGGCTGAGGTGAGCCAATCTACTGAGACAATATAAAAAAAATCCATGAATTGGGGAAAAAAGCATTAGGAACACTAAACGTATTTATGACGTTTAGACTTAAAAATGTTTAAAAATAAATAAAAAATAACTACTAGCTAGTTTACGAAAATATTCAAATTAGTTACTTAAAATAGTAAAAGATATTGAAAAAAAAAACAATACCTATAAATTTGTTCCCATAACCCATTTAAAAGAGAGATCACCCGTTATATTTTTCAAACCCTCTAACCCAATTGACAATTAATATTTCGGTCTATGAACAAGCACAAAGATGGCACAACTAAGCCCACAGCAGACTGAAGACCAGCTCGTTAGAGTCCGCCAGATGATTTATCCGCATGCTGCAGTAACTACAGTGATTAATTACCCCGTGAGAAAACTATCGTCCTGCGCCTGCCACTTCATTTGTACGGCTTATCGGAACGGTATTAATCATTTGTCCTATAGGCTAAACAGCACTGAATGTATTATGCAACTCCCTCATTTAACACTTGTGGCCCGCACTCACTTTGTTTCTGGGCCCGGTTCCTCTCTAGTAGCAGTAGTAGGTCCAAACTATACCCAATAGATGGTGCTGCCTGTCGATTGGATTGCGCCAGTGTTTCGTGTTTTCTGTTTACCTATAAATATTGTCGTTTTATTTAGAAATATCATACTTCTTTAAAATTGTATTAATGATTAAATATACATGAAACAATCTCAAATACCTACGTAATCTACCGCTGATTTCTTCGATCATAATTATAAACACTAGATACAGTATGAATGCGCTAAAAGTGTCGTCATCCATGAAGGCTCAATGCCAAAAGCCGCTATCTGTAGTAAAAAAATATCATTGGTCCCAAATTACTCAAACGTGAAACAGTGTAGACTAGGAAACTGTGCCAAGTCGCGACTTATGCATCTTTGAGTGAGCATACGGTGTCTCAACAAGATACAGGGTATTCTCTAGTTTAGGGGACAGTCCTTACTGTTGCTTTAGTTCAGTATTTCTAGCTTGTCTTGTTATTTCAAGTGTTTTATGGAAGCCTTTACCATAGAAAACAAGTGAATTAGAAACGCGAATTAGGGGGAAAAAATACAAAAATATAGTACCTACTTAGTTAGCTAGTTCTAACATCACCCATTGTCCGGTCAGAAAGCAGAGTGACTTGAAGTCAAGCCAGTTGTAAGAGCCTTAGAACTGCCCTTCGGCATGAATGGACCGGTGCGACTGGTGTGATAACACAGCCTCACCGAAAACCAGCGTAAAGCAGAAGGTGCTTCGTGATTCACCAAGTGTGTGAGGGCACTGGAGGCCCCACCTGAGGGAAAAGATGTTTAAGGGTTGGCAGCAAATTTTGTGACTCCACTGGTATTTCGGGCTACATGAGCGGTGGCAATTGCATACTATTAGGGTTATCCATCTGTTCGACTACCCCTTTTCATATAAAAAGAATCACTCATGAAAAAAAAGAAAGAAGGGGAAAGCGGGTGAGTAAGCAGCGCACTTGTGACACCACTGGTGTTGCAGGTGTCCATGGGCGGCGGTTATCGCTTACCATCAGGTGATCCGTCGGCTCGTCTGCCACCTTCATTATAAAAAAGGGGTGCAAAGGATAGAGCTGTTACAAAAAGTTCATAGAGTCAACGTGCTGCATGAAAATGGCACCTTGCAAACAAGATGAGACTCTTTGCTTACATTCAATGTTTACCTCTATCTAGTTCACTCAATGAAAATATTCCGCATACTTTATTGACCAACATCGGAACAATTTACGACATTAATATACCATTGATACTCTCATATTATGGTGCCAACCTTTGCACGGAACAGCGCACCTTTCTGTTTCATGTATTATTCAAATGCCCTATGATCGTGAGACCCTCGCCCTCGTGGCGTAATGGCAACATTCACCGAGATTTTTTTATGATATAGATGGCACACAAGTAGACGGAACGCCTGAGAGTAAGCGAATGCTGCTTTCCCAATAGACACCCGTAATGCCCAGAGGAGGAGTGGCGAATTTACCATGTAGCCTAAGTACTTAGAGCCTAAGGTGGCAAATTTTTGAGGGCGGCTAATTTTGGACAATATTCGGCGGTCATATCTAGCCTTTTTTATGGCTTCCTAGAAACTCAAAACATCGATATGTGAAGTTAATTGGAAGTTTGACGGAAAATAATGTAACGATATAATCCTTACTCATGACTTAGTAGAATTAAAAAATATACATTCTGAACATAACATGCTAGGGTACCTATCAAATTTGAATAGACTAGAGGCGCTAAAATTGTAAATCCACCACTGGGAGTCCACACAAACCTTTTGATCTTCTTTTCAAATAGGGGCCGATACAGATTTACCAACAATTCACGCCAGTTTTCTATAAGCCCGTGGTATCATTCCCGTCGAGTGCTAGATGCGTGGCTCTCCCACGGTTACGGTTAGATTTGCTCCATCATCAATGCCACCCCTGATTAGAACCAAAATCACTCCAAAATAACACTCGATTACTCCCCCAATATCCTGTTTGATGTGATTGCCTCCGTGTTTCTTTCGAGTCATTCAAAGAAAAACCAATATAAGCCATAATCAGTATTCCGTAGCTACACGTTAGTATAAAATGCTTACAACTGGAACACGCATTATAAGGGTATGTATTCCTCACGGTTTTTGTGCTCAAAGAGGCTCATCAGCTGAATAACAAGTAGGTGGGTAATTGGAATTTCTGTGCATTTAGAGGGCCCCATTTCAAAACTCCCAAATTTAATCGGCATTCATTGTTAATTTTGGGAAAGGGCCTATTCTCGTCGCTAAGTACTCTTATCGTTGGTAGCCAGCGAAATCCCTCATAGCTAGGCCTCTGATAATCTAAAACGCGTTTATTTTGACCTCATGGGAAATCGTACCGCAGTAACCTTTTCATATTAACAAAACTTTAATCCGGGCGGTGTGCCCCAGTGGGTCGGGCTGTAGCGACTAAATTTTTGTGGGCAGTAAATTTTCTTTAAGTCCGTCTCGTGGCAGACGGCCAGCGCTACCATATGCTCCTAAAACCTCATTTTGTTCTCGTGGCAACTTTGTTAAAACATGTAAGCTCCCTTCGGATGCTATTTATGGAAGAAACGAATGAAGGTAGTATAGGAGACAGCGAATGAAATTGGTCTAAGCCTGTCCAAAGTTAAAGGAAATGTTATATCAATGTTATCTTTGAATATTATTGACATAATATACATTTATCATCTTTTATGCATATTGTGGTGCACTGCATCTTTAAAAAACCTAGATACGGGAATCATAAAAGACCTGCCAGACCGGTAAATTCTTTGACAAAATACGAACGAGTTATGTATATGACTATCTTATTAGATTGGCGCAGCAAACCAAAATGAGCTTTGCGCTCTGACAATAAGAGCCTCCAACTAGGTTCATCCGGTGAGTCCTTCTGGCTAGTGAAGAAAGACGACTTCGAAAAGGATTTGTGCGGACTTTTGGCGGTTTCTGTATGAACTACCTACTAAAAATTATGTGGTCGTCTGTGTCTACTACCCAAGATATGTATTTAAATTATGAAGTGGGCCTCTGTCTACTACCCAAGATATGTAGGTATTTAGGTTACGAGTATGAAGTGGGCGCTGTAATCGTTTTAGTTACAATTTACTCCAAACCTCCTGCACTAGGAAGAATAACTCATCCGAATTTATACGGGCGATACATCTTCGCCACGCTTTCGGCCGCAGACGAAATGACGGAGCGTGTTCCAGGCATTATCAATAACGTTCGTTACGAACACCGTTTGCTTCGCGGTTTATTTTATGATAAAGGGAGAAGAGAGTCTTTCAGCTACTTTACTTCTTTTTTGTTATAAATTATTAAAACGGGAATTAACGCGACGTTTATTTTTAAGTACATTCTTTTTTGTTTTTCCAGGTCAATACGTCCCGTACCCGTCCGCGTTATATCGGACTCCCACCATGGCAGCGGGGGTTTACAGATTAAAAGCCTTGAGCACCCTCTCATTGTCTATGGTGGGGAGACCGTATTGACGGAACGGGACCTTATGCACGATCCGCCAACAAACTTAGTCCTCCCCTGCTTAGTTATGTTAGTTCTGTGCGACATAAGACGTGGTTTCATCAAACGAGCACGGACTACAAATAGTGGGCATTTTTCGATACATGGGATTGTCAATGGGTACCCAAGCGAGCATAGACAGCAACGCTGGGCATTTCTCCGCCAATTCGCACTCTCACGCATTGCTATTGAATTGGGTATTTGACTAATCTGGATATAGTAAAAAATATTGATACTCTATCAAAATATTGGTAAATAAGAACCAATGGCCAACATTTTCAGTTAAAAATATAACGTCTAGCTAGTTTTGTGAGCATTCAAAGTGTAATGGGTAAGTCCATTTTTAAAGTAAAAAATTAAAAAAAAAATATTTCATTGAACTACCCGTACATTTTCCACCAACTTTTATTATAAAACCATTTCATTAAACGAAACATTTGATATACCTACCAAACAAAATTTACTAGACGCGCACACATAAGTTTGAGTTGTGACGTCACAATTAATTTTTGGG
Organism: Cnaphalocrocis medinalis; assembly: GCA_014851415.1. Lineage (NCBI taxonomy): Eukaryota > Metazoa > Arthropoda > Insecta > Lepidoptera > Crambidae > Cnaphalocrocis > Cnaphalocrocis medinalis. The sequence goes on from CM026276.1 coordinate 8,226,781, forward strand.
CTTGCCAAAAATATGTGCTCTATCTCAGGTAATTCAAATGAGAATCAAGTGATTCTTTCAACGATGTTTCTTAAATTGAGGTGTCTTTTGATTGAACACATATTTTTTTTTTAATCAAATACCCATTTGAGTTACGGTCTAAGATTGAGCAGTGTTGTCAATTCTGCAGGCACCTGTTTTTTGATGAAATTAATCATTAATTCATGATGAAGATTTTTTTCCCAAAGTTCTCATGGATTTGTAAAATATCTGTTATTTCCTAACCTATAAGGTGCATTTTACAAAGTCTACAAAGAAATTCCATTCGAAAAAACAATATTGCATCAAACCGGAGTTGCAACTCGATTGCAAGGATAAAGGCAGCAGCTGTGCCTGTGTCATGTGCTCACGTTATTTTGCTCCGGGACAAAAAGCCCGAGTGGCAGGCTCTGGGAGCTCTTGACGAATTGCGCAGGGTGTACGTCGGCGGCCACTGCCACGCTGTGACGTCACTCTCATCTAGGGATGTGGTAGTCGAGCAGAGTTATTCTTCCAGGTTTAACTTTCGTTGTCATCAAATGCAATATTTCTCCGAAATCCAGAATCTTAAAACATAGTAAATAGTTACGTAAATAATTAATGGATAATCGATATAGGTAATTGTTACATAGAAGGTTTTTTTTCCATTCACGTACGCAGGAAATAATTATTATAGTGCTCAAAGTGTGCGCAAACTCAGATGCACTCTCTATTCGTTTACCCTCATATTTCGATGGGGCACCAGTGTGAAATGTATAACCATGATTCAGTTGGTGCGAAGGTCAGACGGCAAACACTTATTGTAATTACATGACCCCTCAAACTAACCCTAAACGTACCTTAGACTCCAAAGCGACAGTTTTGTTCGCAACCGGGAATTCCATGATGTTTTGATCGCCCCAAGTTATTTTTAAATATTCTACTAGTGGCCTGCTTTCCTTTTGTTTCGGGACATCCGTTTCATGCTTAACCAGTAGATGGCTCTGGGTGTTGATTAAATCGCGTAAGTGTTTCGCTTTTTTTGTTCACCTATATGATTTGTAGTTGTCTATAGAATTTACCTAATTTTATTTTTGGTTATGTAGGTATAGCAATTCTTTGCCATTTTTTTTCAAGTAAAAAACGGTGGAAGGTTGTGGGTTCAAGTCTCACCTGAACCCGTCGATGAATTTTTAAGTGCTTTATTTTACGTGAGAATTTACCTATATATTAAATAGTATATAAAATAATATATACACACACAACCATTTCGGTCGTGGAAAAATATACATCCCTACACTCGTCTCGCCACGCTCAAACGTGCCTCTGTGTCCTACTGGAACTAACTTACCTGCAAACATGCACGACTGAATGAAATATGCAATCTACCCGTTAACTTGCAGCAACATCCCGTAACTTTCTGGAAGGCATTGATACTTTCCTGTCTTCACGGCACTGAAAAATTTAAAATGTAGATAATCTATCTATCTTCATTTAAATGAAGAGATAGCGACCTGTGACTATCTGACTGATACCAACGCAGATCAGAAACCACCACTGTTTCTTATAAAAGGTATAAATCAATTGATTTTCCATTGTATCTACTGTCTGGGCCTTAAAGGTGATTTCTTTTCTCATAGTTCTGCGTCAGAGATGTCATAATTAACTTTAATTTTCATTTAAGAAAAAAACACTATAAAGAACACTTATAATTTAAGTTAATGAACATTACGTGTCTGAGTGCGGCGGTTAGACTATTAGTGCTGTTTAATAATGACGGCGAAATTAAACCCTACTAAAGACCTAAGTAATAATACTAATAATGTGCATGTTATAATTATTTTTTAAATATTTATTAAGATATTTTTAGAGCCCCAAATATTTTCAAAAGATAATGTTTCTCTGTTATTTAATTTCACACGACTCATCTCGTGAGTTTACATAACCTTTTATACTCAGGCACTTTTGATAGCACCGTAATTGAGTTGTCAATCAAAAACTTGCATTGCCCATTGTTAGAGGCAGAAATTAAAATCATACACAAGTAAATTGGTTCTTTTCCACATTGTTACTGGCAGGTTATCGAAAATGTAAAACATATTTTTTCATACAATACCCATGTAATATTTTTATTATCTGCAATGCTGCTTATTCACTTTTTATTAATTTAATATACCAAAGTTTTTACAATTTTGCATTGTGTCATAAAAATGATATATGGTTGGTTCTCTCTATCTTTTATAACTAACAAAACTTTTGACCTTTATTTTACAACAGCTTTACATTTATCAATAGATGTGTACAATAAGTAACTAGTCTAATGTCTATAGGTGACGGCAACCGCTGCGCAACAGGTCAACCATTTGCTCGTCTGCCACGTATCACATAAAAAACTCTCTCATAATCACACTATCACACAAAAAAACATCAACCACTGCCAAAAAGTCGAAACTACAGAGGCAGGGAAAGTAAGTTATGATTTTCATTTCAAACAGGAATGTGTCGATGCTGCACCCATCAAAACCTAATTCAGTTGCAAAAGCCCTGAAACAATGCTGCGTTGCGGTGTTTTCTATCGCGGGCTGCGCCTATGAACAGACACGTGAATGTACGGGAGTGACGCAAGCGCTGCAGCTACTGCACTGCCGGACAACAACAGTGAACCATGTCTGTTCTGCTTTCGAATGTACGCACACTAATTAAGATGAAGATATTTTAATTAACGTCGTATCGCCCAGACAGCAGACACAATGGAAAATCAATGGTTTTATGCCTTTTAAAAGGCTTATGGGCCTTACGACGTTAAAAGAACATTGGAAGTTAAATTAAGTTTGAATTTATCAGTGACTTATAAACCTACCTATTTATATTTATGAAAAAAAACAGGTATATGTAACACATACGTGAGTGTTTGCGAGTGACGTAAATGCTGCAATTAGTTACTGTACTTCCTAGAAAAATAAAAACAGGGAACCATTTCCGTTGTATCTGAGCTTGCAAACTTTGCTTTTTCCTTAAATCTATTTGTGCTATTTAGCTCAAAGTTAAGGAAATATGCAGCGGCGACGACGGCTCCACCCAACGAGCCGGCGGCGATTCCCCTGGAGAACCAAATATAAAAACACCTTCACTGATTGGTTTTCTATACTGCACATCCGTTCGCACTCTTTTTTGATGCAGTCGTTTTGCAGATGTTCCGTTGGGATAGACATTGGACTGCAATTAATTTCCCTATACGCATTCCTATTTTCAGCAAAGTTTTTTACGACAGTGAAAGAGTGAACAAATGGAAATGCAAAATGCCTTCATTTGCAAAGCAAACATGGGGTACGTAGGTATATTGAAAACTTTTCTAAGAGAAAAATATAAATCTATTGTTGTTTAAATTTGGAAGGCTAAATTAAAAATAGATATTTAAGTCATTAAAAATCTCTTTTTTTCTCTTTACTCAACAGAGTGTGCTTTTCAGTCAACTGTGAGTCAAAGTCGAAGTCACTTAATAAAACGCCGGTTCCTAATTCTTTTAGTTACAAGTCAAAATGCAACACGCCTGTTATAGGCGACGACTAACAAAATTTTAACAAATGGTTAAAAATTATTGCCACGGTTTTCGAAATTACTTTAACGTCGTAACGCCCAGACAGCAGACACAATGGAAAATCAATTTTATAATTTTATGCCTTTTAAAAGGCTTATGGGCCTTACGACGCTATAGAAAATTTGCTGTGCAAATACATTTTTATTTTTCAATTACGACGTGACTTCTTATTCGTAACATGTGGCGTTGCTATTGAAATGAAGCTATTGCTCCTCTACTGATGTCATCTTTCAGCTAACTTCAATTGTACTTCAGACTTTTATCATGAATAGCATCTCGATATGAATGACCTGAGTAAATATGGTACAACAAAGCTCAATTGTCAAACAAATAAATCGAACTTAACAATATTATTAAGTTCTGTAATGTGATGTGCAATAAAGAGTATCTATCTATCTATCTATTATACCTATAACAATATGGCCACTAGCACCTACTTACCTAAGCAGAGAAGCCATTTCTTTACCGAAGTTATACCATTATCGCCAACATTTCTTTACAAAAGCAATATACAAAGTTTATTTCTATCAAAATCAGCCATTATCATAATTCTCAGACTGTTGAGTATTTTATGTACTGGGTAGCAGGCAAGTATATGATAGCAAGCGATTTTGCCGCCCATGCACACTCGTAACACCAGTGGAGTCATAGCCTAGTGAAGGCTGAAATAAATAAAGTTGATTATTGGGTTGACTAATTATGGTATCATGATGCATGAAGATTGGAGTTAGTCATTACCTACCAGGACTAAATGATCCAGGAGGAGCCAATGCGTAAATAGTCAACAATGAACTAGGACTGATGTGGGTCAGCGCTAGCTTTGTACACGGCAAGTGTAGCCTACAGTAGGCTACAAACTACAACAGACAGGCTTAGACAGACATCTATGATTGAATAGACAATAACACCTACACAAGTGATATGAACATATACTTATGTCAAAACCAAAATACCTACCTGGGCCACGTTTGAACGGGGGGAAATGTTCAAGGTTTTGATAAGAAGTGCAGCAGAGCGTAAATTGTCGATAATCAACTTGGACTGAACGGGCAGAACTAGCCTCGTTCACGTTACTGTAGCTTACTTTAGGCTACAATAGACAATTGTAGACAGACGTTAATGTTTGGTACACAAGTAATAATATGGTATAGGTACTTAATTCAAAACTAAAGGTATACCTTCGAATACCAAATAGGACGGCATGTTAAACAATTGATAGATTTGATAACCAGACCGTAAACTGTCGATTGTAAATCAGCATTGCGGGACACAGATTACCTTGTGTTCATTGCTACTGTAGCTTACTCTAGACTACAGCTGTTATAGACAGGTCTAGACAGACGTTGTTGATTGAATAGACAAGTGATGGTGGCTGCACAAGTGATTTTCAAGGAGAATATTTACATTGTCACTTGTGAAAAGAAATAAGGTGAAAGTGTACACGTGCGATATAATATGAAATAGGGCAAAATGTTGAAGATTTTCATAACAAGTGCGCACCAGCGTAAACTGTAGATAGTAAATGTAGCCTCCTAGGCTACAATAGACAAACGATAATAATTGCGTAGACAAGTAATGGCAGCGACACAAGTGAAACATTTTAAACACACATTTAACCTATTGGCGACTGAATTGGGCGAAATGTTTTAAGTTTTAAAAGTGCACCGGAATGCTGACACAAATGTAAATGAGTTCTGTTAAAAAATGTTGGCGTTTCTTTTAACAGTTTACAGAAACTGTTGGAACGGGGAATGATCATTCACCCGGGGAATGATTTGGTGCATTCGCATAAATGTATTCCAAGGACGCGAGAGAAATGGTGACACACTTACTCATTCACCTAAGAATATGTTAGTATACAAAGCATTTTGAACGTACCAGTACCCATACTTGACGTGAGATCGACATTGTGATTTGAGATCTGTTCGATACGTGCTAGGGCTATGTAATGTACACAAACTGGAAGTGGTGTCGCCTCATGTGTCTCTTATCTCAGCATGTAATTCCTGGTTGCGTCCTAAGGTCTGCTGTCGCTTTAAACCCCTACATACGCGGAACCAGACCACATAAAAAAATAATCAAAATACCTACTTGCTTAAAATAAATCATTACATCGCATTACACCTTAAATTTATTTTACCTAAACAAGGCCGCCTTCACACTTTTTCACCTGTAAAGGTGGGTCTTGGATCTAGTTTTAAAATCCTCTGTTGACGATAAAAGAGAGGCCAGTAAAGCTAGAAACAAGAAAAGCAAGATTCACAAAAAGCAAGAAAAATAGAAAGAAATCGGTAAGAAGAAGGTCAACTGAACTATTTAATAACTGTGGCGTCAGATCGAATTCTTTCTTCCGAATTTGACTAATACTCGTACGTGTAAACCATCCCTTTACCGTCACTGTGTTCCAAATATTTTATCTACTCGGATCCCTTCAAACGCCTTACGTCCCTTAAAACCCTTTAGCCAATCTATAAGACGTGACTCAGCTCGAAGACAAAACAGAATCACCCACCACACAGACAGATCGGATATTCTCGCGTCCGGCCGGCGTCATAATAACAGTAGCGACAGTCTCTCAATTTTCACACAAACTGAAATATAAAGGCCGTACCGTCATTAGCGGGGATAAAAGGAGGATGTGCGCTAAAGGGCGGCCCGGAAGTATTTTGGCGATAGTAGCGGCACAGCATAGGCGAGGGTTGACAGTGAGGTAGTTACTTTCATTTATCTTACTTTCATTTGCTTTAAGTGCGGGGAGAGAAAAAGAGAGACGCCTTCGTGTCCCCGAAAAATGCAAAAATAACACCTGGGTCCCAAACATAAAGACGATCCCAGGTTCAAAAAAGTAGCTCCACGTAACGCAGTGTGTACCTAAATTAAAGTCCTTACGCGAGCTCTAAGGAATCGAGGGGTAAACCCTTGTGCCATACCACGGTTGACAGAAAGCTGGGAAAATTTGGAGTCTGGTGCAATGGGTCGGTTCATCCAGAGTGGATTTACGACACAGAACATTGGTGTGGCGTTAAGGTGCTCTCTATAACTCATTTAAAATAAAATCCTGCAATATTACTTATTATCCTACAATAGTACGTGTCGTTTAATCACTCCCCATTGGTCTAGTGGTTTAAATATCGGGGCATGATCTCGGGGTCCAGGTTCAATTCCTAGATCGAGCAAAAAAGTATGTTTCGAATTTTTCGAACATATCTCGGGTTTGTGATCACCAATTCGCATTAGGCAAGCGTGGTGATTAAACCGAATCCAATCATAGTAGTATAACTTGATTTCTATAGCCTCCAGTGGGACAGTATATAGGCTGATACTTTACTTTACTTTTTAATCACTCGACATTGGCGGAATTAAGTGTCTCAAGACACGGTAGAAGCCAAAACAAAAAAAAAGAGTTTTCTCACTGTTTCGCGTTTTTCTGTAGGACAGCGCGGTGTGCGGCGCGCGGCGTCGGTGGCGATCACTCACGGTACCTGCTATTTTACAGGCGATGTGATTATCGTAATTTCCCCCATTTACATGCATTGGGGTGATTTATCCGAGTTGAAAGGAGGGGATAAAAATACCTTACGGCATGAATAGTAGGCGTGTAAGTATTTGTAAATATGCGAAGACAGATCGGAGCTTAAGTATACCTATGTAGTAATATAAACATAAGGTACCTACGTTTTAATTGACTACATGTAGTAACACTGTTTACAAACATCCTGTAGGTACATTGGCATTTTTATGAGCCTCCTTGATAGCTCAGTACGAGTGAACAACTTGCGCCGCGTGACGTGATCCTTTAGTTTAGTTGGGTACTTTATATGGAATAGGTGGCAGACGAGCACACGTATTACCTGATGGGTAATCAGTCAAGGGTAATCAATAAGATCTGCTCGCGATTGCCACCGCCCATAGAAATCAATTCCGAATAAATACTTTGTTATTTGTATATTAATAAAACGTATAATGTTACTTAATTAGCGAGAGACTCAAATGTAACTACATATGTCAAGGATAAACCGTGAGGGTATCATATGACACATTAATTGTAATTATCTATTTGGGATAATATCCTGTACATTTCTCTCTTAGAGTTGGCTGTGTCGTCTATTGTTAGGTTAATATTACTCATATAATATTAACCAAAAATTCCCTGGTTATAAATTAAGCCACTAAAAAGTCCCAAAATAAAAAATAATATCGTATCCGCCATTTTCTTTGATACTCCAATAATATCCAAAAATCCCACTGCTTAACTGTGTTTATTGCCTATAAAAATGGCCGCAATGATCTGTGATATTTCTATTTCTATTTAAATTTGGTCCTTCTTTTTACTTGATAGTTAGCCGACGAGCAGACGGATCACCTCGCACCTTTATTCAAACAAAGAAATAACTCAAAATTCGCGTTTTTCGAGATTTCATCAAAAACTGTAATAACTTAACAAGGACTATCGTTTCACTCGAACAGCCATTCAAATATGAGCAAACTGAGGGAGACAGCGCATGGTCCGCCTCTCTTTACTAACAGGCGCGAACAAGTTGATTCCGGTTAAAGCGAAAGATTCAGTGATGTGCCAGCTTTGTTCAAGGTTTGACCGCTGCTCTTCCGTGTTTGAGTGAAATAAAACCAAACATTGCGGTGTTTCACTGCCAGATAAAATTTATTTTCTCTAATATTTAATCTAATAGTGCAATAATTTATACTTAGTTCACTTTATTAGAAATAAAATTGAAATTCTCCGTTTCATTTTAGACATAATTCTATTTTATTTTAAAGTATCATAAGATACTGAACTTAATAAGACTTATTTCAATGTTGTACTGTTAATTCACGATTACCGTTGTGGTATTTGGAGTTGAGTCTCTGTGTTAATAACTTTAGAAATATTACTTTTTCAACTTTTTAAATTAATTCACTATTAAAGTAAATTCATACATGTCCAGTTACTGAAAGTATCGTAATAATGGCAATTTTAATCTGTATTTAGCATGGCGTCATTATCAAGGACGCGGATGATATAGGTTTAGTTGATCAAAATACATCAATATCTGATAACGATTCAAAAAAGTATGACCCTCATACATTGAATGACACCAAATTTGATTGTAAAGTAAGTTATCTGGGGGCACGGCAGTGCCAGTGCGAGAAGCTACGCCTGCGCTGTGTTTCGACGAGAAAATAAATGATGGTATTGAAGGCTCCATCGGGGAGAAAGGGGGTTAAAAGGTTAGCAGGGGATTTGTGACTCCGCTCGTGTTGCGATGAGTGTCTATTATACGCCTGCTCGTACATTAATTCTTGTATGACTGTCATTGTACATAAATATAAATATACGTACGCCGCTCAACTAGGGCTTGCAATCAAATATTCGAAAAAAAATAATATAAAACTGTTCCGTATATTTGAATATTAGATCTGCGATATTCGATAATCGTTTTTTTCGAAATTCCTAGTCAATCCTTTTACGTGGTGTAAGATGATGGCATATTTTATTAAATGAAATGAAACAGAACTCCAAGGCACTTTCCAATACTGACAATCTTCTCTAGGACGGGCGGCAATAAGAGGTTCCGATCTCCAAGGGCGGTTAATGTTGTCCTTGATTCATCCCACGCAGGCATTCCGCCATTGTGTGCTGTGCGGTATCTTCCGCACAGTCGTACACATCTGCACCGGCAACGATGCATAGATACCTTCCAACTTAGCCATGTCATGAGAGGATCTGTGTCAACAGATAGCTCATCGATCCACCCCACTTTCTTCGAATCCATCTGTCTAAGATGGGCCAGACCGGCTCCAGAATCCGACGTCGTGATTCAGAACCTTCAGTGTCGAACTAGTTCAGGCGCCGGCGCCCCCATTCACTTAGTGCCGTGTCCTGAGCAGCTCTTTACTACCGCACTACTGCGTCCAGCGGAGAATAAATAAAAATGAATAAATAAATTGAAACAATATCACATACATTGCCCTGGTCCTAAACTAAGGTTTTCCCTTGTACTATGGAAACCAGAAACCACGAAGGAACCACAAACACCCGGCACCATTTACTGCGAATTTGAGCACTTTGCCAGTAAACAAAATCCTGGACTTCTGCGTCTAGATCCCTTAAGGGGACCTGCTATGGCGCACGCCACCTCGTGAAAAATGGTACGGTATCCTATAATTATCTGAACTTCCATGACCTTTTGTACTTGAAACAAGCCTTATGACGGTTCTTTAATGATCCCGACCAGATCGGTGCCCCGTATTGGGCAATCGATCTTACTACCCCATTTTTAAACGGCGACAGCTTTCATCGCCTCCTCTTAGGTTGGGCAACAGCCAACTAAGAGCCCCTGCAGCGCCAACTATAGTCCATTTCAGCTAAGAAGAGCCCTGTGACACTTCGATTTTTGACACTTTTAGAGATGTCTATAATGAAATGATTGCGATTGTTTCTGGTAATCGATAATACTTCCTAAGGAACGGAATCGATATTTTTATACTAACAGCAACCACACATTTGCCAAAAAATAACAAAAACAGCAACAAACAACAGCAATAAAAGTCAACAATAACAAACACAACAACAAAAGTAACAATAACCGAACACCACGCAAATACAACGAAAATACAACTCGAATACAAGGCTGATGCACTCATACTAATCCGATTATCGAGTAATCGCAACATGGCCGCCGATTATGACATGTCGCAGCTCTATGTTTTTTCCACGTTCCGTTACAAGTAATACGATGTGCATAGGATTGTTTTAAAAATGTTGTTATTTTCTATTCATTAAATTAAAGTAAATGATACTGTTTTTGTTTTATAACTTTGAGATGTTTTGTTTGGAATATTTTTTCGAATGATGCCGCAATTAAATGAAAAAGATAAATAATAAAAATATTTTTCATTGTCAAACATAAATGCGTAGTTCAGAACGCGATGAAGTGTCACAGGGCTCTTCTTAGCTGAAATGGACTATAATCTCGGGACCAGCCGTTGCCGGTGCCCGGTAAACTCCCATCTCCTGTCAACCACGAGTATCAAGTACTTAAGGGTAGCTCAAACTGGGATGGTAGTCCCACAACCCACCACAATGGTGAGTCCAGGAGGACTTTTTCGAGGGACTGAGAAACCAGATTGCCTCGGACTTGTGAAGTGTACCCCTTGACACAACCTCTGCCAGAGCAGTCAAGCGCGGATCCACCATTGTGGGCACTGTGGGCATGCCCACAGCCTTAAATTTACTTGAGACTTTGCACTTTCTTCTATCAACTTAGGATCCGCATTCTAAGAGATTCTAAGAGAGGGAGAGGGGGATAGGCGGGGGAGGTTGTATCCACAACTATGGGCGTAGCTAGGGGGGGACGAGCCGCTAGGACCCCCCTTCGGACGATACCCCAAGTCGGAAAATCCTTAGATGCCCACAATCACGGGCGTAGCTAGGGGGAACGAGCCGCTAGAACCCCGCTTCCACTATGTCCCAAGTCAGATAATCCTAGATGCCCACAACCATTGTTGAGGTCTGGATCCGCGCCTAGCAGCAGTGACAAGTACTGTAGCACCCCGAAGTTCCAAAACTCGGACTGTCACCAGTGCGTCGGTCGACATAACAAATAACGCGCAAAATTACGCAGCGCAGAACGTAATTCGGCATGAAAGGGCCGGCTCGACCGGCGTGATACCAAGGTCTCACAGAATACCGGCGTGAAGCAGCGCCTGCGCTGTGTTTCGTCGAGTAAGTGAGGGCACCGGCCCAATTGGGGGGAAAATGCACCTTTTTACATAAATTTAAGTCTTTGTGTTACACTTAATTTATCTTATACTGGAATAAAAGTAAAAAAGATGAAACCTTTTAAATTATAACAATAAAAAACAGCAACATTCTGACTTGCATCGTACCATTTTGAAGGAATTAAATTAATATTTTTATCAAAAAGTGAAATAAGTACGAACTTTTTTTTCAACAATATAAATAAATACCTTCCTTTTATAAATAACTATGACCTTCATACAAATTAATTTCTATATGTTTTAAACTATTCATGCCTATTTTTAAAACAAGACTATTGTTATTAGTTTATTTTTTATTTAATTTTGAAGTACACTAAGCGGAGGTGTCAAACTTCAAATGCGTTTTCCCACAAATGTGAAATTTTGAGTTATTTCTTTGTTTGAATAAGGGTGCGACCTAATGGTAAGCAATTGTAGCCATCCATAGACATCTACTACACCACTAGAGTCGCTAATGCGCTGCCAACGTTTAACCCTTTCCCCCCAATTGGACTACCGGTGCCCTCACTCACACGACGAAACACGGCATAGATGCTAAACAATAAAAGTTCAACACTTTTGAGGGTCAATTAATACGAAAATAATAAAAGAAAAATATTTTTAATGCTTTTCAAATATATTTTTTCTTTTTTTTTAAATGATATTATGTCTTGCTAAAAACTAAGTCCTACATCCAACATTCATTTAATTTTATTTTCATCAAAAAAAGATACATGCAGAATCGAGCAGTGGGATCTTAAGCAATATCAACGAAAAATCTCAGAAATGACGGAATAAATTATTCATGAGACAATAAAAGCGATGACAGCGCATATTGCCATCAAACGAACGATTTTAAATTCCCAAAGACGGTTTATTGGAATCGACTAGAGTGTGCGGTCTGCAAAAACTCCAAATTCATTATCATCTACTTAGATGTTTCTATATCGTATAACATCGGAAACTCAGTTACTCGCCAGAAAAATAATTAATCCAAACAGTGATTTTTGATATTGTTTTGTTTTTATTTTATTTCTATGCATGATGTATTTACTGTCCGTACAATAACAGGTAACCACATGGTTACCAGTTATAGACAGTAATAAATAATATCTTATCGTGTTTTGATTTTGTAATGCTATTTCTGTTTTGTATGTTGGTAATCCTTTAAATAAACAACTAAAACCACAGCATTTCACACAGGAACAGTATGCCAAAGCCACGATACAAGATGTATCTGTAAACGTTTACATTCCTTTAACCAAGTTTCCTACCAAACATTCTGACGAACATTTAATTTTGTTCAACGACTTTTTTGAATACAAAATGACCAATTCACATACATTCTCGTTCATTCGTTCTTCGCATGAAAATTTGATTATTTTATACAAATTTCCAAAATTCATTGAACAATTTTTTGCTAAGAATTGTTAGTAGGACTCATGGTTATAGGGACGTAAATGTTTATAGATTCACCTTGTATGACTGAGCTACAATGCGTCAAATTAGTGAGCGCCACCGCTGCTTATGTCATAGGGTAATGGTAACCCCATTGGTTATAAAACATAGGGATTCTGGTACTTTCGTTAAAACTCAGTTTTCAAGACTTTCTTAACGCAAAACCATCTCTCTTAATCATCCTGTCTTCGAGATAGTATTCATATCGAAATCTCAAGAAAGTAGACCCCCTCCGTTTGCGCACGGAGAAATATCCAAGTTTGCAAATGATGTGCAAATTTTCCTCATCATGAGGGCCATTTGCATAATGCTGGGACATAAGTTATCCCAAGAAGCATATTTGATGCCCTTTGCCTTTGAAGGACGGTGGCTTGCGATATGGATCGTTTTGGCTTGTGTTTAGCCTAAAATTAATCATAGCTGTGGTTCACCAACAGGTTGACCAGGGCGAGATGGCAAGAGTACTCGAGCATTGTGCTGAAGTGTTTCAAGGTCTATGTTATCAAAAAAAAAGAATAAAATATAATGCAAAATAATCTATATCTAGCACAAACTTATGATCATAGTCTTACTTAGTGAATTAGGATACCCTGTATTTGCTAAGCATGGGTCTCATATAATCGGGAAATAGAAGGTAAGTACGTCATTTACAAGATTACTAAAGGTGTCTTTCTATTTGAACGGTTAAGTACATTTTTCATGTTTTTTGCCGATTACTCGATCGTACTTTTTTTCTTCACGACAACAGGATAAAGACTATGTAACGGATTCGATATCCACTTTTTACAAAGTTCTTTTTTCAAATAGATCCGACCAAGAATCAAGCTCTCAATATCTCGCGCTTGGGTTTTGTTAATATCGAATAATATTACCTATATTATATGACATCAAATGAATTTCATTAAGAAGAAAGAAACAGATCAGACGTTTAAAAATCAACCTTAGCCGAATAAAGATAAGGTTAAGCTTATCTAATGGAACTCGTAGATATTGAGTAAGTTTAAGCTACCTTCCACCAGCACAAAGTAGTCACAATGTGAGCATATTAGCGAATGTCTGTCTTTCACTCGAAGCTGTTTTAACAGAAACCCTTCAACTCCCTCCGAAAGAGCCCTCATTGCAGCTCTGAAAACTTCGAAAGTCGAAGTTGCAAATTCATTATGAAAGTAGACAACTTAAGTGTGACTTAAGGTAGGTAAGTACTTTGTCGCGTGGAAGCTAAGAGATTATACACTGTGACTTATCAAATACCAGAAAATCTTATCTGTGTGCTTTATTACTAATCAAAACAATCTTTTCCCCAAGAACATATTGAGGTCCAATCTTAAAATCACCTTCCCATAGAAAAGTGACCAGCTAATCGATGCATTCTGTACGGAAAAGCTATTTTCTTTTCAGAGTAACCCTGCCTAATACGCCAGAAGTCGGGATTTGATCCCCACCCTGGACAAACATTAGTGTAAAAAATACTTGTTTCCGTTTTCAGTTCTTTATATAAATTGTGTTGTTTAATATCCGTAACAGGTCAAAAATTTGGTCAATGTATGAGTTATTAAAAATAAAGATAGGTACAACTAAATCAAAACATTGCAATATAAAAAAACCTAACTTAATAAACAAGTAACTGGAAATATCACAAAATTAAAATTAAACAGAACCAACCATCCACAATATGACCCATATTTAACTCGTTAAATACCGCCCGAGTATTGCTCATTTGCCGCTCCCTTGTGTGAAAGTGTGCCGCTTTGGCCGCCTCGCGTGACGGCTGTCAGCTGTCAGCATCACACCGCACCTTATCTATCTGGGAACAGTGCCGTTTGCGCCAAGAGGGGCACAATATTCGTACTTGTAACACCTAATTGTGACTTAGACTCACTTCAAGAGATCTGAGGTATTTTATATAAGTGTGTTGTTCTAATTCTTCTTACGGTTTTTCCGCTATCTGGCACAAGGTGTACTCATTTCAGGTAAAGTTTGTTTTCTCTCCAACCAACCAAGTTCTCCTGGGACTAAAGATTTCTCCGAGATCAATATTATAACCAATATGGGACTAGCAAAAATGAATAAATAGTCTATATTATTATGAACCCGCGTTCCCAAGTTAGTGTGCCAGACAGATGACTATTCTGCGGCTTAGCATGTATAAAAGCATTTTGTTTAAGAATAAACTTTTATTAGCATCACGGATGCCGCACCTTGTATCTACAGACACCAAGCATTTGCGGCTGAATAGATGTCCACTGCCGGACATAGGCCTCCCCCAATGTCGGATCGGTCCTATGCCACTCGCATCTATGGAATTCCGGGACCCTCACTAGATCGTCGGTCCACTCATAGGACTCACATAGGACTCCGCCTCAATTAGCCCGATGATGGCGCGTTTAGACCGAGCCTCATACGCCGTAGGTCGCCCGTTCGATCCCCACCTTGGGCAAACATGCATGTATTCACGTTTCACTATTTTTATATTCTTACAAGAAAACTATTGCGTACATAACTGTTTCCAACTATACTTTAAACTAATTAGAGTAAAATTAATAATAATAATAATAAACCGGAAACCATCCAACACATCACAGGAGCATGCATCACACTTACACAAATGACTACACCCATAGGCACAATCAGCTCGCGAACATATATACATCAAAAACTAGTACACAAATACCACCTAGCTAATGACCCCACACTCCTTACTATAAATACACACCCCAGCATGTTATAGAAAACGAAAATTACAAACTTTATTACGACCGTACTATACTTACAGATAATACCATTTACAACAATAGACCGGATATAACTTTCGTCGACAAGCTAAATAAACATACATACATAATAGATATTGCAGTTCCAAATACCAACAATATTCAATCAACTACAACCGAAAAGATAAGAAAATATACAGAACTACAGGATCAAATAAAAAGAGTATGGAAGATGGATAGAGTGACTATAGTTCCTATAATAGTTTCTACAACAGGAGTCATACCTAATCAGTTATCTTTAAGTCTTAATATATTAAATTTACCAAAATTCACTTATTAACTCTTCAGAAAGCAGCCTATTCTCAATACTTGCAGAATAGTGCGTAAATTCTTACAATTAGAATCAGATCATATATAAATTAATTATTTAAAAACTCAACATCTTATTTAGCAACTTTGCTTCGCTCCGTGTCGCGTGACGTTCTCTTAAAAATGGTGAATTGTGCAGTATTTTCCAAAGATTTTACACTATAACAAGATGGTGTACTATGAAAATTAATGCAATGTTAATTTCGATTCTATGCAGTGAGAATAAAGATACTTGAAATGCCAAATCGCTTTACGAAAATCGAGCCGAGCGAGATGGCGATCGACAGGAATATGTCCTTGTCTAAAGGGCTGCCATCATAAAAAAAAAACCTTTGTGGTATAACTTACGCAAAGTTTTATTTCTTCTTCTGGGGAACTTTCAAAATATTGAATAATTTCAAGGAATGATACGTTTGGAATGAATAATGTCTTTTTTATTTTGTTAATTTTAAACCATGATAAACGACTAGTTTTTATGGTAAAAGTCGGTGATATGGTAGTTTTAATTATAATAAATTATGCAACACTTGGCGTCTGGATCATCACCATATGGCGGCGGCAAAAATAATTTGAAAGATTGTATTATTGTGACGACAAAAATAAAGTGTAAAAATTGTGCTTATTATTTAATAATGGTTCTCACTTGTTGTGTGATAGGATGCAAAAGTGAATCATTTATAAAGGTTGCGGTGTATCTTTTCATAAGTAAGTGTTTAGTCAAACTTTTATTTTTGCATTGAGTAGGGTGTCCATTTCGCTTGTCATCTAAAGACTGGATTTTTTTACTGTTTCAGATTTCCAAAGAATGAAGAAATTTAAAAAAAGGTGGCTTACCCGTCATACCGTGAAAAATTACTAAACAAGTGATTTTCAAACGTTTCTAATGTAAGTCTCCAACCTTTAGATGATGATCAGTTCATATAGATAGTGCATTCGCATATAGTGCCTAATGCAATAAAATGTAAATTTTTCAAAGCTGTATTTTATATTTATGAAAATGTAAAATTTCTTCTAAGACTGAGACTCAATGCTCATAAAATTAATACTTGAGTGAAACATGTGAGACATGTAAAGCAATATAAATTTCAAATTCAAATTCAAAGCATTTATTGCATATCACATTCAAAAACGAGGTGGAACAGATATTATTAAAGTATTCATGTGACACCCTGGGAGGGCACAGCAAGTCAAGAGGGCTAACTACTTTTTGATATTACATTACATACTGAACACTTATTGTACTTATATAAAACATACTTAACACAACTAAATTATTAACGCTCATAAAACATTATTTTATAACATTATTATATTATATTATTATCATAGATAGGTAGTTATAGCTATAGTTAATTACACTATATTATATTACATAAACATCACATTTCAAAATTTATCATCATTAAAAAAGTCTTGTAAGCTATAGTAACATTTATTATTAGAAAATTTTTTAAGCTTTTATTAAATATTTTAAATTATCTGAGTTTTTAATTGAATTAGGTAATATGGTTGTATATTTTTATTGTCATATTATGGGGGCTCGATGTTACAAATTTTAAATTGGAAAGGGTATTTAAGTTTATTTTGATATCTGTTATTCCTTCTTATTTTTTTTTCTGGAGAATACAAAATAGGGTGCTTTTTAAACAAATTTGCATGCTTCAAGAATATAGATAGATGTTACTGTCAATATCTTGTGTTTGATAAAAAAGGGCCTACACGATTCCATCTGATCAATGTTGGTTAATATCCTAATGCATTTTTTTTGGAGGATAAATACTTTGTCTACATCACAGGAGTTTCCCCAAAATATAACACACCATAACAAAGTCTGGAATATGCATATGCATAGTATGCAGTAAGTGCAGTTCTAAAATCTGTTACTCTTTTAAGATGTTGTAGTGCATAGATAAAGGAGGACATCTTGTTTAAAAGTTTTTGTATATGACTTTTCCAATTTAGGTGAGTGTCCAATTCTATTCCTAACAGAGAGGCGGAATCAACAGTTTCTATTTTCTTATTTTGTACTTGTATTTTATTTCTAGTGAAGTTCTTTGGTAAGGTTTAAATTCGATAATTTTTGTTTTGTTAAGGTTAAGTTCTAAATTATGAGTTTGAAGCCAGTTGAGTATTTTATCTAAGTTACATTTAATCTATTTTCTAGGTCATTACTACAAGTGCAGGTTAACAATATGGAAATGTCATCAGCAAAGAGAGTACAGTGTTCTTCAAGGATGTTAGGGAGATTATTTATATAAAATAAGGAACAACAGACACCCCAAGACGCTACCTTGTGGGATAGAGCCTGTGACTGAAAGTTTTTCAGACCTTACATTTGATATTCTACCGGTTTCAAAGTTGGTATTTTCGATATCTACATATTGCACACGTTAATATAATATTGCACAATTTAATATTTTGTTAAATTAAATAATGCTTTTATAAAGACACCGGGTTTTCATTTGAATAGGGGACAATTGATCCTTTTGGAAAGTTCTGGGAAAATGCAAAAAATATATATACCTATGAAGCACTAATAAATATAATAATGAGGAACAGTAGGTGTTAACAAAATTGCCTACCTATGTACGTTTTGTTTTTATAGAACTAACAATGGGGATCAAGTGTCCCCAGTTTCCCCAAGAGTTTGTGAAAAAAAATTAAATTTTAGTCAATATTCTTGCTCCTTAGAACCTTCAAATCGCAAAGTGTGTACAGTGGCCAGCACATCAAGTTACTACAATCTGTTCAAATTTCCTCAGTTGATATTGAACCAAACACGTTTGACATAAAAGTGAGGTTCGATTGAAGAAATTTGACAGATTGTAGTAACTTGATGTGCTGGCCACCGTACGTTTGTATGAATAATACGCTATGGCGGGTTAAATGTGCCGCAGAGTGTATTATTATAGGTAGGTAAATAGAAAATCTAATAGGGCTAGCACAAACTTTTCGAAAAGTCGGTAGTCTCTTCGTATCGTACGTATACATAATAAGGAATTTTAATTTGGAACTTGTATTTTTTTCATACAAAATTGCTCATAAATACTCAAACGATACTTTGAAACGTTCATGCTAGCCCTTCTAGTTTGAATGGGCTTCACGAGTTTCCTAGAGAAAGCGATGTCCGACTCCCACGTGGGTGGACTGAGTTTGACAAACAATAATTGTAATCGAAAATCTAAATCGTGTGGTCACCTTATTAGAGTAGGACGCCAATCAAGTTATAAACATCTCACGAGGCTCGAATGCAAGTAATGAGTACGCCATCTAGTTCTTATATACAATATCTTTGGTATTTTCATGTAAAAGGCGATCTGACAGCTAAAATTCGCAACAAGATCGCGTTTCCTATCATAAGTAATGACTTTTATTAATTATTAAATGTGTATTAAACTAGAAAATCTATTTTAATAAAAAACCGTTACGATACGTAAACGACAGAAAAATTTAATAATGATATCGTGGTATCGGTCCTAGTGATGGGACCAATTAAAATCAACTCGACATTTGAATGCATCATTCACTCACTGCAGTTAGTTTCAAAATCCGTTCTTTTCATTATATTTTGAATAAAATAGTATAGACGTATATTATAATATTAAAACATTGTAAAGTGAATTAGAGAAATTACTGTCCTTTCTTCTGGTCATACGATGTTGGAATTTATTCTAAAAATAAAAAGAATTGGTGGCTATAAAATATTTCGAGGTAAAAGGAATAAATATGTGGTCCGGGAGTATCATGCATGATAACGGAGTAGATAGTAAACCATAATTGGAGCTCGCTAATTTTAATATAGAAAAGTATACGAATGTTCGTTTATCCAATATTTCAAAAAATTAGACCCCCAGAAATATATTCGACACGTGTACAATAAACTTATTCATTTTGAAATCAATATAAATGCGTAATAAGGATTTTTTGTAATATTTCAATAAATCATTCTAATTAAAAATATATTGTTTCATTTACTCTCCCTTTGTTTGTCCAAATGTTTAACCCCAAAACTAGCGCACATTTGTAGTTTTAGTATGTATTGCACAACTTCACCATTTTTTAGGGTTCCGTAGTCTACCTACTCGTCATGTCTGTCCGTCTGTCTGTCTGTCTGTCCTGGCTCGTTCTCCGCCGTTTCTGCACCGATTGCCACTGAAAATTGGTAAAGAGATGTATACTGATAATCCAAAAATTGGTTTTTTAACATTATTGAAAAATAATTATTTTTCACCCCCCTTTCCATACAGCGAAAAGTTAATTCGAAAAATAAATTCGACACCATCGTCTGGTCGGTATCGTTTAAAAAGGTATCTTTAATACAACAAAAATTGCCTTGACATAATGTGGATCAACCCCCCATTTTTCGAGATATATTAATACAAAGTTAAAATTAGAGCTTCCTCTCCCCCCCCCAACTTTTGAAATACTATTAAAATAATTCTGAAAAAAATATGCTCTATACCTCCAAGTAAGTACCTACGTACAGCCACACATCACAGTAAATTACTGTCATACACATTAAGTTGAATATCAGTTGAGGAAATTTGACAGATTGTGGTAACCTGATGTGTGGCTGACTGTACTTTTAACGAAAACTTTAGCGGACTCTGTATCATACATAGTATTTTTAATACAACTTGACCAACTTATGACGTGCAGTTGCCCTAACTAAATGGTAATGTATGGAAATAACTACCTAACTTAACTATGAACATAAGGTTTAAGGCCCATCTTATGGATACGGAACACTTTCATGTGC
Source organism: Cnaphalocrocis medinalis (assembly GCA_014851415.1). Taxonomy (NCBI): domain Eukaryota; kingdom Metazoa; phylum Arthropoda; class Insecta; order Lepidoptera; family Crambidae; genus Cnaphalocrocis; species Cnaphalocrocis medinalis. The sequence goes on from CM026276.1 coordinate 8,247,431, forward strand.
GTGTCCGACACGCTCTTGGCCGGTTTTATTTTACAAACTGACTAAATAAATATTTATTTATCTTCAATGTGCAGAATTTTACACTTACCTTACAATTTTATATATAAGTTCATTCACCAAACTGATTTGACTCATTCTTTGTGTCCCATCACTGTCTTTTTCGTATGTATGCTGCATAGTTACGTGAAATCTTTATTTGTGAGCGTGTATTTTTGATGTGTTAAATTTTTCTGTAGTGTGCGTTTATCGTGACAGCAAAATTTGTGACTGTTGAGTATTAAAATTTTTGGTGGTGTGCTGTACGTGTTTACCTCGTCCCCCGCAAAAAATGGTGAAAAAATTGTTTAGAAGCGCGGACGTTAGGGCATCTCCAGTGGCTGTCTACTCTAAGTAGGGGATCAAATCTCTCTAATGCAAATTTGAAATAAATGAAAACCCCGGTGTCTTTATAAAAGCATTATTTAATTTAACAAAATATTAAATTTATATTGCTTTACATGTCTCACATGTCTCACTCAAGTTCAATTTCACATTGTCATCATTATAACAATAACATTTTTAAAGTTACCTTTAACATTATTAACCCAATTCGGAAATACTTACAACGGGAAAGATGGAAGGTACAGCCTTAACTTTTTTTTTTTTTTTATGGTATAGGTAGCAGACGAGCAGGCGGATCACCTGATGGTAAGCAATTGCCGCCGCTCACGGACACTGCAACACCAGTGGAGTTGCAAGTGCGCTGCCACCTTTTATCCCTTCCAACTTAACTTCCAACATTTTCCTTGATGCGGCAGGATGGGTCTTGAAATCTTCACCTGTGAAGTGCAAGCCGCAAACAGCTGAATGTTTAGTGATTTTTCCCGGTATGACGGTAAGCCACCTTTTTTTAATATCTTCATTCTTTGGAAATCTGAAACAGTAAAAAATCCAGTCTTTAGATGACAAGCGAAATGGACACCCTACTCAATGCAAAATAAAACTTTAACTAAATACTTACTATGAAAAGATACACCGCAACCTTTATATGATTCACTTTTGCAATCCTATCACACAACAAGTGAGAACCATTATTAAATAAATAAGCACAATTTTTACACTTTATTTTTGTCGCCACAATAATATAATCTTTCAAATTATTTTTGCCGCCGCCATAATGGTGATGTCCAGACGCCAAGTGTTGCATATTTATTATAATTAAAACTACCATATCACCGACTCTTACATAAAACTAGTCGTTTATCATGGTTAAAAATTAAAAAAATAAAAAAGACATTATTAATTCCAACGTATCATTCCTTTAAATTATTCAATATTTTGAAAGTTCCCCAGAAGAAGAAATATAAACTTTGCGTAAGTTATACCACAAAGGTTTTTTTTTTATGATGGCAACCTATTAGACAAAGACATATTCCTGCAGATTGACATCTCGCTCGGCTCGATTTTCTGTAAAGCGATTTGGCATTTCAAAGTAATCCTTATTCTCACTGCATAGAATTGAAATTAACATTGCATTCATTTTCATAGTACACCATCTTGTTATCAAAGATTTTACACTATAACAAGATGGCGCACTTATTACTTACATTCGAGCCTCGCGAGATGTCTATATATTGGTTGACGTCCTACTCTAATAAGGTGACCACACGTTTTAGCGTTTCGATTACAATTATTGTTAGTCAAACTTAGTCCACCCACGTGGGAGTCGGACATTGCGTTCTTTATGAAACTCGTGAAACCCATTCAAACTAGAAGGGCTAGCACGAACGTTTCAAAGTATCGTTTGAGTATTTATGAGCAATTTTGTTGAAAAAACACAAGTTCCAAATTAAAATTCCTTATTATGTATACGTACGATACGAAGAGACTACCGACTTTTCGAAAAGCTTGTGCTAGCCCTATTAGATTTTCTATTTACCTACCTATAATAATACACTCTGCGGCACATTTAACCGTCCATAACGTATTATTCATACAAACGTACATACTTTACGATTTGATAACTTAAAAATTAAATAGATTTATTGGTACACTTTTTACATAACATGACCTTTTTATGGTCGTCCATCATGCAATTATTCGACCATGAAAACTTACCGATTTGTCCAAAAAAAATAAAAAAGTAAATCCGTCTTTAGATGACAAGCGAAATGAACACCCTACTCAATGCAAAAAAAAACTTTTATTAAATACTTACTTATGAAAAATACACCGCAACCTTTATAAGATTCACTTTTGCATCCTATCACACAACAAGTGAGAACCATTACAAATAAATGATCACAATTTTTACACGTTATTTTTGTCGTCACAATAATCAAACTTTCAAATTATTTTGCCGCCGCCATAATGGCGATGTTCGTGACGCCAAGTGTTGCATATTGATTATAATTAAAACTACCATATCACCGACTTTTACATAAAAACAGTCGTTTATCATGGTTTAAAATAAAAAAAATAAAAAGACATTATTAATTCCAACGTATCATTCCTTTAAATTATTAAATATTTTGAAAGTTCCCCAGAAGAAGAAATAATATAAACATTGCTTAAGTTATACCACAAAGGTTATTTTTTTTATGATGGCAACCCATTAGACAAGGACATCATCCTATATAGCGACATCTCGCTCGGCTCGATTTCTGTAAAGCGATTTGGCATTTCAAAGTAATCTTTATTCCCACTGCATAGAGTCGAAATTAACATTGCATTCATTTTCATAGTGCACCATCTTGTTTTATATCCAATATCTTTGCACACCGCACCTTATCTATCTGGGAACAGTGCCGTTTGCGCCAAGAGGGCACAATATTCGTACTTGTAACACCTAATTGTGACTTAGAGCCAACTTCAAGAGATCTGAGGTATTTTATATAAGTGTGTTCTTCTATTTCTTCTTACGGGTTCATCGGTATCTGGCGCTAGGTGTGCTCATTTCGCGTGTAAGTAAAGTTAGTTTTCTCTCCAACCAACCAAGTTCTCCTGGGACTAAAGATTTCTCCGAGACCAATACCAACTATTACATGGGACTAGCAAAAATGAATAAATAGACTATATGTACCCGCGTTCCCAAGTTAGTGTGCCAGACATATGACTTTTTCTGCGGCTTAGCATGTATAAAAGCATTTTGTTTAAGAATAAACTTTTATTAGCATCACGGATGCCGCACCTGTTATCTAAGACATCAAGCATTTGCGGCTGAATAGATGTCCACTGTCGGACATAGGCCTCCCCCAATGTCGGATCGGTCCTGTGCCACTCGCATCTATGGAATTCCGGCGACCCTCACTAGATCGTCGGTCCACTCATAGGACTCAGCCTCAATTAGCCCGATGATGGCGCGTTTAGACCGAGCCTCACACGCCGTAGGTCGCCCGTTCGAACCCCACCTTGGGCAAACATGCATGTATTCACGTTTCACTATTTTTATCTTCTTACAAGAAAACTATTGCGTACATAACTGTTTCCAACTATACTTTAAACTAATTAGAGTAAAATTAATACGTATAAAGGCTTCATGTTTGTGTATTTATGCTTTGCCTCACGAAACTACTCGTACATTTTGCCTTCACCCAACCAGAGATTTCATAATAAGGACTAGTTTAGAAAATGAGGTTTTCAGGCCACACGAAAACTATCCTTTTAACATAATAATAATATTATCACCCTTTATGACAAGGTGGGGTGCATTTGCATTGTTAAAACATACCTACCGCACTGCAGGATTGTACCAGTACTTTTCGGACAAAAGAGAACCAACTCATTTTACTCGTAAATCATTATAAAAGATCTTATACTTGCCGTATTATATCTAAAAGCTGCTAAGCCCATTTGATTAATTTTGTATTTTCAATCTTATGTGTAATTATTAATACGAGGTTGAAAACTCAAAATCACCCAACTGCAGTTAACGCCCTTTTAGATTTAACACGGCAGTATAAAGTTCCATATTTCTTTTTTGAGGTGTGAACTCCTAAAATATACAAAAATTGTTAGTTATTTATTATAATGCATATTTTTGTTTCCGTAGCAAAAAAAATAATAACATCCCTATGAATTTGAGCTCCAAAATGGTAGGTACTACATTTTCAAACTTTTGCACAATGTAAGTAAAATCTATTTTGGTTCAAGTCCAAAATAACGTTCACACTTGGAAAATTTGAACAGTTTTAATGTGAATTACAAGTAGCTGTTCGATAGTTTTGAGATAGTTATAACTTTTTATAAGTTCCCATAAAATCGATTTATATCGATAAACTATTTCATAAATGCTATAAGTAAGTACTATAGAAATTTAAATGTTTGTAACATTGTACCGAGTAACTAATTGTAGATATTTAACTAAAAATGTACTTATTCGATGCTTTTCAAAATCCGTTTGACGCTTGAACGCCACATGGTCCTATTGGTTTAAGAACCTGTCCGTGATCTCGGGGTCCTAAATTCCATTCTCGGGTCGAACAAAAAATAGATATGTTTCCAATTTCGCGAATTACTATAATTCGAGTTAGTGATCACTAATCCTCATTATGCAAGCGCGGTGATTAAGCTTAATCCCATCATAGTAGCGATGACTTGATTTCTTTGATGGACGCCTACGCCCAGCATTGGGATAGTACTTAAATAGGCTGATACTTTACTGCACAATAATATTTTAATTTTCTTTATTGAGGAAAAATACGATTGTTACATAGTGCAATATCTTAAAATAACTTAAGTAACACATCATATTGAATCTTACAAAGGTTATACGAGGATAACATTTTCAAAGACAATAATGTAACCACAATTTTTGAGCTACATCTAAGACTTGGCACCATTAGCAACAGCTGTTGTAAAATAAACATACCTTGCCATTCTGGAGTGCAACGTAACGAGCACTTACGGATGTCATACTGCGCGGCGAAATTGCAGCAATCAAACTGGTCGTAATTTTTTATTAAACTTTCGTAAGAATAATACCTACCTACTTACCTATAGTTTTACATAGATTAAAGCGAGAAAATCGGACTCAGACTTTATTTATGCAAGAGGCAATACACAAGCAAGTGTGCCATCTGACAGTAGGTAAGTAATCACCGCCGCCCATCAACATTATCGCAGTGAGACGAGTTGTCAACCATTTAGAAAAAAAGTATTTTGAAGGAGTAGATAGGTGTAGTACTTAAAGCTAAACCATTCCAGAAAACTAAGATACAGTAGCGCTACCATGAGTTGACATCGAAAACTGAATAACGTAAATCTATTGCTCTGTCTCTTTCAAATGCATCACAATGAAAGAGACAAAGCTATAGTTTTCGATACCGAGCATAGTATTTCAAACCTCATGGTAAGGCTACAGAACGTGAATAAAACCAGATCGCGAACGTTTCGTTTATGGGTAAAATTTCACAATAAAATTTATGTACAAAATTTAAAACCTAAGAATTTTAAGACCTTTTGCCTTCAGAGCTTATCTGTATAAATTACTGAGCAATATTAATTAACTACTTATTGTTCCAGAGTACCTGAAGCTTTCGTCTCCCGTGACCGGATAGCCGCAGGTATTTAGGCCACGAATTAATCATTCACTCTGCCAATAGCGGCGTTCAGGCTCTCCCAGGGCAATGATTTGGGACCAACGTTGTATTGTGTGCACATGTGCCCGCTAATGCAACGTTGGTTGGTTCGTAGCTTGAGAACTGGGAAGACTAAAGATTGGACGGAAATACACCGGGTCAGCAGCAATTTTTCATACGGACCTGCCTAGTTCAGAGACCAACAAATATTAAAGTATATTGCTTAAGTTTAAATATAAATCGACCTTAAAAACGTTTAATTTTTTATATAGTACTTAGGTACTATTAACTTCGGTTATGTTATTTATTTATTTATATTTTAATTTTATTTTGAAATAATGTCACTTAATCCCATTTTTGTAAACTTAAACCATGATCACGAAAGTCTGTGGACTCAGTTTGATCATGGTTACTCATTCCTTCTTGTAGGAGTATCCGTGTTTTTTTTCTAGATAAGTATTTTTGTATTTAAGTATTATGTTTGTTATTCCGCTGTTATCTGATAGAAATCCGTAACACAAGAGCTGCTTAAATGTAATTTTGAACCTAAAAATACGCAAAACTTCTGAGATGCCGAAATTATATTTATAAATTTCTTAACATTATGACAAACATTAATAGATATATTAGAGATGATACAATATAACAGGGGATACTATGAACATTGAACATTGTGGAGTGGAGGGGAAAATGGCTGAAAAAAGATAGATTAATGGTGTGAAGAATGATAAGATTGAATGGAAGGTGGATTAATTGATGACGAATGACCAAGATGCGTATGAGGAAACATATAGACTGTTAATGACTTGTTGAAAAAGTACCTTTGTTAATTTATCGTCCATGAGTTGAAGCTGTATAGCCCCCTACTCTTATTTAAGACGTGGCAAAAGTCGAATGTTGTACAAACCCCCCGGTTAATGTAACTAAAGTAAATTTAGATCGTAGTCTTACTGTATTAGGGTAGGATTCAAAACGTAGTTCCCCAAATCCTGACGGTCTAGGCGTACCCCGGGGCTCTGTAGTGACAGCTTTGTATGCTACTGGGTAGCAATTATCGTGCACTCGACACTGAAGTCGAATTAGGAATTTGTATGGAGGAATGTAAGAAATCTCTATTGACTTCAATGTCGAATGCACCAGAATTGTCCCCCTGGGATTTACACACTAAGATAAAAGATAAGAGATCTAATAACCCACCCTTATTTCACTGTCCTTTTCGAATTGGGAGCTAACTCAACACCTCCGGATAAGTAGGTAGCGCCGGCACAGGGTATTCAAACGATTTTTATCTTTGAGAACTGTGCATTACATGATGTCAAGGTCAACTTGATCATAGTTTGCACTTCTGAATGAAGATCTCAACAATGTGGGTAACCACAGTTCAAAATATGGTTTCCTCTTGAGGATTTACCTCACGGACCTAGTAGTAGAAATACGCGCAACAGACTTGACAAATCCAAAGATGCATGCTCAGTTCGAACCAATAACTTCCCGTTTTTAAAGCCGCATATAAGTCGCTAAGCCTAGTTCTTCGTACTCAGCATAAAATACTTAACAAATGGAATTACTTAGTCCCGAATCGAATGACGGACAAAGCTTAAACGAAGATGAAACAGTAGATTTGCCCGGCTTTCGTCTTTCACCAGGTTTGAATGACAGTTGGAGTTTCTGGATTTCCGAATGACCCATCAGTAGAGATGTGGTTAAACAACCGGTTAATTTTCATAAAAAAAATACTTTACAATTTTTTTTCCATTTTTGTCCTCAGATTTTTTATTCTGGAACCTTCGAGTATTCCGCCAACAACCGAGCTATTCTTCAGATCTTTAAAAAAGCTTGAATAACATTTCATAATTATGTTGACTAAATACACAAAAATGTATACTTACTATGGCCTGGTTTCTAATGAAGGTTTTCTTTTTTTTTATGTGATAGGTGGCAAAGGATATGACGACGACGACAAACGACGGTGGGGACGGTTTTCCATTGTACTATAGAAACTAGAAACAACGAAGGTATGTCACACAAACACCCAACCATAACACAAAATGTATTATGTTTTATCAACAAACATTTTTATTGAAGCCCCTTCATTTCAACCAGTAATCAAACCCTCGTCCATTTTTAGTTTAATCGATTATTTTCTTAAAGAATGTCACATCTCTACACCCATTAATTCAAGTGTCCGGGCGATGGAGAGACAATCTCAAGCTTAGTCCATTATAACGGACGCTTTGTGATTTTTGCAGTCGGCCGGTGCGCCACCAATCCAAAACTAATTACAGAACCCATTTAGTTCAGGAGACTCTGGGTCTCAATTTTCGAGACATTAAAGTGTTTTTGCAGAGTTACAGAGATGAGGATTAAATTGTCGCGTCATTTGCTTTTGTTTGTGTTGACGTAGAATGTAATGAATGTAAAAATACGTTTATCGTTATATCTCGGGCAGTCAAGAGTCAAAGTGATTTTCCGACTATAAGTACCTAAGCAAGGGTCTGTCACATGAGTTATCTGTCTGACAAGTGTGTCTATAACGCATGGTAAGCAGTGGGATGCAAGGTAACGCAAAGACTCGTGGCAGTCGGAGTCTCTGATCTCGCAGATGTTCACGAGCGGGTGTGTTACTTACCATCAGAGAACACATTTGCTCATTTGTCTTCTCTAACTAAAAAGGAATACGCAATACGAAGACGAGCAGAGGTATATGTCTATCAGTGGACTGCAATAGGCTAATGATGATGAAAGCCTACAACCAGCTTTGGACGGACACAAGCTTTTGAAGACACTTTCGCTGAAATAGGATGTTGAGCTCAAGTATTAAACTCCCTAAATAATAAAGGAAATTTACAATCAAGCTGATTTTGAAAGTCACAAAATTCCAATGACATCGAAGACTCAACATTTTCGGCTCGTTACACAGTCCCACCGCCCTTAATTATTGAAAACAGCGAAGAGAAACTGATTTGATTTTAAATACATCATTTCAAGAGGAAATATAAACTTTCATCCCGAAACACGAGGGAATCGCAGGACAATTTCATTCCGATAGCGCACCGAGGCGTGAGAGCCGTCTAATGACCGAGTGACGTCGTTTGTTGGAGAAAAATAAATGTAACTCCATTTCTAACATCATTGGGATTTGGTACACAACTCTGTACTTAACAAGAATAAACAAAATAAATAAATCAATTCTCACAACACTTCATACATTGACCTGACTCCGTACTAAGTAGCTTAAGCACTTGTGTTTCAGATATCAGACAACAGAGGATACACAAATATAGTATTTAAATAGGTACATTATTTACACCCAGACACTGAAAAAAAATAGTTTACCTTATCCTTGTAGGAACTGACAAGTCCTATTTTTTTCATGCTAAAGGCGAGACAAACGGGCAAGCGGGGCACCTGATGGTAAATATCACCTCATGAAAATCTACGAAACTAGATGAGTCACTGAATTAACGTCCTTTTAAAAGTTGTGCACTCGTCTCTTGGAGGTACCGAAAGAATTTATAGCAAAAAAAAACTCATAATATTAAAAAATACCTTTCCTTACCCTACCTAAATTAGATCCCCTAATGAAATTTTATACTATCATTCATCAGATTGGCATTTGATAATAGTAAAATTTAATGATTTTTATATTACGTAAATAGTCTGTACCTACTACCTAACTCTTAATTCGCACGCACTAACTAACGCCCATGAATTACATTTGGCTTTAGTATCTTTGATGCTGAGCTACGAGTATCCCATTTTATAAATCATAATAATAATAAGCTACCTAGACTGCCTTACTTCCAACTAAATAAAACTTACGTAAAATTATCGTAAACGGTTCATGCATCTGGAAAGCACAAAGTCCAAGATTGACATCTGATAAGTGGGTACTTAGAAAGGAAGGAAAAGATCTGATTAGATTTGAAATTGCATATTTCGAAGGTCTACAAGCGTTCATCCCCAATACCGGGGACAATTTCGATAGCGCGCCCGAGCGTAAAGTTCGAGGCCCTAATGACCGCCGCGTTTGTCGCCGGAACATAAAAATGTTGAGTGGTGTATCAATTTGTCCCGGCGGGACGAAAAAAAAATGGATTTTTACCTTTCGGGGTGAAAGGTTAAAATTCTTTTTTTTTTCGTCTCTCGTACGGACCTACACCGAAACACGTAACTTCTCTCGTACATCGCCGAAAGTAGACTTGTCCTAAATAGTGTCAACCAATTTTAGTCTTGATAGTAAGTTGTTTACAACAATATTATACCTCTCTCTCATCTAAGCGTGTAATTCCCTGTTGCATTCAAAGCCTGTTGCTGTTGCTTCGAGCCTGGGGTACGCTTATACCGTAATTTAGGATTCGAGGAGTCTGATAACTAGGTACCATGAAGCGACTACCGTTTGACCTACACAACAATTTGACAGGAGAAACGGACCAACAGATTCATGGTTACACGTCTCAGTAACTATCGAACCAGAATGCCATAGTTGGTTAATGATTGTAAGCCCAGAACTACCCACAATATGTAAGTATACTCTGGAGACAACACATGTGTTATGTAATCGACTCTCAGCGCCATCTATTCTAGATACTGGTGCAGGCACCGTCACGAAACAAAGTGAGGGCGGGCCAATAGTATTAAAATAAATAGCAAAGATAAATAAATTGAGACTACATTACGCACATTGTGCTGGTCCCAAACTAAGGTTTTCATTTCTACGAGTACTATGGAAACTACGAACAACAGAGGTAACACTAAAACTTGAGACCCATCACAAATGTCTGTTCCATTAAACAAATATTTGTATTGTAAACGGATCGTCAAAAAAGTTATGCATTTGTTTTTTCTGGTGGGACGGCCCGTATAGTGGGACAGTCGCCGCACCACTTAAATGTTAATTCCGCTGAACCAGCGGGAGTATTCTCGTAAATACAAACGTTACTGAACATCCGGATTGTAAGTAGGTATAAACAATAAGAGTTTTACACGCAGCCATCTGGTTTAAGAGCAACTGGCATTCGATCAATAGCCGGTTCGGCCTACACGCGCCCGGAAATGTTTGGAGTTTTGTGAACTCGCTGAAGATACGTTTTGTTTTAAATTCTTCGCCAAAATATAATATACAGGACAGGAATAACAACAGCATTACAACATATTCCCCTTTCCCTTTCTCTATAGGTATCAGGCCTACGGTACCCTCACTTACTCAGCGAGACTGCGCAGACGCTGCTTCACGCCTGTTTTTTGTAAGGTTGCGAAGAAGAAAGTAAGGAGTTTTAGTTCGAAGGGAAAAGACTTAGAAGAAGAAGTGCGATCATACGTTAGACGGACCAAATCCCCATCACTAAATTAAATCAGACCCTGTGGGTCTGAGTTAGTCGCGTGGGCTACAGGGCAGGACGTAATCCACACCGCCGTAAATCGACACCGCCGTAAATCGACACCAATGGCAGTCAATAATTAAGAACAAGATGCTATAGAAGAGAGGTCATGACCTCCCAGTAATTTGGGTATCAACACAAGAAGAAGAAGAATGCGAAGATCAGACGGCAGTGCTTTATTGTAAGTACCAGATTTACCAAATCCTAGATCATAGTCCAAGCGTACCCTGGGCCTTAAAAATGGTTTCAGGCACTGTGTAGCATTTCCCAATAGGTTAGCCCTAGCCTTGTTTGCATGCATTATGCCGCGCGTGTATCAAACGTCGACATTCGCAACACGCGCGTCACCGCTTCGTATCAATTACACGATCCAATGAAAACCGCATCATTAAAACATTTGCATTGTTTACTTTCATTTTATTGGCCGTTGCAATCTCTGTGGAAAATAAAATAATAACAAGTTTTACAAAAAAAAATGTGACCGATTTACCTACACTAGAAAATAACAATTAAAAATTAAAAATAAATAACATCATCCACTAGATCAAAGCGTACCGTTTTCGCTGGTTTTGCCATGGACGAAAAGTTAGGTAAAGATCAACTCGTGAAGAAAACATACCAAAGTCGACCCGTGAACTAACCCCCAGTTAAATTGGCCTGAAGCCACACCTGAGCTGTATTTTTTCGAGGGAATAAGGGTCCACTGACGTTACGATTATTCATGGGCGGCGGCAAACGCTTATCAGCAGATAATCTGCTACTTACATATCACATAAAAAATCTACAACTTAACGTACGCTTTGATACTTAAAATAGATTTTTAAATAGTTCACCAAAGATTTGGCAGCACTAACAGCTACCGCTACTGGCAATCGCTTCACCTTTTTGCTACTATCCAAGAAAGAGAAAAAAAATCACTTACCCGGAGATCCGTACATATGTCTCTGTCCGGGGCCGGACGTACTTCTCCACACGGCTCACGTCCCACCAAGTGTCCGGATCGAGGCTCGTAACAGATCGAAAGTGTTGCCAGTGTATGGCAAAATAGTATTGAAACTGGAGGAAAAGGAGGAAATTCTAGTATCAGTTATTAGATGTAGAGTTGACTTTGCGGATGCAAAATCGGGGCTCCAGAGAAGTAAACCTATATCCAAAATCGTACAAAAATGTTTTGCTACATAATGTAGGTAACTTACATTTCAACAATCCATTCACGGAAAAGCGGCGTGAAGCAGCCCCTGTGCTGTGTTTCGCCGAGTGAGTGAGGGTACCGGAGGGCTCACCCGGAGGGAGAAGGGGATAAGTGGTTGGCAGCGCACTTGTAACTCTACTGGTGTTGCAGGTGTCCATGAGCGGCGGCATTGCTTACTATCAGGTGATCCGCCTGCTCGTCTGCTACCTATCACATAAAAAAAAAAACAAAAAATAATGCTTCGTGATGTTACTTTTGCCGAAGTCATATTAATCATTTCTGTAGTTGTTGGTTATATGTCAAACCCAAATTAATATTTATTTGCATTGGCTTGTAGGTACACAGATCTTAGTCTGCTGAGATTGCTTTCAGATATTAATCGACTTTCGAAAATATTTAGAACTAGGGTCCGATCAAAATTAAATCTACAGCTTAAAACAAAGCTTCGGTTTTAGCCTCAATTCCGGCGGAATTATCACAGCGAAAATAGAAGATAGATAGTAAAATGTGAGTTACACCTCTGGCAACCCAGCCTTACTTTCCAACTGGAGTGCACACTCGGACAAAAGGAAAGAAGTCGTTGATAAAGGCAGGCACCCATGAGGTGCGCTGAGTCAAATCGAATCGAATAGTAAGTACAAACATATTTTATTTATTGTACCACGTTTTTGTACATTAGTCTAGATTTTACGAGTAGAAGTTCATGATTTCAAATTAAGTGTGAAAAAAATTAAAATGAATATTACTTATTACCAGAAATAACATTTACTTAATACTAACAATTACACAGTACAGTTTATGCATTCATGACGTAAGGTCCAGGGATAGTAGGTAGGTATAAGTGAAAATTACACTGAATTTAATATAACAAAAACCCTTAGGTTTTTCACTGACAATGAGGGTTTAAGCAAATGCAAAATCCGATAGATGGCGTTACGTTGACAAAAGGTCCAACTTTGACGACATTGGTCGTTTTGGACGTAACTTCGTAATTATGACAAGATACGTAAAAATAGAACCAACACACTCGTTGGACCTGACGTCAACGTAACGCCATCTAGCGGATTTTTCATTCGCGAAAACCCTCGTGACCGACGAGCAGACGAATCACATGATGGTAAGCGATTTCTGCAACGTTACAGTCGCATTTGCCCTGCCTATCTTTCAAACTCTCCTTTTTGCACCTCTTCCCAACTGTGACCTGAACTAAATCCCCATGATCTGTATTCCGAGGAGTTGTATGCGTTCAGTACCCATTTTCACATGAGAGAGTGTCCTTCTACCAGTAATAACTGGTAGAAGGACACTCTCTCATGTGAAAATATGTGAGCATGAAATACATTACTCGGTTCCAATAATAATAGGAACATTAAAATCTTCAAGAAACGAGCCTATACCTTCCTAAAAGGCCGGCAACGCATCCGCACTCCTTCTGGTGTAGCTGATGTCCATGGGCGGCGGTGATCACTTTCCATCAGGTGACCCGCTTGCTCGTTTGCCTTCCTATAATATAAAAAAAAAACCGAGTAATGTATTTCATTCTCTAGATGATCTAGAATACTGCGCCGCTAAAAAGGTTCTGAAAATAATTAAGTACCTAATGCGATTGATCTCACTTTTCAAGGTTACACAAAAAAAACTAATGAAATAATGGTGAATTTCTCGTTTCGCTAGATAAGTTCGTCAATTACGATCATCATTTGATTGCAACTAATTACAGCCGAATTATAACCATTGTCCTTAATCTCCGCATTATTGTTGAACAAATACATCAATTTCAATTAACAATAAAATCACTGAGTTCACTCGTAATTACGGCATTAGTTTTTACTGGAGTCATAAATCAGGCTTATTTGAAATTTATAAAGGGCCCGCGACGGCGCCGCTGCGCTAATCTTATAAATTATGAAAAACAAGGAGCAGCTATAAATTGTACTTCAGGCATCCGACACCGCTGGAGTCAGCCTGCCGACCCTATGGTCGCTGCCAGCGGTTAACGGACGATTTGTTGGCACTTGTTTGAAAGAAAACTAAGTCATTCACTGAGACGTTAACCTGGATACACAGCTGCACATATGGTGAAATCTTGCAGCCTAGGTACCGATAGCGCAGTTGTTGTGGCGGAGTATTGGGCTGGGAAAATTTAAATTTAATCTTGATGCCATCGACAGTAGAAGAAGAAGAAGAACCTGGATATGGTAAGAAAACCTGTGAGACCTGTGCGTAGGATGGGTTGAAGGTAAACGCATTCAGTCAGACAGGGCGCTCTGGAAAAGTAGAACATAGAACAGTCCAAAGCGACTCAGAAGCCTACTACTACAGTAGGTACCGTCAAAGAGATCATCCATACTCTCCGTCTCTGTGTTTCTCCACCGTGTATACCTACTTCTATCCGTAGTCGTCAACGTCGGTTGTACTAGAGGTCTACTCTTACTTCGATTTGAGACTTAATTTTGCGTAACCCAAATCCTTTTCAGTAATAGTGCTAAGCTATGGGTTGACAATGAGAATTGCTGAACAGAAAGACTCAGATACAAATGTTTGACCCGACCGGGGACCGAACCCGGTACCTCAAGCGCAGCGGTCGATTTAAATTGGGACTCACTACCCACTGCGCCACCAAGGCAGTCGAGGCAGAGTGCTTTTGTAATAATACGGTAGAGAACTATTCACGTTCGGTCAACTTATCAGTAAAGGAAATTTGACAAAGTAACTCTTATACCATTTTTATTTCACCTCTTTTTACTTCGTCACATTACATTACTGTCATAGCGGTTAGATTCAGCGAAGTCACCTATTTAAATGAACCTCAGACGATATCATTCACCGATACGATATCTCCACCCATAGGCAATCTATCTCATTTGCAGGAAAATATTTCGAAATAGCAAAGGCGCGAATGTTCACGTTCCCCTGTCGGAAACCAATTCCATTTTTCAGTTATTGAAAAATTTTCTTGAAATGTTTCACCTGCGCCCACTAAACACGAAAATCCAATTTGAGTTTTGCCATTTCGAAGTTAGATTGTACCTACAATATGTATGTAAGTATGTCCCACATCATTTGCTTTACGATATGAAATAACTTCTCCCTGCTCTGGTTGGATCATACGTAAATCAATGGTAAACTCGTATGAAGTTGGAACTTACAAAACACAAACATTTATTTTTCTTTTGTAAGTAAGCTCGGCCAGTAGGTTCAAAATGGTAAAACCAGTTTTATGCATTTTGAAGTTGCGATCTTCTAAACTATTTATAAAGAGGTAACGTCTATAAGTGACGGCAAGGCTTAAGTTAAAAACAAAACACTTGCGCGATGGAATCGACGGCCAGCGCCATCTATTGTTAATCCTCATTTTAAATAGTTAAAGTAATCATTTGCCCTTTCAATGGAACAACCTTGCTTTTCGGGATTTTTCTATGATAAAACGCCATTTTTATGGAAGTCTAATAAAATTTGTTTAGGGACATAACAACGGACAACAACACATCAACCTGACCCAAAACAAAATTAAAGCTTTTTAAGAGCTTTTAAGCACGTGTGTTATGAGCTTAAGGACATGTGTTATGGGTATCAGTATCAGAGTTAGTTGATAAAGCCTTTTATGAATGTTTTCAATGGAGTTTTTGGGGAATGAAACCTACTGGATCGGTTAATATGAAAAAAAATATCTCAACAGTAAGTTATAGATTAGCCCTGTTAGTTGGATAGAGTTTATAAATATATTGCGGAAATTATGTATAATATACCTAATAATAATATGCTCCAGCCGATTTGGCTACTCAGGTACAAATTTTCTCGACCCGGGGGTCGGACCCGGGACCCCAAATGCAGCGGTCGTTTTAACGTCGTAAGAACCAGGGTCTGTTGGCCCTGGTTCTACCTTACGACCGTAAAGTGTCACCCACTACCCACTGCGCCACAGAGACAGTCTGAACCATGCCACACGATGCGGTACGACACCGCACCGTAGGTCATCTCACCGGACTACCGACCACATGATGAGTGCGGCGCCGCAACGTTTTGCGGTACGATAGTAGCGCCACTACCACTCCGGCGCCGCCATACTGTCACCCCTCCCCGCCTCGTCTCGATCCCGATGCGCGTGCGGTGCAGCGCTGGAGCACACCGGACGGCGCCCTGTGCCATACCATACTTAATTTTTTTATGTAGGAATCCGGAGCGGCACCAGTCAGGCGCCGCACAGCCGCCGCACCGCATCGTGTGGCATGGCTCTCAAAAATAGAGTATGTCAATGAACATTAGGAACCTTTGCCTAGATCCTTACCTGTTTACCTAAGTTTTATTGCCATTCCGAAAAAAAACCTATTAAAAGACAAGCTAAGCACGAGATTAGACTTAAGATATCTGGAAGACAAACAAGATGGTAATACCGACGCGAAATCGCAAAAAAGTGCGGCCAACGCGAATTTTTCCAAGCTTAACTGTAGCTAACGCAAATTTCACTCTGTTTATTTAAGTAAAACGCTTTTAAAGCAAACTAGAAGCTGGCTATAAAAGTTTATTATGTAACTTTATAAGTAGAGAATAAAAAGTAGAAACCATGGTAGCTCAGCGGATAAGAATGTGCACTTTCTTAATAGTAGGTAGTAGGTATCCCAGCATATACTTAGCTCTAATTTTTTTTAATTCTCTATGCATACGATACTAGGAAACCTACCGACATAGCCCACCGAATTAGCTAACTGAAGTGGCAGTGGGCTGGTCACATTAGCCGCAGAACTGACAACCGTTGGAGCCATAAAGTCCTTGAGTGGAGACCGCGACTCGGTAAACGTAGTGTTGGACGCCCTGCTACAAGATGGGATGACGACATTCGAAGGCTGGCTGGAGTGAGCTGGATGAAAGTGGCCGAAAATCGGGAGCGGTGGCGTGCATTGGGGGAGACCTATGTCCAGCAGTGGACGAACGTGGGTTGCTGATGATGATGATGAGGAAACCTACACCGGACTCAAAAGCGACGAGTTTCGACGCCATCGGGAATACCACGCCGAGAAGCTGATGATGTAGGAGTAGTAAGAAGGTTTGTTACACGCACTCTTTTAATTTTTTTTGAATATCTTTTATGATACATATTTAATATGAGTACCTAATAAATTTTTACTCCACCTTGAAGGAAAAGAGTTTCTTCTCTTTCCCTTGGGAAAATTGATTATTATAGGTGTATTATTAATCTATAATTAAAGGCTACAATTACTTTAATTCCATCGCATTTTCGGGCTTCTTTCTTTAATCATAGCGTGTATTCTTAGTTGCTTTTAAAGCAATTCAAGCTTATGTAAGTAAGACAAAAGTTGTCCAATGGATAGATTACGATCTAGATTGGTACTTTCCTGAGTAAAAACTGCTAATGTAAATAATAACTTCGCCGATTTAATCACAGAATAATTAGAGGATTTAATGCTTAATTATAATCATTTCTTCTCGCTTAAGGGCTTCGTTTTAATAGCACAATAAACAATGTACCTTTATACATAGTAAACAATGTAAAACGTATATATAAATATCCGCAAAATTCTAAATAAAAATTGCTACCTAATCAATTTCTAAACACGAATTTGGAGTAACTTTTGTTTACGAACGTTACGCATTATGTTTTTTTGAGTTCCGGGCTAATGGGAAAAATTTTACGAGTTAGGGACAATATAACTGCCGAAAAGTTATAACATTTGCATTCCGGTATCATCTGTGGAACATTTTAATGTCAACTGTAAAGACTTGTTTACATAATGCGAGCTGACGCCTAGCCATGACGTAGCGTGGGTATCGTCCGCCCCGGGCGGAAGACTATATTATTATGTCCACCCTGTTTTATTCCTCGACCCCCAAGGATGAATATTAGATTTAGCTTTAGCTCCTTAACCTAAAAAAAGGTATCGCCCCACGTTCACCAGAGTAGTGACATAAAGGCCATCCTTTTTTGTTCCTCGACCAGGTCCCAGTCCTCAGGAAGAAGTAGGAGATTTTGCCGCCCCCTTAAAGGCTGGTCTGTAAGACCATCAGGCATCATGATTAGGTTCCTAAGTCAATGTTCCTAAGTTATGTTGTACTTAAGTACCTTAATTTACCTACTTTGTTTTATTATGTTTACAGTTTTCTTTTATTTTCTCTTGTTCAATTTAGGTCCAGAACACTTTTAATGTCTATCGCCTTTAACTACCGCGGGTTCTGAATATTGATATCTCGTATTAAAAAAATATTAAAATCCTTAGAATATGGAAGATGGCATAACCAGCCCCATGCCAATAGCCTGGGAACAGAACCTGAGAAAGATTATGATGAAAATACTAGGTAGCCGATTTAGAGACCATTTTGATTATCATAATATTTCGGCTCTAAACTGCAATAAATATAAATTTCATTGCTAAAACAACTCGAAACGATATATAAAATGAGCTAAGTCTACGAACTAATAGTCTCGCTGGAAAAAGTGATTCGAACACCGAGCACAGCGGAAAGGAGTTGAAAAATTACAGAGATTTTTCGTACGTTCGACGAGCGTCTTTTTATTGGGGTGTACAACTGGCGGCACCTGTGGCCTGGAGGTTGAGGCCAAATGTCGTCAACCCCTGCTCGTCCATTCAAATTTATTCACGAGTTAGTGTGCCCCGGAATACCCCGGATCTATTTCGGACTGACAATCTACGGACACGTGTGCGCTAACACTGCAATGTTTTTAAGTTAGTTCTCCTGATGTTCTTTGTAGTTGACGTTGGTGTATCATTTGAAATTTGAATACCCTAATTTCTTCATCCATATCATATATCACTAGAAAGACTAAGTCAAGAAGGATCTTGGTCACCTTTAAAGGCCGGATTGGCAAGAGATGGAGAATAGAGCGGAGTGGCGAATTCTCGTGTCGGAGGTCAAGATCCACTTCGGGTCGCTGAGCCAGCGAAGTAGTACTAGTAGTAAGTTACATCATAAATATCATTAAGACCTAGGATTTTTTAACGAAATAGTGTAGGTATTTAATAATGACTGGATCGATTGGTGTAATGAAATGGCCAACATTTATTTTTCAATTGTTTCCCAGTTCGAATCCCGGACAATACGAACTCAATTCAAAAAACTTTGAATACAGTTTTATATCTTTAAAAAAAATAAAGAATCCTTCAATCAAAGCATGCTAACATAAATGTATAACATAACACAATTTGTAGCAGACTTCAATCGTATGAGTGACGTAACAAAGAACTAAATAACTACCTACATTATAAACTGTATCTCTGTTTAACAATACCAACCTTAACGTCGGTCCCACGCATTAGTCGCAGAATAAGATGTAGGTATCCTTTAATTATGAGGTAGCAATGTGTTTAATTAATTGCAGTGTTATTTTATAACAAAGGTACGAGTCACCTTACCTCCATAAACACAAGTCACATTTCCCACCTGCCCGTCCTCCCAACCTCACGATCCGAGGGAAACGTCAGATAATGCTGATTAGCAATTTTCCCTTTCATGAACTTGTTAAAATTAATGTTACGTAATGTTAAAGAGACGGGAATTGTGAAGTATTCAAAATCGACAAATTCCCTTTAACATAAAGGGCTTCGCTCGACCAAACCCGCATCAAATTAAACCTTCAACCCTTGGATCCAATTTAACTCTTCCACAGATAGCTGCAAGCCCGCCAAGGGTGGAGAATTAATAATTTATGCCCACATAAATTACGAAAACATTTTCCTTTCCTTTGCTGTGCACAACAAACATTCATTCTTTGAATTTTATTCATGTTGCTAAGTGGCCTTGTTTTAGTAGTTGATACATCTAAATATACATTTTTTAGATTTTCTTAAGAGGAATTTTTCTATCATAAAGAGTAAAACGATGAAACCTGTAAAAGTAAAGTATCAGCCTATAATACTGACCCACTGCAGAGCAAAGGCCGTCATAAATCAAGTCATTGCTACCCTGATGGGATTAGGCTTAATCCTAATGCGCTTGCATATTGCGTGCGTATTGGTAACAAACGAGTTATGATCGAAAGAATCGAAACATACTTTTTGCTCGACCTGGAAATCGAACCCAGGGCCCCGAGATCATGGCCTGGTATGTAAATTAAAGACCAACAGAGCGTAAAATGCAAGGAAAAGTTAACTTACTTAAATGCAAACCATGGTCAAGATCAACGGAAAATTCTAAGGAAGTTCGGAAAATTCATCTGAAAATTTCTATCAAATAATAATGAAAAATATTTAGTTACTTACTATCGATACAAAAGTTATTTCTACACAAGATACGACCTATAAACTTTCGAAATAGTAAGTATTGGTGTATTTTGAGGCAATGCCTAATATTAATAACGACAGTTACCTAAGTGACGTCAGCCTATGACACATCGGATGTGATACCTACTCGATTACTAAGTGACAGACCATGACTTTGGCGGCCGATCTCAGGGCTTGCCTTTTTAGGTGCTTGACCAAAAGAAATGTTCTAGTTGTCTTTATGATCTTTAATAGAAAACTTTCACCTGTAATTGCGTAGGCGAAAACAGATCCATATTTCCAGTATTAGGTTTATGTCAATCAACATTGTATAGTTTAATCATTTGATGGAGACATTTCAAAAAGTATTTTAAATGAGTTCTACCCAGTGATGATTGCATTTTAAACACCAACTTCCTGAATGAATGATCTGAGTGTGTCAGTAGATACAAACAATGTTCCTCTGTAATGCCTCAAGTACGAATACATTGACATAAAAATGCAATATTCTAAAGGCCAAATCTCTTAGAACGTACAGATGTTTATTGAATCTGCGATCACACTCATTGATTGAATCGATCGAAACATAGTGTTTGTAAATTAAAGACAAGACATTGAAAGCAAACAAAGAGTTTTCTTTAAAATAAAATAGTTGTTTCTATAATCACCACTCCTCATGCTCACGGTTGTCAGAATGATAAATGTGCACTTCCTTGCCGAATGCAACGATGCGTAGGGGCATTAAAATCGAAACCGTTGCAACATACCGAACGTTCGGCAAATCGGACAAGACACCGCTGATTTCCCACACGTTAAAGCAATCCAAGACCATTACAGAATTCCATTGAAAAAAACTTAATCACACCGTAAGGCACCATATGGTCGCTGTGGCCGCCAACCATGTCCAAAGACATAAATGGGCACGTTGTCGTCACAGATGGAATGCCAGAGTGCCGGGGCAGCCTTGCCGCGCGGAGGGGGGGCCTCCCGCGCAACCTGCTGCCTTCAGTCACTCCTCGCAGTCAGTGCCTCGCCCGCGCATGCGCTGCGCCGTACGCGCCGTAACTGTGACTCCGTGCCGAAATAACCCAAAACAAACGAATAACTAGTGAGAAAAAAGTGACAGTGACTGGAGTTGATCAAGTGATGTGGTCTTGTTTGTAAATAAGGTAATCATCGCACGTGGATCATGCACAGATGAGTTTGGATCAGGATTTTATGCAGCAAGGGCATTTACGAGTAGCGTAACGCGTCGGATGTACATTCATCGATATTGTTCACACAATAATTTAAATATGAACCCTTGAAGCCTGATTTGAGCATTAAAATCGATACGAAGTAAGGGTTTTATGAATGGAAGTAGTACAGAGAGACCGGTTCTTGCATAACTCTTGCAAAGTAGAATGTCATTGGGGTCTGTAAATTCCTCAAGTACAAAAAGTGACAAAGATTATGTGACGAGGTGCCTAATGACATCATTGCGTGTGTTCGCACTACACCCACAACACACGTGTCTTAAGTTACGCCGTGACTGGTTAATTCGCATACGGTGTGGTACCTCACCTGGTATATCTGTCATCATTAAAATGTAGCGATATTTGTGAATATTGTAAGTAAATAAATGTAGGTCAGCTGAAGGTAAACGTGTGGACCTGCGAAACAAGTTTCGGCAAAACATCCCTTCGTTTATTTTTACGACAGACATTCGTTAGGTTTGAGGGCATCGGTGCAGCCTGTGATATTTGGACAGCGTCTGGATTTTAACTCGGCAAAAGTTAGTTAAAATATTCAAATTGAATTTTACATACGAGGGAGTTGGGTGGTGTGTTCGGACACGGCACTGAAAGTATGACAAACTTGTTAATGTAATTCTAGAAACTTTTGCGAAGTAATTACTCGGTTGTATTTACTTTCAAAAAGGTACTAAGTTTAAACTGTGGATTGAGTAAAAGTTTGGGTTAGGTTGTTCCAAATCCGAATTGTTTTCATATCATCATCATCATCATCAGCTCGGTAGTACCCACTGCTGGGTATAGGCCTCCCTTCCCTTTCGCCCATGTGCCCGGTCCTGAGCTGCTCAGATCCATGTAGTCCCTCCGATTTTAGTGATGACGTCGACCCATCGTGCCACCGGTAGACCTGGACTTCATATATATTTTTTATATATTTTTTTTCATATATTTATTGATATCTAACGACAAAAACCTTTTGAAGGATATTCTTAACTAATATAGTGTAGGTATAGAAGAGAAGGTCAAATTATGTAGACAATGTGCAATTCATCAATGCGATACAAAGTCATCTTTAACTCATTACGAACAAACCTTCATTGCTATAAGACTTCCTGTGTAAATAGAATTTCTAACTAGTTTATTTTACCTACTTAATTAATTCATCGACTTTTTCTTTAAAAGGAAATCCTATTTGATTAAGTACTTACTACATAGGTTTTTTATATTTTTCCTACTACTGTACTATGCTAAACGCACAGACTCGTGGCAGACGGTAGAGCATTTTATTCATTAATAATAATTAATATAATATTAATGATTCCCGGGTCGAGCAAATGTATATTTCGAATTTTTCAAACATAGCTCGGGTTTGTGATCACCAATCCGCATTAGGCAAGCGTGGTGATTAAGCCTAATAATTTATTATTAGTAATAATACTTTAATACTTACTTACTTGATAAATATGATAATTAAGTTATTCAAATTGGTCAGAAGATTTAAATAGAGTGCCTGTTTTACCAGATCCAAATACTCTTGGCAGTCGGTCGGTGTCATATTATTTAATTCGTTATTTAAAAGTACGTCTACTACTAGTAAGTATGTATTGACATGTTATACACCAAAAGTTTTAGTAACTACTTGGGTTAGTTGAATTTTTCGAACATAGCTCGGGTTTGTGATCCCCTATCCGTATTAGGCAAGCGTGGTCATTACCTAAGCCTAATCCCATCATAGTAGCGATGACTTGATTTCTATACCTACTGAAGACCTTTGCTCTGCAGTGGAACAATATAACTATGCGCCGATACGTTACTTTTACTTTTCTTGGGTTGGTACGTACAGCCAGCCATCAAAGAATACAAAACTGTCAATCTTCTCCAATGGACTCTCAACATACTGTCATACACATTAGGTTGAATATCAATGAGGATATATTTTGACAGGTTATGGTAACTTGATGTGTGACTGACCGTACACTAAAATCACTAGATATCAATTTAAAATATTTGAATTGCATCAGCCGATGCGTTGCGTACTACTGCAATCGCCATACGGTTATTTTTTCCCTTACAAACGTCAGTGTTTTTGACATTCTCCCATAGAAGAAAATTGTACCTACAACGCCCCCCTGTTAATGTTGCTGTGAGACTTTCTGCAGGGCTATTCCGTGCACTATACATTGAAGTTGAATTTAGAGATTTCATACATTCGTCCATACAAATCTCTACTCAACTGTACCCGCGACAGATTTTTTTAGAGATACCAGTAGGTACCTAGGTATAATGCAAATGTCACTCAATAAAAATTCGTAGGACTTTTTACATAATAATTCTACTTAAGTAAAACTCTTCATAGACTACCATAAGTATTATTGTTAGCTAGTCCCCGCAATATATTTATTTGCTCTACCTATACTAGCAGCCTGAATTAAAATTAGCTTGACGCAATTTGACTCTTAAGTTTCAAGGAATAAGATCTACAAACTGTCAAGAATGTTAGCTACTTCTGACGCTGACGCTCATGTACTACGTAACCTCACACCCACTAGTAATTCATTTAATTGGCACCTACTACATAAATATTATTATATCTCTTAAACAATTATACGTTAGGAACACTGTATTAAGTATACAAAAAGTATAATAGCAAGATTGACCATTTGTTTTTTCCTGCATTACAATTTTCTATCTGTTGTCTTCTATACTATTTATAAAGAGATAACTTCTATAGACAACGACAAGGCTTATAGGTAAACCGAAAACACGAAACGCTTGCGCGATGTAATTGAGCACAGCGCCATCTATTGGTTCATTTCTGAATTACGATCCCGAAGCGAAGTGAGGGCGGGCCATTAGTTTTTTATATAATAGGTAGCAAACGCCGACGGACCTCCGGACGTTAAGCGATTGCCACCGCCCATATAGACACCTGCAACACCAATAGAGTCACAGGTGCGCTGCCAACCTTTAACCCATTTCCCCCCAATCAGTTCTCCGGTACCCTTACACACTCGACGAAACAGCACAAGCGCTGCTTCTCTCTTCTGCGGGGCCGTGGTATCACTCTAGTCGAGCCCGCCCATGCATGCCGAATCGTGGCTCTCCCACGGTCGAAGCATAGAGTAGGTTTGTTCATAGTCTAAACTTCTTTTTGGCTGCAATCTCACCTGGTGGTAAGTGATGATGTGGCCGAGAGGGTGTACCTAGCATGTTTGACTAGTAAATAGCCTATTCACTCTTCTCTTGAAAACTCCCAAATCATAGCGCTTAGGGAACACTTCAGCCGGTAGAGAATTTCACTCCTTGGACGTACGCAATAGAAACTATTATTAAAGTGACTTATACAATATATTATTTAGGTTGGTCCTACGTCTTTTAACATAGGAATCCAAATCCATGCATGCAAAAGATAATATTTTGTATGAAATCTTTGAGTCTGCACATTTGGACATGAACTCCGAAAACAGAGAAAATGCACACAAGGCATCGCATAAATCGTCGGCTTTAGGCGAAAGGTCTTTGATGATTTATGTTTACTCTCTTCGAAAGAAATCCCACCATTGAATTAATATGCTTAGTCATCATAAGATAATAATCTTAAACTAAGTACAAGTCTGAAATTAACCAATCTTAAAAATTAATGACCTGTCAAACGGTGTGCGAAAGTAGGTATAAAACTGCGCAGGATTATTTGGGTAGCTTTATAATACTAGTGGCCCTAGATATTCGTCGCAAAAACATAGTTTTTATATACAGTCAGCCACACATCAGGTTTCCACAACCTGTCAAATTTCCTCCATTGATATTCAACCTAATGCGTTTGACAATAAGATAAGAGTCGATTGAAGAAATTTGTCAATTTTGTATACTTTGATGTGTGGCTGTACGAATAATGTTCGTGCGATATCCGCCATGTATTTTCATTCCGAAAGTCACAAAATTGGTAAATGATGTTTTCTGATATTTTAATTATTTTTAGAGATCCCGAAGTTTAATTTCACAATTAATTACTTTTAGAAATACTAGTTACTTAATATTTAACAAGTTATAACTTTAGAGTTTAGATAGACCTGTATCTACACATGTCAGTACTTAAGTGTACGCTTGATCGCGCGCTAATGCATAATACTTAAATGGTAATAATGGGATTACAACGTGCAATTTCATGCATTATGTCAGTCAAATTGTTAGCTTTGTTTGCAACCTGATGTGGCGATTGGACAAACTGTGTGCCGTTGCGATGTGCAAATTGCATTTATCAATAAAATATTACACGCATGGTTTACGCATCTCGTGACATATGAGTATTATTTCGAATAATCCAGTGTCTTGATTTTAAAATGTGGCTTTTCACGCATGAAAATTAATTGTTAGGTACATTCAGCCACATATCAGGTTACTACAACCTGTCTAATATCCTCAATTGATATTCAAACTAATGTGTAGGGTCAGTAAGAGAGTGTCCCCCTCATGGTGCAAGGTGAATGCTGGTTGAAGGAATGATGATTTCCCCGGATAAAAAAGGAAATTATTCTGAACGTGATCCGTTTGGTCTGATTTCCCTATTTAAAGGCTGAGGTTGTCGGATACACGATCCTAGATTATGGATAAAGCGTATTTCGTATAAGGGAGATTCAGCGCAATACGGAAATAATTTATTAAAGTATTTCTTTATAAACATACCTAATATAAGTAATACATTGTATTGATAGAGATAATTGCAATAAGAAGTAAAACTAAAAATACAGCCAGATACTAATATTAAAGGTATGATCTGAATAAGTATTATATACGATTTTCAGATGGATACCTAAAATACGACATTTTCTGCTGCGACTGTGCACCATTAACACAAAAAATATCAGAAAAACGGGTACAATGTAGATGAGGCGCCAAAGTGCATTCCACATGACGTCGGATACTTTTTGTGAAAATGAATAAAGCTTGGCGCAAAAATATCGGAAATATTTCATCTCACTTCCATTGAAGCATCGTATACGAAAGAGCTGTTACGTATATGGTCATGATAATATAAATAAAGACGATGCAAAACTAGTCTGTAGAGGTAAAAATAAAGCTTCGAAAAAAAAACTTAACATCAGGTGTGATCGAGGTCAAATGCTTGTCTGTCGTAGAATAAAAACAAAAAATGGATGATACGCCCGTGCCGTTTATATAGCTCTCTTAGTTAGCCTCACCCAAGGCTAAATTTCACAGGTCTACAATCTTTTTTGACTGAAATGTTGTAGACAGATCCATGTTAATTTGTGATAACAAATGGAAATTAGGCTTTTGGTGTTCCCAAAAAAAAAATCATCATTTTCATTTCCGTGTCATTCCCAGTTGGGTCCAAAGCGTTGACCATTATCCAGGTAGGTGCGATATTTACTTTGAGGTGACTACCGTCTGACCCTCGTAACCCTTTACCCGTTACACGCTTAGAATCACTTATCAACAGGGGGTATCCTCGACTTTGAGCAATTATCTGCAACATCCAGGTTTTAGGATATTTTCATACATTTGGAAAGTCTAGTTTTGTGAATTCGATCCCACGACTTGTCGTTTGGAAGAATCACGTTCTTATCCATTAAGCAATCATCTCTCTATTCGTTTCTGTGACCCGCCTTCACTTAGTTTCGGGACTTCGTTAAGTGTTACAAGTATAAGTTCCAAAATCCTTCTCTATATTTTAGTATACTTAGATGTTATAAAATTTGCGCGACTCAACTCTCAACAATATTGTAAGCCCGCTAGGCTTTCGTAAGGGAGGCATCGAGAAGTCAGCTAGTCAGCAAATTTTAACAAGGAAACAAAGGGTGTTCAGAGTAGCAATATTATTTCTGAAATAAATTCCTATAATAAACGAGTAGCAGCACTCAGGGCTGGCAAGTATGTATATTCGGGCCTTCCGGGAAGAAGAGAATCTAATGAAATTCCCAGATTTTGGAGGGTAGATCCAGGCTCCAGCGATATATTTTAATCAGCGAATACCGTGCTCTGCATCACATTCGGTGAAAATTATTTTCTAACTTCACATACAATAATGACTAAAAGGGTTTGTACTGTCAATATTATCTATTATTATGCTAAAGGTGCTGATAAATTTGAGAATTTAAGTTCATCCGAGTTTAAGCATTCATTCGCTATTATGAAGTGTAGTTTAACAAAAATTACAAACATTGAATTTATTTTAGGCGCTACAAGTAAATTCTTCAGTCAAGTAAACTCTTATACCTACTCAATGTAGCTTAAGCGCCTTAGTTGTTAAAAACGATTTAAGCAGTAGGTGATATTCAAAGTAGGTAGGTACCTAATTTTACCGAAGAAAACATTTTTTATTACTTATTTAGTTATGACAGATAATGCGTTTAAAACACTTATGTTATAGTTCCGTTATCATTGACTGATGCAATTGAAACACTATTGTTTAGCGTAACAAACACCATTGTTTCGGAACATTGGGCGTTAAAAAGTGATCACAATACAATATCATCGGAACAATATAAATCAATATCAGATTGATTCGCGTGTGGGAGAGCCACCTTAGGCATGAATGGGCCAACTCGATAGGAGTGATACCTCAGAAGATAATCGACGTAAAGCAGCGTCTACGAGCTCTGTTGAGTGACTGAGGACCATATGCTAGGCCCAATGCAAGGGGAAGGAGAGCTACAAATTAAATGAGTTACGAAATCAAAAAATATATCACAAATAGGTATTTTCATTACAAAATAAACAGGTCCCCGGGTAACCCTGATACGGAACTTCTAAGTTCATGACACCAATTTTTGTCCAGAGTGGTATTCGATTCCCGGACCTCGCTCGAAGAAGAAAACGTAGTACTGTCACAGTGGTTATTATACTCTGTGGTACTGTGCCCGACCACACATCATCATCATAGCATTATGCTGGGATTCGCTTTCCTACAGTCCTCACCTCCTGTAACACGGGAACTATAAATGTCTTATCGCCGATAAGAGATCGATACGGCGATGTCTGTGAAGGGTCGTCTCTGCTGACCTGAATGCCTGTCAACCCTGTACGTATAAAAGGAAGCCAGAGCTAAAATTGTATAATTTTATTTTTAACAAGCGGCGGCTAACGACTAGCTTCGTGCACCGCTAGCTCCTATAATGTGGGGGCATCCGTGTGGAAACTTCTATCCATACGACGCGTATATCGCACCTTTACACGCATACCATTTTTTATTAATTTACTTTGTGAGCCAGATTACTCGATTGCCTTGGTGAAGATAAAATATAAAATGAAATTTTGTTCCTTTTTTGCGAAAAAGTTGTATGTGAAAATTGTTTTTTTTTCATGTGATAGCAGACGGATAAGCAGAGGGACCACTGGGTCGGCTCGATTGGAGTGATACCAATAGCTCACAGATAACTTGCGCTGTTCAAGCCAAGCGCTTGCGCCGGATGAGTACAGCGGCCCAGTTCGGGGGTAGGGGAAAAGGTTCGCGCTCATCGAACTTCACTGGTATTGTGGGTGTATGTGAGCGGCGTCAACCGCTCACCATTGGTGATCCGTCTGATTGCCTGCAGACATTAAATTAATAATCATGTTTTCAAAAATAAAATAAAAATATTTTAATAATTAATTGCGTTCGATCCCCACCCTGGACAAACATTCGTGTTATGAACACTAGAATTGATTCCGTGTTTGGGTGTTATAATTATGTTTTTGAGTATTATTTTCCAATCCTCTTTTGTCTGACATCTGTAACACAAGTGCTTAAGCTACACTTAGTTACGGAGTCAAGTCGAAGTATGAGTTAATGTGTGAATTTTACTTATTTATTAATGCATCTTTCTTTTCCTTCTCGAGTTAACCTAACACATCTCAACACTATCGTTTTTCTGCACCTGCTAATGCGCTAGTGTCAATTGTTAACCCTCTTGTCTGAACATGGTCTAATTGTAGATCTATTCTTTTCAGGTAGGTACGACAGGATATCCAGTGAAACAATTTGTGTTCTGATAGTCAGTATAATGACATCTCATTATTTAGTACATTTCACATACTCTGTATCTTCCACTAATCACAAACCTATAACACTTCATAACAACATAATAAACACTATTTAAACATTATTTAATAGCTAAGAAATGGGAACGCGTTCAACACTCCTCATTACGAGAGTAATCACAGCGAGTAATGGCGGGCCTTTTTCATGACAGATGACATTTTACTTTTTTTTATTTTTGACAGACGCGTTCCGTTTCCCGAGATAAGGTAACAGACGGCCATTCTGTCGAAAGGAATGTCCCCATTCCTATAAAATCCGTTCGGCCATCCGTTTACTGTGTATGCCCTCACGCACAGCTACTGGCACCTCAAATAACAACATCACATACACACATACTACATGAAGTAAGATAAGATGAGAAAGAAAATCTAAACATTTGGTAACAGGAACTGCACAAGCGACTTATACCTATTTGTAATTATGTCATGACAGTAAGTAATATGTTAAGACATTTATTACAGTTACTTTACTTACATCTATTAGTATTTAATATTTGTTTCAGTTTACAGATAAGTTAGTAAATTTTTATTTCTGTAATTTCGGATTAACCTAGTTCATGTAAACCATTTTTCTCATAGTATTATTACATTTTAATTTAACTGTAACCTAGTTCTATAAATATAATTAACTGTACTATTATTTTTTTTTTAATTGATTCTTTGTTATTTCTATCTATAGTCAGCAAGAGTTCAATACAAGAGAGTTGACCTGACTTTACATGAATGGACATGATCTTCCTTTAACTTACATAAACATCCTAAAGATAGAATTGTAACAAAACTAATAGATAAGAGTGGAGAGACAACTTTAATTAATTTTACGATCAATTTTAGTATACATTACAGTAGTTTAGTCTAATCCAATTTCCCCACGAAAATATTTAAACGATTGCAAAAGCGCCAAACCCCACCAGCAAACATCACATATGTATATACCTGTACCTAACTTTCACGAACTCACACTAACCCACAATACACAGAATAAATATACTTATAATATAATAGACAGTATTGGCAGAAGGCTATACACATCCATATACATACTCATAGGTACCTGATTCACATACAGATTCAGGATGTATAATATAATAATTATGATGATATTCATCATTTTTACTCTCCATTATGTCATCTTGCGATGACATTTCATACACTGCTAATATATCATTTTTAATATGACTACCGTACCGCGGGAAAGACCTAGCGGCCTATTCTAATATACCAAGATAACTATCGCTACAACACCTATATAAACATAAATCAATATTATCTGATTCAGTATGACTCTAGGACTACCAATAGTGGAACTTGTACAATTATTTTTACTTTATTGAGGTATGTTTATTCTTATAAAATATTATGGTGGTGTATCGTTCTAGTAGAATTATTTATGGTACACTAGTCTTAGACATTGTAAAAGGAAATTATTTTATTAGATAAAACAACATCAACACATATTCTCTACTACTGTGATCTCATGTAACTAATATGTCCTATCGTGCTAAATCTTATCAAAGTACCCGTTAATTCATCTAGCCCTTCGTTATTATAACTTATGAGATGGGTATTCTGATCGAAAATCTTGTTTGGGCTTCAATCGACCTGGTAGAAATCATTATTTTAAGAGTATCTTTACATAAGTTGATTATTCAATTTTCAGACAAATCATGAAACTTATGTCCTATTTACCTTATAACATGTATGTAATACACAATATTATAAAGATACAACAAGGCTCCAGTATTATTATTATTATTTTTTATTTTTTTTTTTACCTTACATTAATAATTATAAGTTTCAAACATTTGAACACCTAACAATAATAAATAGATACCTACTCTTTATTGCACAAAATTATTACAGAACTTAATGCTAATATTGGCATATATATTACATATTGTTCGCTTATTGGTCTAAAGTACTATCTATAACATTTATTTCGTACATCATCTATACTGACAGGTAAGTAGTATAAAATCAATAGTATATTACTTAATTATTACCTCAAGTTGTGTTTAGGTATACACCTACATGTTTATTAGTAAATATGGTTTCATGGCCACTAGTACATTAATAACATAGTGTACTTCTGTACATATTTCGGCCCCGCACATACTATTTTCAAGCATAGAATTTCACAATTGATAATATCGCAATGTTTACTGACGACTGCGTCATTTTTAGTTATACCTCAAGAGAAATTCATTGCCTCTATGTCTAATACTTTGGGGACGACCAGCACTAATAAATAGTGAATTACCTAGAGTTACTTCCCAAATAAGCTCCCATCATAAAACTTAAGATAACATTCTCTTTTACTTACTTCTAGTCTGCACCCCTTGAACCATTTGCAGTCTTTACTATCGTTACACCCCGTGAGCTATCCTGGCTGTGACATTTTGTATGGTTTAATTATCTTATACCTTAAATTCTTAAATAAATAAATAAATTTGCACAACATCTTATACATTGACCTGACTCCATACTAAGCAGCTTAAGCACTTGTGCTACATCAGACAACAGAGAAATATTAGAAGAAATCAACTCTCCGAATCAGCGGTAGCGTACATTATACTTGACATTCATAAATATTCTGTATGGACTTAAAAGTGAACAGAGAATATTTCTATCTCTATACTATGTCTATACATAAACCAGTATTTTTTGAACTTTTGTAAACTGATTTCAGGATTCCCTATAAATATTTACATAACATTCTGATTGTTTACACTACCTACAGTGTATATATTAAATATGAGGAAATACTTTCCAAACAATAAATTGGGTTAGCATCTGATAATACAATGTTTCGTTACTTGTCGAGCTTCTTTGGCGTCGCCATATCTTTATGAGCCGTTCGTTATTACAGTTTAAACTATTCTACACATAATTCATAGACCTGATGAGTTCTTGTATTATTATGTTATATCATACCTATAATATTATTATTTTGGGTATTGATCATGTATCAGTGTGACTTTTAGCAAATAAATAAACGATTATGTTACATATGTTATGTACAAAACACTATTTGTTACTGAATAATGCATGAACCACTAAAATTTAAGTTCTTAATAGATTTTCAAACCAAACTACACAGTGACCACAAGATAATGTAGTTAAGTACAACGTACAGGCCTTATCTGGAAGTCTGTGAGTGTTCCTTTTTATTAAAATATAGTTTTTTTTTTGTTTTTCTGATTTAAGTTGATTTACTGATGAAGTAAACGTCAAAGATATTGAAAATGATCGTCAAGCTTGATATTATCTGTTCATAGCCCTCAGTCATGATCTATCAGGCCGGTAGCTTAGAATAATATAATATTCAAGAACTGTATTATCTACTTATGAAACAAGTCTGCTCCTAAGACTATTATAACGGCAAACGACAATCATACATAGTCCTTAACTGGGAGACATTTGTACAGCATAGATTATATCATATTATCACCACATAACGTTATGTATACTAATGTCAAACACTCGCTGCCATAAAATGTGGGTCTAGTACAGCGATTAGGTCTAAAATAAACTTTCGATACAAATAAGTTTTAATACTAAAAATATTTTTATAGTTATCGATTGATCGATAGAATCGATTTGACCACAAGTCACACAAAATATAATGCAGGCAAATAAGCAGATCAAATTAATAATACTTTTGAATAAAACAGTAGATAACAAGAGGTGTTATTCTACTTTTTTTTTTTTTTGACTTGAGTATTGGTTAATCATGTTACCTATATAGTTGTCATATTCTATTGATTCTACTGTTTCTGATTCCTGCATAATCTATTTCTTTGATTATAATAAGCATTCCCCAGAACCAATATAGTACAATACTAAACATTAAATATAAGTACACGCTTCAACCTACAATACACAAATACAATTTCTCATTTTTAAAGAGACTTAGCTAGAGCCTTCTCAATTGTCACCGTATTCTTCATGTTTGCCAATTTGTGCCGATTATCAGCTGCAACCAAATTTCTAACCAATCTGAAGTCTTCCATTTCCGCCAACGGCCCTCAGCCCATGACGTTGGTTGTCACAAAACTTTTCGGTGTCTCGAAATATGAAAACAAACAACATGTGCTTTAGTACCTTCTATTGCAATAAACATAATATCGTACCAGCTATAAGGATATCTTATTCCACCCCATTATATGTATGTTTCTTTTTTTTTTTTTATCGTTATCATTTCATTGCTTTTAAATTTCCCCTTCTCAATATAAAGGAGAATATTCAAATATACCAAATAACTGTTTGATTATTGTTGCAACCCAGTAATCCTTATAGTAGTAATATTATTGAGGAACGAAGTTTTTAGTAAAATCTGTACATAAAACATAAAGACAATATAATGCCCGTGCAACTGCATGCATTGTGATCTTAGCTTCATAACTGTGCCTTCATAAATGTACTTCATACTTTATAAATGCCTTTGCAATTATAATACCTTGTAAACGTACCTTTATAACTGTAATATTTTATCTGCCTTGTCACTGGAATCATTCTTTTGATTTGTATACGTAGCCTTGTAATCATTCAATTTTGTATATGTAGCCTTGTAATCATTCAATTTTGTATATGTAGCCTTGTAATCATTCAATTTTGTTTATGTAGCCTTGTGATCATTCAATTTTGTATATGTAGCCTTGTAATCATTAAATTTTGTATTTGTAGCCTTGTAATCATTCAATTATGTATTTGTAGCCTTGTAATCATTCAATTTTATATATGTAGCCTTGTAATCATTCAATTTTGTATATGTAGCCTTGTAATCATTCAATTTTGTATATGTAGCCTTGTAATCATTCAATTTTGTATATGTAGCCTTGTAATCATTCAATTTTGTATATGTAGCCTTGTAATCATTCAATTTTGTATATGTAGCCTTGTAATCATTCAATTTTGTATATGTAACCTTGTAATCATTCAATTTTGAATATGTAACCTTGTAATCATTCAATTATGTATGTGTATGTAAATGTGTATGTATATGTGTATGTAAATGTGTATGTATATGTATGTGTAGCCTTGTAATCATTCAATTTTGTATTTGTAGCCTTGTAATTTAAGTCCCTTGACTTTGCAACTGTAGCCTTGTTACTGAAGTCCTTTGACTCCACAACTGTAGCCTTGTAACTGAAGTCCTTTGACTTCACAACTGTAGTCTTGTAACAAATCTTTCAACTTCGTAACTGCAGCCTTGGTAGTCCACCTTAGGACACTCTTCTTTTCAAATACATTTATTCTGTAAGGAACATCATCATTAGTTTTAAGCCATAAACATAATATAAATAAATCACCACGGAGCTTATCTCCATGTTCAACATCTATAGTCACATGGATCAATAAGTATACAATTCAACTTCATTCAAATATGAACCTTGTAGTCGTGGCATAAGAGTAAAGGTGTTTATATTTTATTGCAGGCGACTGTAGGACATAAACACAGATTTATACTAACTATACAGTAACACTTTAGATGAGATTGAGTGAGAATGAGACCCATTGACTATTCACAGAACTAGTTCAAGTTATGAGCTCTACTTTCATCTCCAAGATTTGTAAAAATAATAATAATGTCATGTTCATTATCTACTTTACGAAAAGCTCTGGTGTGCAGATATAACCTTATGCCAGTTATAATTCTTCTTAAAATGAAAAGTGTAACTTCGAGTGACGTTGGACATCTAGTAGGAATATCACACAATATACCTATATGATTATTTGGATCTAGGATTCCTGTTATATTGCCTTCCATGTTAAGGCGTCTTCAAATCTACACTGCAAGAATCTGAATTCTCGGCATATAGTATAAAACATGAATATTAAGCATGACATACTATAAAATCATAATGGTTTCAACAAGTATTCTTAACCTTTCAACCGCCTCAGAGCAGATCAGCTTTAACACCTATTCAATGATTATGTCATAAATCAGTAGGATTTTTTTTTTTATTATTATTATTTTTTTTTTAAATATTTTTTTTTTATGTTGATTTTTGCCGGATCCAACCTTAAGCAGTAAAAAGTTAAGTGCCACTGAATGACAATGAGATTTGGCATTGGTCTTAAAGAGCAGCATGCTACTGGCTGGCAGCATGCTACTGGAGCAGCATACATTCTTTGAATGACCCTTCAATAATTAAAATTGATTTATGTTGACTTCCCTTTTTTTTTTGGAATTATTTACATTATTTATTTTATTTTATTATTTACTCATATACATACATACATACATTGAGATACCATTACATACATTGTTCTGGTCCCAAACTAAGCTAACCAAGTATTGCTTCTAATTATAAATAAATAATAAATAAAATAGAAACTTCTTTCTTGACTCTGGAATTTAACCCGGGGAATTGAATCATGATCCAGTACTTAAACCACTGGGCCACTAACTGTTATTATGTTTCCAATATTCTATACACAACACTTTGTTTGTTTCATAATTTTCCATACCGTGGTGGTGAAATTATCTTTCAGAACTATTTGGATATTTTTCCCAGTATGATCAACATACTCACTAAAATATAAGCATGTACATGGTCCTGAACCACCATGGTCCATCCCCTTTGATATTCAATAATAACATAACATTGATATCATGAAATATTTAAAATATACAGAATCAATGCTAGGTAGGTATATTAGAATAAATAAAATTTGTTAATTCATCTCTGCTCTAGATACCAGGTGATGGTGTCTGTATTTCATGTAAGTACATCTATTGCATTTGTAACCACCAACTTGGAATACCCAGCTGGTTTACTCATATACCAGGTATGGTAACAACAAAGGAATAATCAACATCAAAATAGTAAATCATACATAATATGCCATTACATACATAAACAGTATTATACACAGAAGCATATAAAAGAGGATTTCTTAGCCCAAAGACAAAAAAACATGTTATCTATATTATTGCTTTTTTTTTTTTAATAATCTTCAATAATATGCTAAGTATTTCTTTCAACCACGAATGCACAACAATAAAATATTTATTTGGTAAGTAAGGTATAAATACCATCCTTGCTAGTGATAAGATATTATCACATAGAAGTGAATTTCTTTCATGCTTAAATAATTACCTAAATAGTTTTTGACTTTAAATTCAGAGAAGGTTGGAGTTGCAGGAGCCTTACACAGTAATATTGTTAGTAGCAAGCAATGCTGATATAGTATATCACTTTTTAGCATTTATTATGTATGATCGATCATCCTAAATGTTTTAACTTTATTAGTATTTGTTACATTGCTTGAAACTCACTATTATTGATATAAATCATAATACATACCTTTGGTTCCATCAAAATACATAATTAGTTACCAGTACTTTAATGGTAGTTGACCAGTTCTTGCATACATGGCATCCAGATAGGTACGGTTTGATAGAAGTAGTGGTGATAAAATCCTTATTTGTTCCTATTAGTTCCCATAGTTTTGTAGTTTCCGATGTGGTTGCTGGCAATATTTCCAAATGAATCTCCTCCACATACACACCAACTACCTTCTAACCCAGAAAGTACCTAACTTATGTTATTAGATTTTGATCAGCAGTAACCATTGGTTAACCCTGCTATAGTCCATCTGCTGGGGATCGCGGTCATCCAGGTTTTGTGAGTGATCAGATGGCCTGATGACCTTCTCTCTCATTTCACTTGTGTTTTAGGTAGTATTCAACACAATTTTTCCATATTGTGTCACAAGTTGGGACTCACAACGCACGAGATAGGTTATTCTCTTTCACGTTGACTTTCTTTGTTATTATCTTCTTATTGTGGACGGTAGGCCACTTCTGATTGTTAACCCTCTTGTCTGAACATGGTCTAATTGTAGATCTATTCTTTTCAGGTAGGTACGACAGGATATCCAGTGAAACAATTTGTGTTCTGATAGTCAGTATAATGACATCTCATTATTTAGTACATTTCACATACTCTGTATCTTCCACTAATCACAAACCTATAACACTTCATAACAACATAATAAACACTATTTAAACATTATTTAATAGCTAAGAAATGGGAACGCGTTCAACACTCCTCATTACGAGAGTAATCACAGCGAGTAATGGCGGGCCTTTTTCATGACAGATGACATTTTACTTTTTTTTATTTTTGACAGACGCGTTCCGTTTCCCGAGATAAGGTAACACAATGCTAGGAAGCGCACGACTTCCGTCGGCGATTATGCGCAATGCGCTACTCAAGCGTGCGCTGCGTGCGCGCAGACGCCCATTACGAGTATACGGCAATAAGTCACGTTCCCACAGGATGTATGGGCAGACAGGTTGTGTAGATAATGCTTTACTGCGTTAGGGAGGGTGTAGAAACGATAGGTGTAAAATCTTCTACCAACCACTGTCTACCAATAGATGGCGTTGAGCATTGATTGCAACGCGCTAGTATTTCGCCGTTTCGGTTTCAATAAGGTTGTCGATGTCTACTGAATTTACCTCTTTATGAATAGTGATAGCAGATATAGAATAATTATGTTTATTAGGTATGTAAACATTTATTTATATTAATACGATAAAAAATTACTCTGTATGCCAAGTATCTAAAGAGATAAGTTTTATTTGTCATTTTGATGGGTACTTACTCCCTATAGAGCAGTCAGGTGAAAGCCTCATACATGCAGAAGGTCCGGTCAATCTGAATTTTTTATATGTTATTAGGATCTAAACGAATATTAAATACCATATTTGCAATTCCGATGTGTCCAAAAACCGGACCTTTTATAAGCACGGAAATTCAACTTGCAACAAATTCATTTTTTTTAATAAGTATCGTTTAGGTTCTTAAAACTCATCTTGCCTAGCACTATTCTCCTAACTTTAATAGTCTACAGATATATTTATAAAAATCTTTAAGAAAATTGTTTCTGTAATATAGAAAAGAGCATAAGAAAAATAATTAAAACAGTCTCCAGCGTTCTCAAATGGACAATACGACAAAAAAATATTTCTCGAAACAAAAAATACCATTTCTAGATTAGCCTTATAGGTGTTTGAGAAAAATAGTTTCAGAATTTTTAAAAAGGTATTTACGGAGAAAATAAATAGAATGTAAAAAACCCCGTTTGACGTCATCACTCAGCTAGTCAAAGTTTTAAAGCCTTTGCTCATGTTGACTAAAAAAAAATATGTTCAGTTCAGGATTGACAGCAACTAACCTTATTAGTAAGCACCCAGGTACGATTTAAAAAAAATAGTTCCTAAGACGTCAAAACATGTCAAACGTCAAAAACAAAACAATGTAATTTTTATGTAGATTTTTATTTTTATCAAAATATAAATAAGTTCAAGTGCAGCACGTTATTTTCATTCAAAATTAGCGGCTAGGCGCTTGGCCGAAATACTTCGCAACCAGAGGCGCCTGCATCGCTTCAGTGCAAGTTCAGTTCGAGTTCAGTATGCGAGTTGGCGTTTAGAGTTCTGTGCGAGTTAGAGTTCAGTATACGTGTGTGAGTTCAGTGCGGGTTCCGTGGTGCAGGTGGCATAAAGAAGAACAAGAGCGAACGAAATGAGAAGTTGTGATAGACATCCCTCGTGCCTGTCAATAGAGGGCGGAATGTTTAGGATTCGGCAATCATTATTATGTAAACGCAATTTTTATGTCAATTTATAATTTTTAATCAAAAAATAAATTAATTATTTCATGTGCAGCAATTTGTTTCATTCAAAATCCTTGGCTAGGCGCAAACAAAATGTCATAAACCAAACAACAAACGTCAAAATTACGATTACGATTTACGAATCAAAAACGAATAATTTCGTAACCTATGATTGTAAAATAGACAGCGAAGAAGAATTTTCATTGCAGAAAGATGCAGTGAATGCAGGCTGCCCATTTTCCGTGCCCGTTATCCGTGTTGGTAGCAGGCGAAATCCAATGTGTTATCCTTGGCTTGTCGTAATGGCAATCGATTTCAAATCCAAAGTAAAAGCGTGATCAGTCGTAAAGGCAATCATGACTATGCTTGCCTTCTGACTAGACGTCCAGCAAAAGTAAGCAGTCGGTGTTCATTATAATGTTATGAAAATAACAAAACTTTACTACGGAGAACAAGACAAACATTGACATTGACAATTATGACAGAGGCAACCAATGAGTTATATATATAGAGCAGAAATACCTACAAAAAAAACGTGCCGGTTTAGAACATAAAATGGCGGACTGACAGCTATTTTAGTGCTGCTCTGTTGATAATGCTTTATCGATATCATAATTTGTCAAGTCGATACTGACTGGGGGTCTAATTTGAAGTGAAACGCAAATAAAGCATTGAGTATTGAAGTAATTTTCATTTCGTAATTTGAAGTGACCATTCTTTCGTTTGAGACCGATGGAAGTTGTTTTGACAGAACTCGTCTCAAATCCTAATTTGAAAGCCTAAAATGACATTCGTAAAATTGATTGATTAGAAGCTTAAGTTACTGGTTAAATGAAAATCAAAGTATAAATAGATAGGTACTCTTTATTGCACAAAGTTTACAAGTCTTCTTGAAGTAGGTAATAATTATGCTCTTAATATGTAATAGATAATATAGATCTTTTTATTGCAAAATTAAACTTAACTAGTGTTGCGGCAACACCAGGATCATAGCGGCAACACCAGGATCATAGAACCAATCATTCCAATCAACGAATTTTATCGCGTGATATGCGTCCGCTCTCATTGGTGCTTCATAACGTGATATCGCACAAGCGGACCAATGGGAGGCGCCGATGACGTCGCGGAAATCGACTCAACGGACATCCGGATCGCCACTGCATACAAGGAACACCTAACGCGCACATCTAATTCGTAATTTTAATCATTTTAATAGTTTGGTCTGTGACCGCTAAATAAGTATTTCTTTACTCTCTAATACCGAGTTTTCTTTCCTCCACCTCGTCCACTACAACTAGGTATACAGATATGTAGGGGGAGTCCGGGATAGTTGAAACCCCTTTTATACTATGGTGAATATTTTTGTATATATTGCGTTATGCTCTTTATTTAACGGATGAATGAATGGCTTAGAATTATTGGCACACTTTATTATAAAAAAAGTTTTGAAAAGTTAAATAGTTAAAATTGTAATTAACCTTTTTTAAAAAGTGGAAAGTGGTTTAACTATCCCTAACCTATGGGAAAGTTGATCAGGGGGGGTGGGGATATATGACCATAGGTGGGAGACTTGACCACACCTTCTTTTTTGAAGGATAACAATTATGAAATACCCTTTTAAAATTAAAATAGAATTTATTGACTATAATCACTATCAAAAGTTTACATATTAAGCAACTGTTAAAACAAATTAAACCAACATCAATGCCTTTATCATTGACATTACTTAACATTTGTAAGCTATATTCAGTATTAAAAGTTTTTTACTTATCAACTAAGTACATACAGTCGAGTTCAAAAATATGTATTACATTTTAGGACCTTGTCACAATACATATTTATAAGAAAGTGGGAGTCGTTTTCTTATACATAATAATTATGTACGTTACAAGGTTCTAAAGTGTATACATATTTTTGAACTCGACTGTACAAATTATAAGATATCGATGACACCATTTCCTTGCCAATTTACGAGTGAAATCATCAATCATCTTGAAATCAACACTTCACCAGAATAAACCACTGAACATACACAATTTAACATAATAATCACGCAACAAAATGACAAAAGTTTCTATATTATCATAGTATCGAAGGGATACTTGAACATCTGTTCAAGTATTCCTACACCAAACTGGTTCAAGTATCCCACACCCTACCCGTAGCAAATTTATTTGCGATATCTTAAAATCGACACTTCAAAAGAATATACCACTGTAAAAACATTTCAACACGTTAATCACACAATACAATAACAATGGTTACTAGATCGTACCTTCATTAATGGTAAAGCAATGATGAAAAACGTTAAGTTAAAAATATTTATTCCGGTACGCAGAAATCACCTTGTTGCCACTAGCAGTCGCGTGTCTCTGTTTTTTTCCCAAGACGGCTACTTGCACGTGATTGGTTGGCGAACGGCAACCGTGAACGCGTCGTTGACCGTCGCTGGCGCGAATATCCCGGACTGCCCCTATTCAATTTACAATTTAGGTGGTAGTAGGTAGTAGAGCTTGTAGTGATATTATCTTCCTGAGTTCAGTTCGTCGCAGTTTGTAGAAAGAGATCTGTAAGTAAGAAAATTATGGTATTATTGATAAGATTATAATGATATTATCTACTCTTAATAATAGAGGTAGGGCAATGGTAGCTCAGTGAATAAAAACGGGAGGTCGTAGCAGTAGGTATGTAATACCGGTATCATTAATAATAATCTCAAATTGACGAGTTTACGATCTGTGATCAAAATCAAATTATTACAATACTCCCCAAAGTGAAATTCATCGCTTAGCATAAAAGGTTTATCTTCATCGTAAAATATTATCGATGTTTTTACTACAACCCTAGTATAAAACTCACGAATTTTTATAACATAAAAATATTCAAAATGAAGCATAATCGTGGACTGAAAACACACGGATAGAATCACACGGGGAAACAAAAGTGTAAAACATTCAAAGTTTCTATAAATATAATGAACATTTTATAATAATTAGAAAAAAATATAACATACCGGTGCAATGTTAATCTTTGCTGATTTTCGCTTTTCCTTGAGCCACATCCTATAACACTACACTTGGGCATAATGATTAAATGTTTCTTCAATATCCTGTGTAATGTGGACAACGAGTTCTCAAAAGAAAAGAAATTATTAGTTATTTTTGTCGGAAGAAACGGTGAGTTGACACTTCATGTACTTCAGAAAACTGTAACTAAACATGGCTTTTTGGCCGCATTAGGCATTAACGTGGTTGTCAAATGACAATTTTTCCGATTATAGAGCTGAATGAAATAGTGTCATCTCTTTCCACTTATGGAATCAAGGCTGAGTTAGATAGAGAGAACAATAGTTTTGAGAACTCCACGTCGACAAGCATGGTATTTGTATAACTGATTTCTGTATAGGACAATAGGCCCGGTCCATATATTTAAGTCAATGGAGGCAACATAGTGATCATATTCTCTTTGACCTTAACTTTTTTATTGTAGGTAAGTAAGCACCGACATCATTTTATATTCAGCCGCAGGGCTACGTCACTTCCGGTATATTATTCTGCCTTTTAAAAGACGTTTATTTAAATAAATACACACATTTAATTAAAACTAACAAATACGGGTCACCTTTTTTTTCTTTCTTTATTCGAAAAGCATAAAAAAATGGTAAAAAATATTTTTGTCGTATTGTCCATTGCTTTTCTTTATGTGAATACCAGTGTAACTGTGGATCGTCATATGAGTAAACTTCTAGGTGGTAGCCAAGTCAACGAATTTTTTGACTTTTAAGTACTTGCGTGAGTACGTGTGGTCTATATTTTGGTTCACACGGGCAAAACTCAGTAATAGGCATTACAAAATCGACTGCGCACAGTTTACGCAATTAATTAAATAGCGACTGCAACGAAACATAAACAAAGCTTAGGCGTTTATTTACCTGCAATGCCTATCTAGCCCGTGTACTAGTAGGGATGCGTCGCGATGTGGCAAAAACATCGATAGTTTATCATTTTATCACAACACATTACAATAATATAAAATTAATCAAGAATTTTGACTGTGCTTTTATCGAGTATTATCATCAAAGAAAAAATCTTAAGACAGACTTAAATATTTTCTGGTAAAATAATTTTCTTACCATCGTAATCTAGATAGACCAGAATATAAAAGTAGGATAGGGGTTACAATCGAAGAACGGCAAATTGTTTCTTAATTATAGTTGTTGTAAAATAGTATTTAAGTAGAACAACAGACTTACCTACTGATGATATTAGTAGGATAAAATGGTAATAACTATTCCGGTTCCTCAAATTACAAAAAGT
This sequence comes from Cnaphalocrocis medinalis, assembly GCA_014851415.1. Lineage (NCBI taxonomy): Eukaryota > Metazoa > Arthropoda > Insecta > Lepidoptera > Crambidae > Cnaphalocrocis > Cnaphalocrocis medinalis. The sequence continues at coordinate 8,291,014 of CM026276.1, forward strand.
AGGTAGGTACTGCTATGACTTCAAAATTATTCTTCGTATTTTTACAATTAAAGTTTGTTTCTTGAACTGCAAAATTCTCGCTTTCAATGGTCGGTAATTTCAAACGATAGACATGGGACATCACTAGTAGAAACGCACCATAAATTGATTCCAATAGCCGGGTGGGTGGCTGCCGTATCGACAGCGGCCCACATGTTGTGTGTAGATATCATGATAACGAATCCGGACGCTAATTATGATAGTGTGACATTCATGATACTGATTCCTAGGCAATTTATCTTCATTTTACACCTACAAAAAATATGCAAAGATATTAAAGGAATTCAAATAATAATTAGATTTGCAATTTAAGATTTCGAAGTAAAAAATACACTTTAAAAAATCATCGAAGGGGAACCCACAACTATCCACGAACCGGGTGACTATTCTACCAATTAAACTAACCAAACCCCGTACTATGCCGACGAATTATGTAAGTGCTTGATTCGCCATGATCTGATGATAGCAAATTTGTTTTGCAACTTGCAAATTTTATGAAGCAATAAAAAATATATGAAATAATGTGGGAATGAAAGTGTGGAGCCACGCTTTGACACGAATGGGTCGGTTCTACTACCAGAGTGACACCACATCCTCATAGAAGACTGGCGCGGCGTGCCGTTGCGCTTGCGCTGTGTGCCATATGAGTGGGGGTACGGAAGCCTAAAAGATTGGCAGCGCAGCAAACCGCGTACCACCAGGCGTCAGCTCGTCTTCCACTTATCACATAAAAAATAAGTAATACTATCAAATGGCTATTTAATTTGCACATTTAAAATGAATATGTATTAAAAAGCATTTAAAGAAGTGAAAATATTCTATACATCGCATGTTCACGCACTTGGAAACGCTGGCGCATGTTAATGTATTGTCTTTATTTAATAGGGCATGCTCGGTCCATTACCTCTGTCATTTTTAATTGTGATGAATATATAACACATATAAAAAATAACGGCATTTTCGAAATTCTAAATATCTATAGAGGTACTAATGACTGTGTACTATTACGGAGCGGGTCAGGAGAAGGTTTTTAAAAAATAAATTTATTATTGCTGGAAAGATTTAATAAATAGAAAGATGATAAAAGACAATAAGAAGATTAGCAATTTTGAAAGATGTATGTACGCGACGGAGGTCCAATCCAATCTGATTGTAAAGACGTGATTTTAGAATAATGGAAAGAATGATGATTATGCATTTCCTATTGCATTGACGTCAATCGATGCAATGGGAAAGTCAGCGGTTTTATTTTATATGTTTACTAATGCATTACCCGATATAACAACCCCCCCGTTAAGATGAATCATTACATCTCAAATGATGTGATGAGGAATTTAAACTAACGCGGAGATTGGACTTACGTTTCGTCATAAACAATAATATCAATTACATTTTAATCAAGTAAAAGAAAATAAACAATAGTAAGTAAGTTATAGTAATTAAGTAATAGTAAGTAAGTTAGTCTAAGAATTAGATTGATATAGTAAAGATAACAAAGAAAGTTAAAGATTAAGATGACAGAGAAAGTTAAAGATCAAGTACCAGAGATGAGATTTGTTTAAGTTGAATTAAGTAAAATATACTGATAAGTACAAAATTAAGAAATAAGATAGATAGGTATTTATTGACATTATAATTCGTGATCTTTATTAATATTTGTAAATACAAGATTTCTTTTAAGAGGACTTGGTGAGCTTACAATTGCCTCTTCTGATTTGATCTCATCTTTAACAACAACTAAAGATGTTGGATGACTTGATTTATTGTTATTACACTGGTTAAATATTTGTATACAACAAGGCGACTTACTGCTGCATAAGTTTTTACGACATTTTTTATAAAAGAGATAAGATAAAAATGATAGAATAGAAACTAAACTAAACGACATAGTATATGTAGTGCCATACTTCTCAAAGTGAGATGGACTTTCTAACTTATTTAATTCAGCTTCCATTTCTTTAAGATGGATGCTGGCATGTAACAAAGAGTCAAGATTTCCAATATTTTTTAGCTTAGAATATGGGAGATTTGGAAATGTTTTATTTACTGTTTTATGATCACAACAATCATCTAATAAGATGTTAAAATTAGAAATTACATTAGTTACGTTTCCGAGATAAGTTTCACCTACTGCGGTGAACTGTAAGGTTTTATGAAAAGCTTTACAAGTCTTGGGTAAGGTCAAGATACCAGTACCGAATAAGATCACATCTGTGTTAACGTCATTCTTATCACAGGTGATATGACATTTACCTGGCTCTGATTGTACAAACATCCAACGATTATGACTTAACTTATGAAATACATTAATAGAACCGTGAATTAGCTTAGTTGCACATGTGTCCGGGATAGTCTAAGATCCGAACTTAAGTCGACCTTCACCGAGCTGATAATTGAATGAAATATCCTTTATGACAAATTTTATATACTAGAAAATATATTAAAAATAGGTTTGCTAAAAAAATCCTGGACAGACTATTTTTTTTATTTTTTTTTTAAATAATAACTAACTAAATTTTGCAACATTAAGATAATAAGAAAGTTTTCATTCTTAAAAGAGCGCTTACATTGGTATAATTTTTTTTTATTATCATTTCAAGTGAAGGTAACTGCCATCGACATACCTGTTTATACCAGACAACCGAGTACTCTGTCCAGGTAAATAATAGACAACCCAATGGCGGCACATTCTATACGTTTTATACTTTAAGTAAGAATGAAAATTTTCTTATTATATCGTAATGTTGCAAAATTTTGTTAAATATTATTTTTAAAAAAATAATTAAAAATAGTCTGTCCAGGATTTTTTTAGCAAACCTATTTTTAATATATTTTCTAGTATATAAAATTTGTCATAAAGGATATTTCATTCAATTATCAGCCCGGTGAAGGTCGACTTAAGTTCGGATCTTCTACTAGGAGCTTGCTTATCGCTTCACTAAGCAAGGTCGTTTCGCACGTAGGGTTGGCAATCACTGAAAACATATTCGAAAGCACACACACATAACACTTCTCACTGATTAACTTGCATTTTTCAATGTCTTTCACTATAGAGTAAAACATACGATCAGCTGTTATAGCTACATAAGAGTTAGTCGGTTCAATAAGGACGTATGTGTCAGGCTTGGAGACGTCATAGGGAACAGGAGAAGGTATTACGTTATATAAGTTATATGTTTGAGGTAAGACTAAAGGAATTCTTAAAATAAATATAATCTTATTTTCATGATAATAGCATACTAATTTGGAGATATCAGTTATCTCTTGAATATTTTGTAGAGTTAAGGATACGGGAAGATCATAATGGCTAGGCAACTTATTCCTATGCTTATCTAATTCATTATATAACTGATGAGGGCTAAGTACAGTCGGATGTAAGACATTTACTTTAGCGAATAAGATTGCGTTATTAATATCATCAATATCAAAAGACAACGTTAAGATGATAGATTCTAAAGAATTAAATAATGAGCTAATCTGCGACTTAACCTCGAGTTTATCATTAGAGTTAGAAACAGTATCAAGAACTTTATGTATAAGTTGCATGTTCTCTAAGAGATGCTTCTCATTTTGGTCAACCTTACAAATAGAATTGTTAAAAGATGAAATAGTAGATTGAATCACGTGAAGGTTATCTTTCATGAGATGAGCGAGATGTTTTTCATCCGTCTGTACATTCTTAATAGCCTTGGAATATTTTATTGCGTCTTCGGCGTCTAAGGTGCCGAAAAATGTTTTTAAGAGAGCTCCTCCTAGATCTATTAGGCCTCTTTTAACACGCTTATGAGAACTATCATTATCTAATAAATACGAAACAGACGAAAACTTATTGATATTTGAAACATGTTGATTATTTAACGCGGAAAGAGAATTAGAGCAATCTGATTGTAACTTAGAAGACGTAAAGGAATTGCAATAGAGATTAATCTTTTGAAATAGAAATTCTACCTTATCTAAATTAGGTTGTATCTTACTAATATCTATATACGTGACGACGTTCCAGTCGTTATTAGTAAATTTAACATCTAAGAGCTTATCAAAATAAAGGCCTGGACTACTAGTTATCTGCGTAACGTAATCCGATGCAGCGAGTGGCGACCCCGCCAATCTGAAATAGAACAGATAAGACTGATACACGATACTCTATTGTTACTAAGTACCTATGTTTACGTTATGCCGTGCCGTCACTGGCCGGTTTGATTTCGTCATAGTGATGACGAACGTGTTTCTTATTAACCAACACGGTGACTGTATGATTACCATTTAATTTGATGATTTTAAATGGGCCTTTCCACACTGGTGATAAGGCTTTGTTTTGCTTATGATGGCAACGAATATAAACCATATCACCGGCGTTATAAGTTATGGGCTTTGTACGTGAATCATAATAGGTTTTAGATTTCTCTTTAGAACTTTGTATGTTTTGAAGAGCTTTTTGGCGACTATAGTAAAGACGATGATTTAAAGCTCGGATATAATCACTATAAGTATTATTATCAAGAGTGTCGATACTAGATGGGAGATAAGGTTTAAAACCGAATAGTAATTCTAACGGTGAGAATCCGGTTGTACTATGTACATTAGAATTATAGGCTATCATAGCGCTAGGAATGTAGAGGTCCCATGTGTTTTGGTTTTCTCCTATATACGACCTTAGGTATTCCTTAAGTGTCGAGTGGCTGCGTTCGAGCGCGCCACATGTTTGAGGATGGTAAGGTGATGCGAAAATATGCTTTATGCTAAATAACTTGTCGAGTTGTTTAAATAAATCTGAGCAGAAATTTGTACCTTGATCCGTGATGATCATTTTAGGTATTCCCATGTGGGAGATGTAATTAACAAAGGCCTTGGCTGTTTCTTCAGCCGAACAGGACTGCATGGGATAAGCTTGGGAGAATTTAGTTAAATCATCTTGTACGGTAAGTAAAAATTTATATTTATATTCATAAGTTTCAGGAAGAGGACCGACAAGGTCGAGAAAAATCTTTTCATTAGGACGGGATGCTGTGGAAGTTATTATCATAGGAGCACGAGACGTTTGCCGTAAAGGCTTATTGATTTGGCATGAGCGGCAATTCTTAACGTAATCTTCGATTTCTTGCCGCATGTTTTTCCACCAGAATTGGGACTTTATTCGTTCGAGCATGCGAGTGACGCCGGGGTGACCAGCGACAGGTGAGTCATGATTATCTCTTAGAATTTTCTTAACTTCGTCTGGAGTAGGATATTGAATACGATTATGATAGATATTTATTTTTATATGAGTATGATGAAATAGGAATGCTATAATGTTATAAATTTTCGTAAATGATAATTTAGAGAAAGGATCAGTAAAATCTGATATAGCTACTTCCTTCTCCTCGGAGAACCAATATTTTACCATGTCTCGGTAATCTCGGAGAAGGTTAAATATATCTTTGTAAGACATTTCGTCGAAATGATTTAGCTTGACGAATAGATGTGTAAACACATGCTTATCATTGGAAGTTGAGTAGTAGGTGTAGAGTTCGCGCTCGATATCGCGAACGTCGGGATGTTCGGAGTCCTTGGTAGATGCATCTATGATGTCACTACAGTATGGGATAGACTCGTCTAAATCAACTGATGTAGGATACGCGATTAACTTGACTTTAGTTTTTAATAATGACTCGTTATGTTCTTGGATTACGGTATCGTAAGATACATTAGATTGTCTAGAGATTTGAAGGAATTGTTCGTATGTTTCAGAAATAGAAGGAAGATTATGGAGATCAAGATTATCATCAGGAGACGGCGGTGCAGGATTAGAAATGGGTAAGTCGGGGTTGTTAGCATCATCTAGGATGTTGACTGGGAATCGAGATAATGCGTCGGCGTTCGCATTCAGTTTGCCCTTTTTATATACGATCTCATAGTCGTATTCCTCAAGTTTTAGGCGCCATCTTATGAGCCTAGAACCTGGGTCTTTGACGTTAAAAAGCCACACCAAAGGCTTATGGTCGGTAACTATTTGAAATTTGCGACCGTATAAATAGGGACGGAAGTTTTTAACACCGAAAAGTATGGCTAACAACTCCTTTTCGATAGTTGAATAATTACCTTCGGCCTTATTGAGGGTCCGAGAGGCGTATGAAATGGGTTTGTCCTTGCCGATTTCTCCTTGAGATAGGACCGCGCCTACTGCGTAGTTTGACGCGTCTGTGGTTAACAGGAACGGCTTACTAAAATCTGGATATTGGAGTAGTGGGGCCGTTGTTAACTTTTCTTTTAATAAGGAGAATGCACGTTCTTGATCATGCGACCATGAGAAAGTAGCGTCTTTCTTGAGAAGAGAAGTAAGAGGCTTCGTAATTTGAGAGAAGTTATTTATGAAACGGCGATAGTAGCCGACAAGACCGAGGAAAGATTTAATATCTTTCGGATTCTTAGGAGTTGGGAATTCACTGACGGCTTTAGTTTTTTCTGGATTTGGGCATACACCCTTGTCAGTGATGATATGACCCAGATAGGCGACTTCGCGTCGAAGAAATTCGCACTTATCGGGTTGGAGCTTAAGGTTGAACTTACGAAGTCTGTCGAATACTAATTTGAGTTTGGTCACGTGACTGGTGATGTCATGGCTGAAAATGATGATGTCATCTAAATAGATAAGGGCATGGAGACCTTGAAGGCCAGAAAGGGCGGTATTCATCATTTTTTGAAATGTGGAAGGAGCGTTCTTTAACCCAAAGGGCATTCTAGTGAATTCGTAATGGCCTGCGACGTCAGAATTCGTGTTGACAGTAAATCCTGTCTTTGGCGCGTCCTTGGGTGTCATCTTACACTGATGGAATCCTGATGCGAGATCAAGGGTACTAAAATACTTAGAGTGACCCAGCTGATCGAGAATATCAGTGATAAGTGGCAAAGGATAGGTCTCTGAGACCGTGACGTCGTTGAGGCGGCGGTAGTCTATAACAATACGCCATTTTTTCCTACCAGAGGCGTCCATCTTTTTAAGGACTACCCAAACTGGGGCATTCCAGGGTGACACTGAAGGTCGAATTATGTTTTGGTCCAACATCTTACGAATTTGGGAATCGACTTCGTCTTTATGACATTCGGGGAATCGGTACGATTTAACGTGAATGGGAGGTGCATCTCCTGTATTAATAGAATGCTCAATGGCGGTAGTATAAGATAAAGGCTCATCTTCTAGATGAAAGATATCTGTATACTCTGAACAACATTTTAAAAGTGCCTTTTCCTCCTCTATATTCAGATGAGAGCAGCGGATAAGATCGAGAACCCTTTGCGATCTGTGAGGTTTATATTCAGAAGTAATATTTATTTTACTTATAGACTCAGTGTTTGAACTGATTTCAAGAGGTGACGCTTCTACGTAATAATCTTTGATACGGACTTCAGAGTCAGTAGTGTTTAAGACGGTAATGTTAATCCGTTTGTTGGGCTTTATACTAACAATGCAATTAGCGATGTAAACACCGTCACTTAAGGTTTGATCTAGTACGAGAGCTTCATTGTTATGATAAGACTCGGGCGCGTAACCTGATATTGCGCATTCGATAACAGCCTCGGTGCGCGCGGGAATAATATAAGTCGGCTGATTATAAGTGATCACTAGGCTTTGTCCGAGAATGTTTAGTAATTTAGTGTTATAGTCAATACTTGTTTTAAAATAGCCTAAAAAAGTCACTACCGATGATGCCATCGTAATCTAGACTGACGTCATCGTTAGTTACGTGAAATTTGTACGTATATGATTTATCTGATAATTGAAAATCCATTTGAATAGTACCTAATGTTTCGGAACATTGTTCGAGACTATTAATTCCCTTGATTTTAACTATCTCACGAGATAACTTAAGCTCTTTATTTAAGCTTGAACGTTTGATGAGACTTATACTTGCGCCCGTATCGATAAGAAACCTTAAGGTATTGGAAGAGAAGCTAGAATTAAGACATATGTGAGGTAGCGATATTTTCTTTAAAGGTAAGTTTATTTCATGTACCGATTCAAAACATTCGAGGTCATTTGATAGTGATGTTGGCTGATTCGATTCTATGTTTTGGAATGCGAGTTCATTTTTACTCTTATTTAAGTGGCTCGATGCTTTTTGCGTTCGAGATGTAGAAGGGCTCAGAGGCTTCGATGCCTTCTGAGATGTAATAGGGCTCAGAGGCTGGGACGCCTTCTGAGATGTAGTAGGGCTCAGAGGCTTCGATGCCTTCTGAGATGTAATAGGGCTCAGAGGCTGGGACGCCTTCTGAGATGTAGTAGGGCTCAGAGGCTTCGACGCCTTCTGAGATGTAATAGGGCTCAGAGGCTGGGACGCCTTCTGAGATGTGGTAGGGCTCAGAGGCTTCGATGCCTTCTGAGATGTAATAGGGCTCAGAGGCTGGGTCGCCTTCTGAGATGTAGTAGGGCTCAGAGGCTTCGATGCCTTCTGAGATGTAATAGGGCTCAGAGGCTGGGACGCCTTCTGAGATGTGATAGGGCTCAGAGGCTTCGATGCCTTCTGAGATGTAATAGGGCTCAGAGGCTGGGACGCCTTCTGAGATGTAATAGGGCTCAGAGGCTGGGACGCCTTCTGAGATGTAATAGGGCTCAGAGGCTGGGACGCCTTCTGAGATGTAGTAAGGCTCAGAGGCTGGGACGCCTTCTGAGATGTAGAAAGGCTCAGAGGTTTCGAAACCTTCTGAGATGTAATAGGGCTCAGAGGCTGGGACGCCTTCTGAGATGTAATAGGGCTCATCGAAATAGAAACTCTCTTAGGAGCGTGATGAGATGTGTTTATAGATTTAGAATAATATACACGTGTGCCTAAATTACTCGGAAAGCGACGGCACTGCTTCGAATTCCGATTATTAGTTTAAATCATTATTGTTTTCAATTTCTACGTAATCTTCGTTAGGTGTCGGTGACAGCGGAGCCGACAATTGCAGGAGAATCGTAAGTAATATGATGCGCGTTAGCCGGCCTGTTTGAATTATTAAACCTTTCGTTATAATTATATTTTCTTTTACGGCATTCTGTAATATCATGCCCTTTAGCTTTGCAATACCTGCAGAAAACGTGGGACCGAGAATTGTCATTAGATATGGGTGCTGGCGGTCTACGATCTGGGAAACCACGTGGTGGTGTTGAACGTCTAATTTTAGAAAAACACTCGAACTCCGAATGCCCGGTTTTTCCACAGGTTTTGCATCTAGGTTTAGACACAGTTTTAAATAGGAGATTCTGGATCTTCTCCTCTTCGAGAGCGATGTTTATCGCATCATTTAAGGATTTGGGGCTACGACATCTAACATTATTACTGATGCGAGGATGAAGACCTAGGGTGAACGTGAATAACGCTAAATCTTCGGTCATTGCGATGCGACCGGAGAGATCTTTCTTTAAAGATTCCGAGTTGTAGATTTCTGCCTGGATGTCAGTGAGACATCCTTCAACTCTAAGCGCAAATTGGGAAACCGACTCATTGGGCTGCTGTTTGCACGACTGTAGATCTAGCAACAAATGATTGTAGTGTTTTCTTTCACCGAAATTTTGTTTTAAAAATAGTTTAATCTGATTAAAATCATCGAAGATTTTATTCGAACACGCGATCTGGGCTTTTCCCTCGAGACGAGATAAAATATATTTTGTAAGTAAAGTTTTTTGGCTATGTGATGCTAGATCTAGAGCGTTTTGACAGTTTGTAAGAAAAGCGGTAAGCGTTTCGCGATCACCCTTGTAAGTTCCTATAAAGTTGCATAACACATTAATAGGGAATTGTTCGGATAAGGATAAGGATTCAGTTTTCTTAGGTTCGACCGACATTATGATTTACGAAAGGACGATTTATTAAAATAAGGTAAGTAATTAAATATGATAAGGATCTCGGTAAGTATAAGGATTGAGATATTACTTTATAGTATTATGTATATATAATAGATGTAACTCGTTATTATTTTTTATAGATTAGAATTAGGATTGTAAAAGTTAAGGTATGAGTATAACTGTGTAATTAAAATAAGTATTTACTCATAGATATTACTTATAGGAAACTGCTTTTAATTACAGTTTAAAAAGATATAGAAATTAGGATGGGAGTAGGAAGGTAAGCTTAACACATTAACGCGAGAAAATTGTAGCGATAACAGTGATAAAATATGTTTCACTTACAGGAATAGCACGATCAGGACGATCTTCATGTCAGGAAACTGGAGCGGCGGCGAAGAAGAGCAGCAGGGTGGCTGCGGCAGGACAGCTCACAGGGCACGCGCTTGCAGCGCGGCGGGACAGCTTGCAGCGGGAGTCTGCGCGCTCTCGGCGCGACGGAACAGCTCGCGGCGGCACGTGCTCTCAGCACGGCGGAACAGCTTGCAGCGGCACACGCTCTCAGCGCGGCGGGATAGCTTGCAGCGGCGACGCTCGGCGACCAGGCGGAGCGAAGCGGGGTGACACGTCACAGGAGACGGCCACGGAGACAGCGATGACGAGAGCGGCTCACGATGGGCGGCCGGATGTCAGGCTGGGCGGTGCTTGTCACGCACCAGCAGGATTCAGAGGAGGCGTCGGGATTCAGTCACGGACGCCGGAACTTGACGAAGCGCGAAAACACTCCGGAGACGGATTGGCTGAATAGTTTTTAGGTTCTCCTTTATTTCGCGACCCGTTATGGAATATCAGCGGAATGGTTACGGCTTATCAACGCTGATATCCCACTTCTGACACCACTATTACGGAGCGGGTCAGGAGAAGGTTTTTAAAAAATAAATTTATTATTGCTGGAAAGATTTAATAAATAGAAAGATGATAAAAGACAATAAGAAGATTAGCAATTTTGAAAGATGTATGTACGCGACGGAGGTCCAATCCAATCTGATTGTAAAGACGTGATTTTAGAATAATGGAAAGAATGATGATTATGCATTTCCTATTGCATTGACGTCAATCGATGCAATGGGAAAGTCAGCGGTTTTATTTTATATGTTTACTAATGCATTACCCGATATAACAGTACCTAATGACGGCGCTGTTTGGATTACTTATTCAAACGCTTTTAGTTATTTCACTATATTGTAGGTATATTAATAGCCCTTGAATATGTTTATGATTTTTTCCAATAAATGCCTTAAATTCATCTCAATTAATAAAAATCAAAACACGGCGCCACTGATGGCTCGAATAATTTGGCTTAAGATCAGACCTTTACAGTTTTTATGAACACTATGAGAAGCAATTAAATCTCCAATTAGTTTAGTTTCTTAAACTAAAAAAACCTACTAATGGGTATCGTATTAGTATATTTGTAAATGTTAGTTTTATTTACAAAAAAGTGCATTATTATTTTAATTTCTGGTATTATTAGCATAACTAATGGCAATAAAATAATATCGCATACATAAGTATCTTATCGCCGGTTGAGATCTCAATCTTTGAAAGCCAAGTTCCACCAATCAGACAGACCGAAACTTTTGTAAGCAAGATCTTGACTGAACTATGTTACTATTTGGTGCTTACATGATTTTAGGGGATTCTTATTGTGATTTCGAAAACTGCTTGTGGGTACTCTTAACACACCCTTTTTTGTGTTTTATGTGATAGGTGGTAGACGAGCAGACGGATCATCTGATAATAAGCGATTACCGCCGCCTATAGACACCTGCAACACTAGTAGAGTTACAAGTGCGCTGCCAACCCAAAATCACTTACCTACTTATTTACATTATGAAATCATTATATTGCTAGTCACTATAAACCGGCGTTAGTTAAAGCGATATTATTACTACACATTTTCGAAATTAAGAACATTTATAAGATCTTTTAAGTCATCATTTTGAAGACCGTGAGAGAGCCACGCTGTGGAATTAATGCTACGGCTCGAATGGAGTATACCACGGCCTCACAGAAGACCGGCGTGTGCTATGTTTCGTCGAGTGAGCAAGGCTCCGGAGGCCCGATTGGAGGGAAAAGAGGGTTAAATTTTAGCAGCGCACTTATGACTCTACTAGTGTCGCAGATGTCTAATAGCTGGCGGCAATCACTTATCCGTCTGCTCGTCTGCCACCTATCACCTGAAAAAAAATTCTGCAGTTGTAGAAATCTTCGCTTAAACTCAAAACCACGCTTCACGCGTTCGCTTGTGACCACGGCTGTTGTAACGCAGCTGAAACGTCAAGCAGTAAGTGCTAGAATGTACTTAATTTCGTCGCATTTAGTCCCGTCTTTTACATAAACCATGTGTATTTCTACCATGTGTTCAACGGATTTTTTATCTTTTTCCGCCAGCAAATAATTCAGTAGGTGCGAGATTCGATCATCGGTGGAACGAATTAACATGTCCTAGATGGTGGGCGATTATCATCTACGGCGCAATAAACTATTAATCTTGGCACTTACACGACCATGTTACGTGCTCGCTTTTTATGATGAGGTTATTTTTTGCAATTGATAATGAGTGTTCATTACACTGGCTTCAGTATTCGTGGGATGCGAAATGTTAAGTTGTTAACATAGGAAATGATGAGATAAGGTTCAACTGCAGAAAATTCACATCAAAGGTACAAACAATTTATAAGACTATTCATTAAAGCCTAATTGTTCGATCGATTGATTATTTTTATGTGGTAGAGGCAAATGATTCACATGATTGTGGCAACACTAGTGGTTAGGTACCGCTAGAAAGATTATGCCGAAAAGATTTGCGCAGTCTTCCGGTTTGGAATATAAACTGTATAGTCGGAAGTTAGAAGTAATTCTAACATTAGTTAGTCATGGGAAAAAATCGTGCGGCAAAAAGACGGCCAAGGTCGAAGGTCAGTTGGACGACCAAGGTACCGCTGGAAAGATGAAGTTGAAAAAGATTTGCGCGGACACCAGGCTGAGCAGGAGGTGGCACAGGAGCGACCTAGATGGAGGTTCTTATTATCAGGATGCCAAGATTTATATGGAGTCGTGCATTTATCATCATTATTTCAGCCAATAGACGTCCAGTGCTGGACACAGGCCTCCCCTAAGGTTCTCCACACAGATCGGTCCTGTTCCACCCGCATCAAGGGACTCCTGCAACCTTCACTAGATCGTCGGTCCACCTGGTGGGAAGCCTGCCACTGCTGCCGCCTCCTGCACGCGGCTTCTACTCAAGGAATTTTCCACCCCAAAGGCCGTCTGTTCTCCTCGTAATGTGCCCTGCCCATTGCCACTTAAGCCACGCAATTCTTTGGGCTAGTTAGTTAGTCATATATTTAAAAGTATTACAAACTAATCGCTTAGGTATTATTCACCATATAAGGCAGCATGCATGCACTGCATCTATCAGTGTTCCGATCTTAAAACCTGTTTACCTTACGCGATGAGCTATTTACCGTATTTGCATAAATTCCTCTAGAAACTGCCGTTGTGTACCGACAAAGGCTCACTTGATCGTAGTTTAAGCAATGACATAACGAAAACTAAAATAGGAATGACGTACAATCAGCTGTCGTTACAGTTAGGGTTGTCTAAATTAGATAACACTCTGATTTAAAGGTTAACCAACCCACCTGCCTTTGGATGAGCCATGTTTCACTAAATATAATAGAAAAAATAATTATATCCAAAGTTATACTTATTCTTATGAATTGTATGGTATTAACATCTTAATATTGAATTTAATATTCGACGAATGAAATACAATACCTAAATAGATACCTACTATCAAAATACATGAAATGGTATATCATCTCCTCTTTGATTGTACACGTTCTTCTTTGATTAAGAAAAGATATAAACATTTAATGTTAACAATATCTATGTAAGTAGGATTTGCAGTTCACAATATTGCTGAATTAGATAAATAAGTAGTTTATTTTTTTATATCGGCCACGATCTTTTTTATGAAATCACGCTATTATCTGCGAATGTAGTTTTTAGTTCCAAGTTTTATGTACGCACCTATACTTATTTATGAACTATATTTACATTTTGCCAGCCCTAACTAAGCCTCAACCCCACGGATATCGTCAAATTTTAAACTTACATCCCACGTCACATAACCTACCAACTACACTACTTGTTATTCGTTTATACCTACGAGTAGCTCTTATATAAAGTGCATTCAGTTTTAAATATTTCTAAGGTTCGCTTGCGCCCGATGTTGAAGATTAATTCATTAACATTAATTCAATGGCAGTTATTCCCATAGAACTAATTTAACACCCCCGTTTTTAGGTTAGGGGTTAGGAGAAAACTCGCCCGAAAAAAACTCGCACGATAATTTTAATATTTTTTTGCTAGTCACTGTTCTAACCTAACTTCAGCAATATTTTTTTGTTTAGTAGAGTTTAGTCAGTATTGTCATCACAAAAATATTGGTAAAAAATCTTGACATTCTCGTGCGAGTTCTTTTCGGGCGAGTTTACCCTAACCCCGTTTTTTAAGCGCTAATCCGATCCGATCCGAACTAAAAAATTTAGTTCCTTGTTTACGAAAAATTCGAGATTACCACGACCTTTGGCGTATGAGGCAGGATCACTACCAAATGCGTCATCCGGCCAGTTTAGTAAGTACTGTAAGTATTAGCGTAATCCTAGCGTGGTCACGATACCATAAACGTTACTATTTCTTGAAAATTTTGCAGGCCTAGCTTATTTGTTAGCTTCACACGAATCCGTGATTTGCAAATCAGTTTGCGGCTTATAATTTTCATCAAGTATTCAACATGCATCGGCTTATAACCGAATGCATTTTGTGAAATAGCTATTTGAAATTGTGATCATTCGAGTCTATAACCATGTGCTATGTATGTGACTGCAAATCCATTCAACGCATTGTTATGTTAATACAAAACCGAACAGTTCAATGCATTTCATCTAACCTCGTTAACGATGCCTTTTGATTTTAATTTAATGATTTTGTAACTCGCATTACATTATTTATCTCCCAACACCAAATGAAATTAAGTGAAATATTAAAGAAAAGAAAGAAATAGATACATTTATTAATTTGATCATCACAACACAATGTATTATGTGCTACAGACAATTGACATTGGAGTGTTTCAGATTAGCGTATTTTTCGCGCTATACGCGTATACGCTTGTTTCAGCGTAACGAGCTTACCATACGCGTATACAAACGTCTTTTAGCGTGTTGACGTGAACAGAGAGCTATACCTAATTGCTATGACGTTTCCAAAACAACGTTTTTCTGTTTACGTTTCGTGCTCATACAAGCTTAGAAACGCGTTAACTTAGGGATCTTCAAGATAAGAACGTAACTACTCCTCTCTAAAAGACCGGCAACGCATTAGCGACCTATCTTATCTCGCAGATGTTCATGGGTGGAGTTGGTTACTTACCAACAAGTCAACAGGTGACCCAGGAAAAAAAGATTGGAGAAGTAGAGTTGTTTTATAAAAAAAACAGTGTAAAATGTCAAGAGACATAGCTGACAATTTTCGAATGACTTTTGTGGTTAGGTAGCACAAATTAGTAGATAATTATTTTGTGTAGGTAGAAAGATAACTTGTTGAAATTGACACTTGCAAAATTAAGCAACTTTGCTCACTTGTTGAACTATCAAGAACGCCTTTTTACTTTAAGCAAAAAAGTTCCAGATTTAGTGTCCAGGAAAATCACGACTGTTAATGAGTGCTGAGTAGTCCTTCCTTCTTTGTGCTAATGGTCCATATTATCCCTTAGGAAAAGATTAAAAGATACTTATATTACCTATTAGTCCCGTCATTTGTTTCTTTATCTAATGGCATATAGGTTTGTTTTTCAATGTATTGATAGTAGGTACTTCTATGTTCAATATAAGACACGCTGTAGGTATTTTTCATCAAATTTACTGTCAAATTCTGTATTTTTTTAATACAGCGTACTTAGAGTAGGTATGTACCTCATGACACACATGCTACCTACATAATATTTTCTACAGATATTATGTTGTGTACCTATATATGAACTCGACAGAATCTACTCACGTAGGCTCTTTAGGCCTTAATGGGAATCGAAAGTGCGAGATCAAAAATACCAACCCGAGTAACAGGAAAACAATTTCGTTTAGTAATTAGAAAAAAAAATGTTCCCCGGGTCGCCATGTGGGAATAACATTAGGGATTTATCGTCCCACTCTCATTCGCCGTTTCGCTTCTGCTACAGTTTCTTACCTACTCTATTTTGGGGTGTAATGAGTACCGGCGCACTTGAGTGTTTTCGTTTTATTGGAATATCTTTGAAGTAAAGGCAAAAAAGTAAAGTATCAGCCTATAAACTTCTCGCTGCAGGTCAAACGCCTCTATCATAGAAATCAAGTCATCGCTACTATAATCTTTAAAGTAGGTTTAAGTTAATAGAACTACAAATTACCTACATTTTAAAAATAATCAATTACTCCAGACAATTACATGGTTTTAAACCAAATAAAACAAAACACAAGCGTGATGCAATTTTTTATGTGATAAAAAGGACGCAGACGAGCAGACGGATCACCTGATGGTTAGTGACATAGACACCTGCAACACCAGTAGAGTCACAAGTACGCTGACAACCTTAAACCCCCTTTCCCTACAATTGGGCCTCTGATATTCTCACTCACTGGACGGAACACAGGCGCAGGCGCTGCTTTACTGCCAGTCTTCTATCAGGCCGAGGTATCTTTTCGGTTGAGCCGGCCATTCATGCCTGAAGCGTGGCTCTCCCACGGTGTTTCCTTTTTCGTTACTACTGCAGAATGTATGTTTTAAGAGGACAAGAAAACGATGTTTATTTATTTATTTATGTATCAGTTTACACAAGAAAGCCGATTATCCGTATCACATATAAAGCACTCATAATTAAGGTGCCTAACTCTTATCGTGCTTAGTATTTGAAAAGTGATGGGATTACATGAAGCGTGTTTGAACTTTGTATCCCCGTGGGAACCTTGTAATCCCTTGGCAATTTTGTAGGACTAAACCTTTTAAATTTTATGGAGCCACGACCGAGCGTGCCTGATTTTTTTTAAATTTCACAACGTAATACCAGTAATACTACAAACTGGGATAAAAGCAGGGACGCTACAAAACCAAGCTTGTAAATTCTAAAAAAGGAATTTCGTTTGCTTATTTTATAAGTGGAACTGGAAACACGGAAAAAATATGGTCACTAAACTCTAGGTAATTTTCTGAACACTATTAATTAAGTAATCGATACAAAATAACATAGAAACTAAGATTTTTCTTGGTTTTAAACAGAAAGAGTAAATATATCACACACGAATTAAAACATTTTTTCCGTCTGGGAATTGAACCCGAGACTCTTGCATCATTACTGTGCAAATCATCAAATAAATGTTCTATTTTATCATTGAAATAATATTTGATAAGTATTCTAACAATTTTAAAAACAAACGCCAAACAAAAATGGCGTGATTTCGATCCCCACCCTAGACAAATATTCGTTTGACGAAATCGTTATTTTTTCAATGACTAAGTAGACCACATTAAAAAAACACAAGATGTCTGGACGTGGACTGGAGCAGGTAAATTATGCATAATATTTTGTATAACGTATGTATACCTATGTACTCGTATGTTGTATATTTTTCTTTTTCCTTTATTGCCTACCCATAAAACACGTCTTATGTTATAATTATCAGACAGTAGAGGAATTAACATACAATAATTCCGTACTAACTAGCTTAAAAGTACCTAAGGCATCAGGTCAATGTACCTATGTGATGGTGAGTACATAAATGTTATAATTTATAAAATCAAAAGTCATGCGACTTTGCATGTATTTGACATATACAAATACGCAAAATATTGTAAGAAAATATCGGTGAGGATATGTTTGAATATCTCCGTGATACGGTCGTATAAAATTGACATAGTATGATATCAAAACATACCGAAGCGAAGCGATGTTTACAATTTGTGCTCGCGGTAGTCAACAACCGATATTGCATTTCGTATTGGATTTGATCAGGTTAAATTGTTGTATTTAGATTCGAAATTCATTTTGGCGGTATCCATTTTTATTGTAACTAATCAACTTTTGGGATGTGCTTGCAACTTCAATCGGCGGCCAGTTCGAGCAACGAGTTGGTGGTAAACAAACTTTCGGCAACGGTTCCATATCATCATCATCCACTTGAAACCGCTACCGAAGATCGTTTACCACCAACTCGGCCGCCGCCGATATCCCAAATATCCAGCTTGAAACCGCTCGACAAAACCGGCCGTAGGAGTGACTAACATCTTCGGACGCGAGAAGCTTTAGTACAGTAATTTTGCCAGCATTACGGCCTCGATGGCGCAGTGGCTAAGGTGTTCGCCCGAAGCGCGAAAGGTCCCGGGTTCGATTCCCGGTCAAGTCAATTTGGGAAACTACATTTTCTAAGTTGTCTTGGGTCTGGGTGTTCTGGGTTGACGCCCCCAGATTATCGTCATCTGGTACTAATAGTACAGGGGTTGCCCTAGTTTGTGACCAGGTTGATTGGTGTGATTGTCTGGCGCATTTATTTATTTATTTATTACAAATATCCAGATGGTTAGTGATAAGGGAACACGGACTTAGGCAACAAATTGCATAAAGAGATATTTTTCTTTTCTCATACTACACTCATACCAATGCTTAATATAAGTAATGTAATAATAAAATATAATAGTTAAAAGATAATAATTCAACCATTGAACTTCAAAAATTAGCGAGGCATACAATAATTAAATTCATATTCTGTGATTAATTGATGACTAGTCGACATAACATAGTTCGACATGGATTTTGTCAGCTGAATAGTAAATATCGTATGTCCAATCATTTTCTATTGGAAATCAAAACATTTCTATAAATATTTTACCATCCGTTTAGTATTTCAATACTGGCCAATCAACAGACTAAACTATGTATGTTGTGAATGGCCCTTTAAATAATTATATTTGACACGACTGATTTAGCAGGTTGCATTGCCGATACAGAATAAAATAGGATATCTCTTTGGGTGGGAGTTCTAATTCAGTTTAGGAACATTAGGTCGAGTTGTGAACGAGATTGTAAGAAAACCCATCCCTTTCGAAAAATAAGTTTTCACAGCATCTTTTTTTTTCTAATATAGGAAGGCAAATAAGCAAGCGGGTCACCTGATGGTAAGTGAACACCGCCGTCCATGAGCGGCACCAGAAGGAGTGAGATGCGTTGCCGACCTTTTACGAAAGCATCTGGTTTTCTTTTGATTACTAATATTTCATTGTAATTGCTGAGAAAACTAGTAGCGGCAGCTATTTCCCAAAAGTTTGTTTTATAACAACATACCTACCCATATCAGAAATCAACTTTATCTCAGGGGAGCAAATCTCGTGCCTCGACAATGAAAGCGAATCCGACATGTAGACGAATGTCTATGATCTCTAAATTCGACTTGTCGAGTGTACGAAAACTACTCCCCAGCCTATAAGGTCTATGCAATATGACTACATAGTCATTGTGGTAAAAAGCACGAGACGGAAATGCAGTAGTATGTAGATACCAAAAAATGTAAATTTCGTAAGTAGATTTTCAAGAGAAATTTAATAGGTATAGATACATAATGCTAATTCTCTTTATTAAATACCTAAATATCACCTACATTAATATCACTAAAAACCCATTTTAAAATTTTTATCCGCATCCGTTCACACGCAAAATACGAGCTACTTACATCCCTGGAATCTACTAGTGTTAACGCGTCCGAATTTTGAACCAAACACTCTTGTTGACAATGTCCCTTCACGAAGCGGGCCTTCGGTTACCTAACTACTTTATGGGTACCCAGACCAGTTTTTGTCCTCACTGTGATGTTCTCCGATGTCAATGGGAAGTTTTAAGTGGATTGATGACGTATTGTCACTCGGAGTTGATTGATCACACTTTCAGTGTTGGTGCGACGCAAAGGATTAGGGTTACTTGGGCGGTAGAAAATGTACCTACTGAATGCTTTTCAAGATATATCAATAAGTTGGGATTTGAACAAAGTTTTAGTTCGAAATAGCTCGCACGTAACTTTTTTAAATATGATAGCAGATGGGTCATTTGATGATAAATTGCCGCCGCGCTACAGAACTTGCAACCAAATCGGTTTTTTGCTTAAAGACTGTTATAATATGACAATAGGTAAGGCTTTAGTAATTCCCAAGTTCTGAAATCCTAGCAACCAATTCCATGACGATAGTCTTCATTCCATTAATAAACTGCGATTTAAATTGCTGATCTTCAGTTCTTCAGTAATGAAGCGGCACTTCAAGAAGAAGTAGTCCCCATTCAACCAAAAAGTAGACAAAGAAGACACACCCACGATTCAAATTAAGTATTAATGATTTCATGGTTTTTATGTGATAGGTGGCAAAGGAGCAGATGGGTAAACGATTTCTGTCTATATTCACGAGCAACACAGTCTCGAGTGCGCTGCAAACCTTTTATCCTCCCTTCCCCCCGATAGAGCCTCCGATACCCTCAATCAGCACAGGCGCTGCTTTACGCCGGTCCTCAGTGAGGCCATAGTATCAAACCGGTCGACCCGGCCCATCCGGCAAATACTTATGTCTATCAATTTTAAACCAATAGAGTTCCAGCAAAAGTCCGGACGGTGAGGCAAGGAATATGTAGCCAATCAGCATTTACCGATATATTGTTCCCTTAGTCGTATTTACGATACCCCCGGGAAGATACGGGTGCAATTCTATTCCATGTACAGCCAAAATGGTGCATACCTTTGTTAATAACAAGAACCTATCAAATAATACTGCAATGCGGTGTCGTTATTGTCTAATATAAACGTTATAGGAAGATGTAATTATGGGAGATTGGGGCGCTTTTCTGATTATTTTGGCACTACACTTGATGATCGTAGGAGAGCCACGCTTTGGCTGAAGTGATACCATAGCCTCACAGATGACCGGCGTGAGGCAGCGCCTGCGTAGTGTTAGGCCAAGTAAGTGAGGGTATTGGAGCTGCGGAGGCCCTATCGGCGGAATAAGAGAATGCTGGGTAACCAATGCTGGGAATTACCAAAAGGTTGTCTGGAAGAAATTGCTACAAGCAATAAGACCGCCTTATTGTACTGTTTATAGTTGTTGTTTTTTCACTCATGTATTCTATTTCTGTGCAATAAAGAATATCTATCTAATGGTGTCTTTCTCACTTGTAGCTCCACTGACCTGGTTTCTTATATGCAGCAATCGCTTACCATCAGATGATCCGTCTGCTCGTCTGCCACCTGAGTATAGTATAAAAAAATCACTTCGCAACGGAATCAGTAAATTAACTGGGACGTAAAATTATCTTCAAATCAGTTATACGAACAACGATACCGAGTCTAGTTAAGTTTATGAAAAACGGAAGTTTTAATGTGAGCAGGGTTGCCAGCACAAATGAAAAAAAAATGTTAAAGCAATTCTAAACAAAACTATGGCTGATGCAAAATTCAGTACAATGTGTAGTGTACCTTTTGAATTTTTGGTGACAAATAAACAATTTTTTATTCTATTTGACTAAAGAGAATAAATGAAATTGTGTAATGTTAAATAGGTACTGATATTATCTTTCGAAAGAGATATTCTCACTAGGACGTTGTTGTGGACCTCCATTTCGCTAAAAAAGTAGTTAAATTAACTGTTACATCTTTGATCTTCAGTCATTTTAATCAAATGTGTACGCTACCTACCTAATTTATAGTCGAACTAGCTTTTGCCAGCGACTTCGTTCGCGTGGACTTCAGGTTCGTAGAAACCTCAAAATTGTAGCCTATGTGTTATTCTGATGTATAAGCTATATTGTGGTAAAGTTTCATTCAAATCCATTCAGTAGTTTTTACGTGAAAGAGTAACAAACATCCATACATCCATACATCCATACTTACAAACTTTCGCCTTTATAATAGTAGTAGGATTAAACTAACCTTATCCCACGCTGACAACCCTACCCTGAGCCAGTCATAACGACTGGCAACAGACCGTTTCAATGAAAAAGTGCATTTAATTAGCAGACGGATTTACAAAAACAGTGGCCAATTAGACTGCTTAAATGAACATATCCGTGCGTGTGTACTTGCCTTGTTTTAGCTATGACAAAGAGAGCGTTGTCATCGGTTTAATTAAAGACTTGTACTAGTGATGTTGAATTATCGATAGTTTTACTATGACTACGGTGGCGCTGTGGGAAGTGCGTCACACTTTAACGCCCTTAGCTCTCCGTTGCGAAACCATAACAGCGGAATCGCATTAATTTCGCGGTGTCTTGTCCTGGAGACGGCTGCGCGTGGAGTCCCGAGACGGGCCAAAAAATTGTAACAGAGTTTTTGTGTTCAGAAATTCTCAGTATTAATCCGAAGTTTGGAAGTTGGTGGTCTTGGTGGTCTTGCTCCTGCCTCGGAAAGCACGTTAAGATGTTGGTCCACCGCCCGATCTATCTTCGGTAGTGTCACACTAGTTTGATTAATAGGATAAGGACATAGAGGGTGCACCTGTGCACACACACTTGATCACTATAATATATCCTGCGTACAACCCTGCTGATCGTTAAGATGGGCCGCCTGTAGCGGAATATCGGTTTGAGGTTTTATTTATTTTTTTAAGTTTCACTATAAATAGTTGACCTCAAAAACTATCGATAGTATGCCGATTGAAATAGTATCAATACTATATAGTATAGTATCTATCTATAAGTATTGGTCAAATTTCCCTATCGATAATATATATTGACACGTAGCAATTCTATCGACTCTAATAATATATCGTTTATTATCGATAGTCTATCGCTAGCCAACACTAATTGTACACAAGCGAATAGAGGAACATGAGGTGAGAGTTAAACAAAAAGTAAAAATTACCTATTGGCAATACAAGAGGCGGGAGCGAATTAGTAGTGACGCAATCATATCCATTGTTTCATCTCATCACATCTCAGTGCGTAATTGCCAGGGTATGCTTAGACCATGATCCAGTATTCTGAGATTTCTGAGTCTCTATAACCATGAAGGGACTACGCATACCTGTCCGTCCTCCGGCGGATGTCGGACTCCCCCAAATGACGACGGGGTATACCGACTAAAACCCCTGGGACTCTCCCTCATCGTCCATCCGCGCCATAGTCCCATGTCATCCTAGCACCATAACAACTACCAACTGACCTTTGCAACCTATTAACAAAGGAACCAAACCAATTGAACCATGGTTACACGTTTACGAAACTAAACGAAACGACTGCAGGTGATGCAGTTATTTTCGACTCCCCATAAAAAATAAGTTACGTGACCGTCTTTGTATGAAGAGAAGTCCAAATGTTTTTTGTGTGAATTTCCAAAAGACATCGAATATTTTTGTTCAGAATGGTTGGTAGAAGACGTGGTTAAAGGAATATAAGTGTTCACAGATACTCCCTGTATAATAATTTCAAATGGTAGATACAAGCTGTCTATTTAGATAAAAGACAAGATAGTGCCAAGATAGCGAAAACTGTTAGTAGCACCTGGAATTTATCCTCTAAAGAGCTGAATCGCTCTGTCCGAGGTATTTTAATGAGGACCATGTATTTTAAAGGACCGTGCAGCTACAGTGACCACACCCCGCGTATTTTATGGGTTATTCTTCCTTTTGCATTAGTTACTCGCTTTTATGAAATTGACAAATGCAATCAGGGTGAAGATGACTCATTATTGAGACGACTTTTTACTAAGTCGTGAAAATAAATGATGGCGCTACTGGTTAAAGCACGATTCCCCATCTATACAAATTATAAAGAGAGAGCTTCTACAACTTACCTTAAGACTTATACAGAGTGTATCTGTGAACATTTACATCCCTTTAACCACGTGTTCTACCAACCATTCTGAACAACATTTGTTCTATGACTTTTGAAGATTCGCAAAAAAAAATTCATCTTTCCATACAAAGTCGGTCACGTGACTTGGTCATTTTGTATGTGGAGTCGAAAATTTTTTCGAAGAATTTAGAAAAGTTGTTGAAAAAATGTTGTTCAGAATGGTTGATAGAACACCTGGTTAAAGGGATGTAAATGTTTACAGATACACCCTGTATTTATCCCGAAAAACGATGTCATGACTTGTGCGATGTCATCGACACCCAGCGCCATCTATTGGAAGAGATTAGAACTAATAGGAAGAAGATCTCTAGAGGGAGCGGAGGATACAATAGATCTATCCGGTCGCAGTGTCCACTCGGAAACGAACGCTCCCGGACCTACAAATAATAACGCTTAATAACAATTTTCGGCTTATTCCCAGTCGTAACCTCTTGCTGACCCATCCGTGACCACTATCACCAAACGGGATTTATTTTCTCGTTTGTCACGAGTGCTTTGCTTTATAGCTTTTGACTCCTGGGAATAAAGCAAAATTTCTAGCATACAGTCACCCTACAAGAAGCCAAAGGCTTGGTATGCAATCGCTAAGAGCCGTGTAAGTTTACTAAACGCCAGTAAACGGTGACTTTATCCTCGAGTCACTAATGAATCGGTTTGTCCTTAAAATGCGACTTGAAGGTGGATATTAAAACAAAGGGATACGTAGAGGTCAGTCTAAGGCAAACATGTAAAATGGTAATGAACCATTAGAGTTATTATTATTATCGATATGGGTTTACGCATTCTTATTAGTCACAGGTAGATGCATAGGACACTCTTTAATAGTGGAAATGGAAAAAATAAAATAAGAAAATCATAAGTTGCCTGGTTCTTTTGGCCGAGGCTATATGAAGACACTTTACATGAAACACCATGCGTGTAGTAAATAAATAAATCTGACGGGTTCCAAGACCAAAAACAAAATCGTATCTGCTATGTTTTTACTTGGCAGATACGATTTTGTATGTCTTGGGACCCTGTCGAAATAAATAAATGCGCCAGACAATCACACAAATTAACCTGGTCTCAAACTAGGGCAACCCCTGTACTTTGAGTACCAGATGATGATAATTAACTGTAAACTTAAATAAAGAGTGAAGCGTAAAATTATGTATACAGCACCTCCTGGGGTACGTACTCAAGACACCTCCATGTATAAACTACAATCATAGAATATACTTGTACATGGGGTGTTTCAGGTACCCTGAGGGAGGTTCTATCCATGACCTTCCGCTTCACACCTTACAAGAAACACCCTATACACACCCTATGCGATTTCCCAAAAGTCATAGAACAAACGTTATTCAGAAGGGTTGCTAGAAGACGTGGTTTAAGGGATGTAAATTTTCACAGATACACCCTGTATATTATTGTGTGTACTATCTAACCACATGCCATTATTTTCAGATGCCAGTCATGTGCGAAGCCAAAGAAAAAGTGCCAACGAAGCAACTTACACTTAAGTGACAACTAAGCTAAGATGGAGGGCGTCAGGGTGTCGCACCAGGGGGTGCGGGCCCACTCCGCTGAAGGGACTGCGGGTAATGAAATAACTATAATGACGAAAACGGATGGATGGTATAGAAATCACGAAAAACCAGTGACAGTAATTTTGTACTGACGAACTACGGAAAAAATATGGTATAACGTCATAGGAAAATAGGCAGTTCTTTGATTTACTATGATTTGACACTGTAAGACTGTATCTAGTAACAAGCAAATTTTATTATAACAATTTAAATTCATTTAAATCTGAAACTTAAATCATTTGTTGAATCAACATCATATGAAGTCTACAAGCGTCTACAAAGAGATGATAATGATCAATTTGTTTAAAATTCGTAAAATAAAAATGATAATTTTAAATGTGACGAAATAATATAAAACATTCTTACAAATTCCGCATTCTAAGAATGTAATTTGAGATCTTTTATTATTTTTTAAATTCATTATTTTGAGAACAGGATCTATTCTGGTAGGTGTACCTACCAAACTACTATCTACTCTAGTAGATAGTAGGAAGGTAGAGTCCTATAAATTGTAAAAAAAGTATTGAGTGAGTTAAGTTATCTTACTGTATAATTATAGGATACCGTATTCCTAACCATGAGTCAGCTTTCTATGAAATCTACACCATCCATAGGACGAATATTCTAAGTCAAACTAATATAACTTCTATATCCCCAGGACGGATCACCCAAGCCGGGCTAGCCGCCCGAAGTACCGAAGGCACAGCCGCCAAGGGAATGGCGATCAAAGGGCACGAGGACCTGTGGGTCGAGATCCAGGCCAACACCTTCAGGAACTGGGTCAACGAGACATTGAAGCCCATGAATATCAAGGTGCGTAAACATCTTGCAATTATTATAATAACTGCAATATTATGTGGCATTTACGTGCTTGTCATTGTGGACTATTACGAAACTATGTAGTTGTTAATGTGGGGTCTTGTAATAATAATAATTAATATATAATTATGTTTATAAATGTCAAGTAACATTTGTTGTTAAAATTTTATTTGCCTTCATTGCTGCCATTTTTAATTTTCATAATAGATAGTAGAGTATACCTAATGTTGCCAAAGCCATTCAGATGTTGCGTGCCAAATAAATAAACATAATTCTTCGATTAACTAAATTAGATGAGGGAATTTGAAAATTGAAACTTATTTGTTTTATCGTTTTTCCCTTTTTTAAAATGTTGTTTAAATTTGATTAAAAAAATATGAAAACACAACGGAAACCAACGATCAAAATCAAAAATATTCGTTTCAGTTACTCAGTAAAGTTATAATATAAAGTAAATGTAGCTCTACTGTGTTTAAATTTAACAGCCTGGATTTCAAAATTTTATCAGCGGCTTGCATGAATTTTTTTCTGGTCCGCATTAAGCATATGGTCCAGGCCAGAACATACACACTTGAAAAACTTCATCTTCTTTTTCCCAGCAATCGGCTAACTACACAAGTAATTAACCTAAATACCAATATAAAAAGCATGCATATAAAATATTTAATATATTTGAATAAATTTTATAGGAGTGGAGAGCAATTTGCTCGCTTGATTTATTATAACAAGCTAAGCTAGTAACAAGCTGAAAGTGTGTTGTTACATGATGTCGCTGAAACTACTGAAATGATTCAGTGTTATTTTGTGCAGAGTTTGTGGACCTGGAAACACAATAAGGAATTAACGACCTACATTTTATTCAGTAATGAACAAAGTTTTGAAAACGTGCTTACAATAACTTTCCGAGATAAGTACCTATAAACATAAATAAATTGTGTGTTTTCAGTCTAGTAGCCGACACGATAAGAATGCTTTATTATAAATACAGTCATCTGTAGTAATTTATGACGGTTTCATTTTGTACAATAAGAACTTACATTTTATCTGTTATGCCCATAACTTATGGGTAATTTTTGCGTGCAGCTCTTTGAACCACATGGGTGTTTCATCGCTCTTTGGATTGTCTTTCCTCTCCAATCCTTAGCATTCACGGAAGATTTTTTTGACCAGCATCACCATATATCTTGCATTGAACTGCCTGTAATCTTCAAGTTTTGGTTCAGATGAACACCGTTAAGAATAAGATGTGCCTTAAACGATTTGTGTCGCATCAATGACATTACCTAAAGTATTACAGGGCTTTCGACTCCCACATTTATTGCTATCCACTGCGTTTTCGATGTTAAATAGGTCATTACTATAGAAGTAAGAAAATAGTTATCTTTCTCTATTGAGTTGGTTTTCCTGTTGCTGACTGATTAGGACATATATAAAGGGCACTATTTGGATCAGAAGTCCATCTAATTGGACCTTCTGTCATGCTTTAATTTATCAAAAAGTAACCATAAATATAATGTAATGCTTTTGATAGTTATTGGGTCAAATTTATCAAAAGAAAAGATATGTCTCATTATTTTTCTGTTATGCGGATAGAATGCATTGCGACAACTAGAACAAATGTTTTATGCGAAAATCGAGACTTGTTATGTAATTTTGCTTCATATTTTACAGGTGGTAGATTTAGTAGAAGATTTACGAGACGGGACGGTGCTCTGTTCTCTCGTAGAAGCTCTACAGGGGCGAAAGCTAAAGGGCTGGAGCTCAAACCCTAGCAACCAGCATCAGAAGCTGGACAACTGCACCACCGCTCTGCAAGCCATCGAGGAAGATGGAGTGAAGCTTGTCAACATTGGTAAGAGAATTACTTAAACAATGTGATAAATCCAAACTAAACTTTATGGAAATGAAAATAGACTTTAAAATTTAAGTTGTGCCCCATCACAGAATGTAAGTACCGAGTTCGAATCGTGATTGAATCAATTCAGGAAATTAACTTTTCTTAGTTCACTCGAGTCTGTACGAGACTGTGTTAGGAGAATTCCCAGATTGTATCATCATCTGGCTTGTTACCTATCACTAATGGTACAGAATATTTCCTACCTACCTAATGCCTATAGGTAGAAGAAGCTGAAGCAGTGAAATAAATGTTTCTTTCATGTTTAGCTTCTAACATTTCTGCACAGGCCTACAACAAAATAGTACTTCTCATAGTGCAAATTAACAGCCCCACCTACCTTAGTAGATGCTTACAAATATTCTCAAAATAAACAAAGCGATCAGGCGCAAACACAATAGTCACACCTTCAGCCATTCATAATGACAACTAACACAAAGGCTCGTAATTGCCTTCCATAACGGGCAACGTGGACATCGCATGGCCACCTCAGTCGATCTTCGGCCTGATCTGGTCTCTCTACGAGTGCTACAGCTTTAAGAACAATCGTTTTCTTCTTCTGAATCGGTCCCTAACTGCTGAGGATCGTGATTCCCCTTGATTCCGTCAACAAGTGTCTAGCATCGGTCCCGTTCTGTAGCTTGGAGTGCATCGCTAACAAGTATTTTTAGCTCCTCTGCTATTTTGCCCGACGATAGTTTAGACTCCTACCTCTCGGTAGTTTTCCCTCATCCTTACCAGTAATCTTAAGGCGTTCCAAATTGTGTCCCTTCCCTTTTTTTCATAAAAGTGTCCTAAAGTTGGATCTGACGTTTTTAACGCCATCCATCGGACTTTTCATTTAACCCTCATTACCGTACCTCAGTTCCAAAGCGTTGTAATTGGACGTAAGTGGAAATGCCCCGGTGAGATGCTAATGGTGACAAAGATTTGTAAATCCCTTCCTTTACAGGCAACGTGGATATCGTGAACGGCAACCTCAAGCTCATCCTAGGCCTGATCTGGTCTCTCATCGTGCGCTATCAGATCGGCCGCAGCAAGTTCCCACCAAGGTAACAAAACTTTTTTTTTTCTAGATACGTAGTTTTAAGTACTCAACATTTATTAGATTATCATAATCTTCACTCATACAGGATGTATCATTAAAAAATTTTGTAAATCCCTTTAACACGTCTTCCACCAAGCATTCTGCATAACATTTGTTTTATAACTTTTGGAAATTTGCATGAAAAAATGACAACTTTTCATACAAAGTCGATCACATGACTTGTTCGTTTTGTATAAAGGGTCGAATTTTAGAAAATTTTTCAAAAGTTATAGAACAAATTGTTGTTCAGAATTATTGGTAGAAAACGTGGTTAAAGGGATTTGATTGGGAATTCCGTTTCCTTTAAGCCCTCAGGCTCTGACGCCCACTGTATAGTCACCGGGAGTATTTAAAGTACCTAATCCATTTTGTGTGATTAAGAGATAAAAATAATATTTGAACAGGTAATTTGAAAGGATAATTCCTGATACCGTTGACTTAAAAGACTTCCAAAAGACGAGGGCACTATTTCTTAAAAGACCGGCAACGCATTAGCAACTTTGATATCGCAAATGCAATGGTACCTAATTAGTGATCACTTTCAGTCTCAATCGTAAAAAAAAACATTTATTGCGCTTTTTTTATATATTGAGGACAATCAAAATGACCTTAATCCGCCTAATTGTAAGCGGCCGTGACATCCAAATATGAGGTTGACAGGTACAAAAGAACAAACTAATTACCAATTGAGTCTGTCATCTTCACCCTTAAGGCCTGCTGAGATTTTAATGAAAAAATCACGTTACCCATAACAAAATATACTTAAAATGTTCACCCGTGTTTAACTTCAACGCCATTGCAAATTAATAGTCAGGTTGAATTGCGGTTAACATGTTACATGTATAATCAAAATACAATACCGAGCATGTGAGCTATATGAGTCGCTAAAATGACTGCCAATATGACACTGTATAATTTAGCAGTCCATTTTGAACGCACATACACTTAATTAGGTTTTCGTTACATAAAATTATAGGTTCAGATTTATTAGAGCTACCAAAAGGATATTAGAATTTTCATACAGTTTTGGTAGGTACATCCAAAACCTACCAACTCAAGTCAGACCGTGGATACTTGGTCTAGTGGTTTAAGTATCGAGCCATGATCTCAGCGTCCCGGGTTCGATTCCTGGGTCGAGCAAATAATATGTTTCAAATTTTGCGAACGTATAGCGGTTTTTGATCACTACTAAACATCAATCCGCATTAGGCAAGCGTGGTGATTAAGCCTTATCCCATAAAAGTAGTGATAACTTGATTTCTACGATGGAGGCCTTTGCCCTGCAGTGGGACAGTATACGAGTATAGGCTGATATTTTTTACGTAAATACACGTATTATTCATGGAATCATAATTCCTACATGTTATTTAAAAAATCCTATCCTCGTGACCAATTAATACTGGTACCTAGTTTATTTGGTTTAAATAAACATGTTGCTGTATGTATCCTTCAGCTCAGATTGCAATTCATAAAATCCATAACAGTATTTATGGCATTATCGATTACGTTTTGAAATAAGATCATTATGACCACAAATGGCAGTACAAACATTCATGCGACAAATATATGGAACATTAGCGAAAACGAGCAGTGGCGTAAGTTCGACCATATTTGTAGACCGCACCTTTAAGTCTGTAGTCTAAGTGTGTGTATAGTCAACAGCAAAAGTAGATGATCAAAATCAAAAACTCTATACTCACTATTGAGCGGAGTTCGCGTCAGAACTGTATGGTGTCAGATTCATACAGTTCTGACGCAAACTCTGTATAGCCTCAAAGTGATTTAAAGTGAGTGCACCTGTTTTTGCGCGCACACTTTAGCACTAAGCATATCCGCGCCGTAGCTGAATATCGGTTGGAGGATTTGTTTATTTACTTATTTTATGCTCTAAGTGAAGGGACAAAAGAACAAATTCCATCGAAGTTGATCTCACGCCTCGTTAATATCACCTAATAGATTTTTCACTATGAAAAACCCTCATAAGGAGTGGTAATTGGAAAACTAGTGGTCTCAATAGCTAAAGTGCGAACACGTTCTTAACGCATGAGACACAAGAGCAATTAAAGCGACACGGGTGCGCGGGCGCCGACCATCTCGCACCACGCGCTTGCATCACAGTGAAGTAAACAAAGTAATAATAGTAAAAATAAACTTTTTATTACGCGGCTATGTGAAATACATGAACATCAAATCAATAAACTAAAGAAGTAATGCATACTTATGTAGGATGGAAAAACCGTTAAAATTCATAGCTACTTTTTAGCCGTCTTAGTTGCGATTCTACCAAACATTATCCGACAGTCGTAGCTATGGTATAAGGCAAGTACTATTAATGCAAGTACCAATATCATACCTATCCATAGATTTATCCTTCGGATGAAGATTGGTCGAATCGGGCCTTACAAACTTTTTCAAGGGCATTACTGCTGAAAACAAAAATTTATTCCTATTAAGAAAATAGGTTAAAATCTCAAAAAATCACCTTCCCATCACAAATGACTAGTTGTATTAGTTGTTGAAACGTTAAAAACACGACGTATAACTTGTTGCTTTTTCCTGAATTTTCATTTTACACGGTGAAGACTGTTCTCCACAAGCAATGAGTTGCTTGCAGCATTGGGCCGGTTTGACCGGAGTGATACTACAAGCAGCGCCTGAGCTGTGTTTTTGTCGAGTGAATGAGGGTACCGGAGGCCCAATTGGGGGGAAAGGGGGTAAAGCTTGACAGCTCACTTGTGACTCTACTAGTGTAGAAAATGTCTATGGGCTGCTGTATTCGCGAACTCGCGTAATATCAGGTGATTTGTCTACTTCTGCCACCTCTCACATAAAAAAGTTAAAAAAAATCTAAGAAGATAATAGAATTGGGCAAAGATTTCTTATTGTTATTAGATGCACTGTGCCCACCCAATGTGCATTTGCAACATTGTGTTACTTAAATATTACCGTTACTGCCTTAGGAGATTTATATCTGCAGGTTGTATCGTAAAATCATTTGTCGGAACCACCCACGGCATTTTTATGTACGTAATCTTATACTGGGTTAAGCCCACATGATTAGGAAGTAACAAATTTATTTTACTGATCGGTACAACAAAATACTTTTTAAAAAGTTGGCATTATTATTAATAGTAAGAAGTTCTCGTGCAATTAGCGCAACTCCGGGCTTCGATTTTAAATAAATAAATTTACACATCATACATTGACCTGACTCCGTACTAAGTAGCTCAAGCACTTGTATTACAGATATCAGACAACAGAGGATCACAAATATAATACTTCAATACATAATATAACACCCAGACACTGAACAAACACAAATGCTTGTCCACGGTAAGGGTCGAACCCATGACTTTTGGCGTATGAGGCAGGGTCACTACCAAGTTCAAAAGTTATATGTGCATATATTTACAGAAAGCTGATGATGTCCTGGCTGCAGTCGGCCCTGCCAGAGTGCAGAGTCTCAAACCTCACCAGTGATTGGAACAGTGGAGTTCTGTTGTCTGCTCTACTCGACCACTGCAAGCCTGGCATCTTCCCGCACTGGAGAGAATTGAGTAAGTACTAAGTCAGGGCCTTGTGGTAGATTTAAAATATGCCCAGATCTTGTGATGCTCTCAAGCTGCGCGAATATTTTTCTGTAACACTTTTCGAGCGCAGAAATAGACGCCGTGTGACAGACAGCTCCTCTTCGCGCATACATTTGTGCACAATAAATGTGCTGCGCCCATAGAGGATCTTTGAGGCTGGCAGCCATAGCTGAAAGCGGCTAGCGGTTGGCAGGAAACTATTATTGGCAAAGACATTGACCAAACAACAGTTAGCTAGCCATGTCATTTCTCATAAATCTAGATTAATATCGCATTGTGAGGATGAACCAGTAACATATTATGGCTTTACGGTCTGGCAACAATTCTATGTAAAGACAGCCAGCAAGCTGAATTGTATTCTTCAAGTAATTGCAACCATAATTGTATGATTTTTATTTAACCCAGCAAGTGGCAGTCTCTGTACATAGGTACTTAAGAGTGTTCTGCTATTCATTTAATAAATCTTAGTTAGTACTTTAACCATTAAAACAATTATTTGTTATCAAGCTCGGTGTCAGAACGTCAACTAGTAAATTTATATTGAAGCCATTGCAACGAAACCTTAGGCTGTCAGTCCATAATGTTGGTAGACGTCCTACGCAGCGCTTACTATGGAATAATCAACATATCATTGAATTTAATATCGATTTCCTCTTCCCAGACCGTCACGAGGCTGTAGAAAACTGCCGTCGTGCCATGAAGCTAGCCCACCGAGAGCTGAACGTCCCCATGGTGCTAGGAACCGGAGTACCTAGCCTCACCCTGGCTGGATGAGTTGTCCGGCATGACGTACCTCTCGTACTTCATGAAGCCTGGCTCGCCAGGGTACAGGGCCACGCTGGACTGGGTCAATTCGCGATTGGAGAGGGGGATCACGAACTTCACGGTACATAAGCAATATCTCCATTTGTTCCATTTTTTTCTTTTCTCTTTTTGTTTTTAAAATGGAATGCTACCGACCCAAGAGCCAACTACCTTATGCATACCCAGCCACAGGGGGGCAGCCGGGTTTTAACGAGAAACCGCGTAGAATCATATCTTTTTTTTATTACCGCAAGGGAAAACCTGCTACTAGGGTTGCTTCTCTCTCATCATCTGCATTTGTTCCTTAATTCAATAGAAAAAAAGATCCGATTGGTCTGATAGGTACCCCTATCGAAAGGTTTCAAAGGCCAAACAGCAGTAGCTTCATAGACTTCATAGACCAAAGTCGTCACTTCGTCCGAAGTGACGACTTTGGACGCAGATAGGAATAACGGAAATAATATTTGAATAATCTTTGCAGACCGACTGGAACGACGGCCGAGTGGCAAACGAGCTGGTGCGATCCATGGGAGGTCCGGCCCCGCCTCCCAGCAGGCTGCGGCGCGACCCGGCTCGGTGGGAGGAAAATAACCAGCAAGCTATAGACGCCGCAAAGAAAATTGGTAACTATTCTTTTAAAGGACGTCAGGTGCTAATTTAATGGCAGCCATTAATAGGAAAAAAGAAGTCTTGTAGGCTGTTCCGTTGGCCAGATGTTAATATAACATTGGAGGCAGTGAGAAGTACTGTAGTAGGTAAACGATAGATACCGTTCATAGACAGCCACAATACTAATAGAGTCACAAGTCCACTGCCAACATTTTAACCCACTTTTCCCCCCGACTGGACCACCGGTACTCTCGCTCTTTATGTCTTCTTCTTCTATCTTCTTTTGGCAAATAATCCAATTTATAATTTACCAATCCTTTGTATCATCCCAGGTGTCCAACCAGTGCTCTCAGCTAAGGACATGAGCCAGAATGACGTGGAGCACCTAGGAGTGATGGCCTGGGCTTCACAGTTCCGCAATGTTCCACCAAGGCCACCGGTGCATGACATGCTCAGGGTTGCCCTGGACTCCACCTCGGGGAGAGTTGGAGAAGAGGTAAGAGACAATAAAAATTGTTAGTAGACGCATTTATCTAGTATGAGACAGGGTGTTTAAGGACACGTGGTAAAAAGGAATGTTTCTAATACGCCTTGTACTTATTTCCTGCCTGCGTTCTTGAAAAACATAACCAAAAGTGAAGTAATAATAGTCTAGATAACGTAATCATTTTCTCAAAATCTGCTTTCATTCTTTTTAGAGGTCCTGATAACTCGGGTTGTTAAAGTTTTCCTTGATAATATCTATGTTAATTTCAAGTTTTTTTAGTAAATATTTATCTCTTTCAGACGTACATAAAAGTGGAATCATTATCTAGCGAGCTGTCAATATCTGAAGTGAAGGTATCCATAGTAAATCCGTTGGAACAAGAGTCTAGGCTAAAACTGGACTCCCGGGGCTCTGGAGAGTTCATACCGGAACACGCTGGGATGCACGAGATCGTTCTCACTGTTGACGACATTAGGTAAGTTTAATCAGGACTTCAAAGAGTTGGTAAACAAACAAGACACATACGGAAGACCTGGATAGCGATCATGATCAGCCTGTCTCAGTACACTGCTGGATATATTCCACCCCAATGTTCGTCATTTCACCATGTCTTCGGCTTGGCGCATCCAGTCTTTCACCATGTCTTCGGCTTGACGCACCCAACGGCTTTTCGCAGATCGTCACTCTAACCAGAGCAACTAAATCATAGTTACACGTTTCAGAAGAAATAGAAAATAGAAATAGAAATATTCTTTATTCAATTTAAGTCCTTATAGAACATTTATGAATGTCAAATATTATGTAAGCTACCGCTAGAAACTATCCGAAACGTGCAGGTTTCCTCACGATTTTTTCCCTCACCGTCGAACTAGTAGAAATACGCACATAGATTTGTAAAGTCCAAAGTACTTTATTTTCCACTGATCAACCATTTCCTTCTTATTCAAACAAATAAAACAATTTATGTCGCAACATAAAAGACGTATTTAAGATTTTGTGTTAATAATAGGTTGTCGAACATAATACGACATGTCCGACATAAGATTTTCTTATAAACATAGACAGATACCTATGTACGTGTTTGTGTGCTCTCTTCCAATTAATAGTAAATGCATTGCCACATAATTAACAGGCATAGCGGCCACCTCTAATGTCAGAGCTTGGCAGTTTCTCCCGTATGTGGTTTGCGTGCTCCTGACATGACATGACCTAGGCACGCCTAGGCATCATATCTAGCGCCTTTGTTATTTGGAAAGACGTTGCATGCTGTAAATTATCGATGAAATAGCATTATACATTAGGTATGGTTATTTGGTACCTCTTGTAACTCAATTTAAACCACTCAGCTGATTTGCTGACGATTACCAATAACATGTCGACGAGTAATCTTTAAACTATTTTTTCTTGTACAAGTATGAATAATATTGCAAATTTATTATTTAAAGAACAATTATCTAGCGCAGCAGAACCTACTGATATTTTTCATTTAAATGAGTATTTACTCTCTAGGGTCGACGGAAGATATTTCTTCAGGGTCCTACCCAGACTTGTGATGGTACCACCACCAGGCATGGCGCCTTGTGCGGCTGGTAGCATCGTCGAAGTACTAGTCAGCGCTACTGGTGCTCCAAGAAGAGAAGACATAGATGTAACAGCTCACTCTCCTAGCGGAAGAGCTGTGCCTTTGGAGGCACGGCATCCCCCACCATCAGCGCCGGGAACTACTGCGTCCAGTGCCACTTTCCAACCAGATGAAGCTGGCACGTGGACTATTGCTATTACCTACAAGGGAGAACATATTCAGGTAAGATTCTTTATATTCAATTCCCATCACAAATTGGAATTTTCACATTCCAACCCCTTTTTTTTCTGATGGAAAGAACAAGGAAAAATAACCACACAAACTGGGTTCCAGTTATCCAATTAAGTATATCAGCGTTCTGTCCATAATATATTTATGCAAAATAAATAAATAAACAAACCGTTAAGTAGTTATTATTGGTTTTCTTCATAATCTCATTTTAATGTAGGCAGTCTCTACAAACTGATTCTTCTTCTTTGATCCCTCAAATGAAGGGTCCTAACCTCCTACGTTTTAAAATTGACAGGAACTAGTTATCGCGATCTTGCGCAATTCTAATGTGCCGTCGCGTCCGTTGTAACTGCAACCTGAGCTCTGGATCAGGCTGAGGTCAGCCAATATACTGAGCCAATATAAAAAAAATCCTCGTGAAACGGCATGTCCAATTTCTTAACAAAGTTATCGCACCATCGGGCAGGTCTATGACCTCGTGGTCTCTTGCCGGTTCATTAGCCGATTAGGATTAGGCACTCTTCCTATACTACATATTATCCTGATTAGCAATCAACTTTAAATAAAGTTCCGTGAACCATCACCATTCAAACAACACTAAAACTCTCTTTGGATTCCAGGGAGGCCCATTCACCTGCGAAGTCTTCGACCCTGCAGGGGTGCGGCTAAGTCCAGGAGCTTTGGAAGGCGCCGAGCCCCTCAAGCCTCACTCGTTTGAGCTGGACACCAGTGGCTGCGGAGTCAAAGGAGACTTGCAACTGGATATCGTCCATGACAAGCGGAGTGTGATGTGCGCCCTGGAGAAGCTATCCGCTACCAAATACCGCGCTACTTTTATGCCTAAGGCACCCGGAAAACATAGGGTCAGTATATCATCTATGTATACATAATCCTTGTTGATAATACGAACTTTCTTTTTTCTTGTGTTGGTCACATGATTTTTATACGTTGGTGACTAACAGATTTTTTTTTCTATTTCAGTTATACATCTACTTTAATGGTTACGATGTGCACGGATCCCCGCACATGTTTAGAGTGGGATCACGATCGAAGAAACCACGTGATAGCTCTAGTCCTTCTCCGGCTTATGCGAGGATATCCAGTCCAGGTAAGGATGTAAAAGACAAGAAATCATTGTAGTACTGTAACTTTTTTTTGCGATACTGTCAAAGAGCCTCATCTTTCAATATTGCTTCCAGTGACTCGCCTGAGATCAGAGAGCCCTCTCAACAATTTCAACGTATACGAATCAAACGCAACGAAGCATAACACGAGCTCAATAGATCGGCGCGAGGAGCGACGTGACTCGACCGATTATTACAAGTCTTTCTCCGACATCAAAGAGAAAAGCTATGACGTCACTGATTCTACCTATTCGAGGGTGAATAAAAGAGAGCCCTTCAGATATGGGTCTGAGAGTCCTAGGAACCGGACAGCGAGTCCGATCACAACGAAGCACCTCGGCAACGGGTCACGACTGGACATCAATAGGTCCACCAGTCCGTTCCGGGCGACTAGTCCGTATCGAGCGACGAGTCCGCTTGGCCGTAGCAGTCCGTTGACGAGGAAGGATAGTCCTCTAAATAGGACGGCTAGTCCAATTAATAGGTAAGTTTTTATTTTACATGGTGTTTACCTTTAATAGGTGAACTAGTGTGCAAAAGAATAGGATATTTTTCAATTTGTTGTTTTGACTGTGCTAATAATATTAACGCAGTATGTATTTAGAAGCAGCAATTCTGAATTATCAGGATAAATTGTTGGCATTTAAGGGCATCTCTTATTATTAGCTTGATTGGTACCTTCTATGAGAAACTATAGAACTGGTATCTGTATAAGTATAGTATAGAAATGAAAGCCGAAATAAACGAGTTCTGGAGTAGACACCGGGTCTTGGTGAACGTAAGATGGAGTGACAATAGAAGATCAATCAAACTTGCAATCATTTGGAGAGGTCTATGTCCGTCTAGCAGTGGATTGCAACAGGCTGAAGATACCTGTTATTATTTCATCAAATGTAATTGTGTGTGCAATAGGTACATTTTCCATTAGTTACAAGTACCTGCAGCACATACAATGGACATAAGCAACTCTAGCTTTGAATAGACTAGAATCCAGTTCGGTCGCTTGCGATTAATAAAATAACATTGCCAGCATCAATAGAGCCACAACTCCGTATTGCCTTGTCCACTAACGAGGAGAGATGGCCCTTTGAATCGGACAGTAGTCAGTCCAATTAACAGTTCCCTGCAGGTATGAACAGTCAGTGACATATCACACTTTACGGTGCAAGCAATATTGAATCTTATGTGTCCAAATCTAAACCTGCACAAAGGCTAGGAAGTCTAACTTGATGACATGACGTGTGTACGATATGCGGCAGATGCAAATGACTCGGGCATCAACCTTTGGAAACTTTCCACTTTGTAGCATTCGGATTGGAATAACCCCAGCTCTTCAGAAGTTTTTTGGCAAAAATTTGGTTTGCTGTCAGATTAGTTGGCATACTCGTTTATCAAAATGGAATCACGAGGGGCAAATTTGGTGGCCGTAAACTCTTTCCTGAAACTTTGAATTAGAGTGCGTCTAACGCCAATGTGAATGGGTTTATCAGAATTAAAAATACGAACTAGTACCTATTCACGTTGAAATGAGATGAAAATAAAGGTATACATTGCGACACAGTCAAGGGCCCACTGTTGACCCTTAAGTCTTACAGTGATTAATGCATTAGTAAAAAAATATTATTCACCATTGAAAATTACAAAGTCTTACAGGAATTAAACACAGAAAAAAAGGGAAAAGGTATTCAATCTTCAAAGAATTTACAAAGAAAAAATATGAAACATTCTATTTGAATGTCGAAAAGAAAAATCAAGAAGCATCTGCAGTAGGAAGCACTTTCGTATCCTTTCATTTGGTACCAAAATCGCCAAGAGGATTTTCGTGAAAAATTAAAAATTAAACCAATCCTCAGGCCAACAGCACAAGTTCACAAATAAACGACAATGTTTGTAATCAATATTCATAACTTTTGTCCTAAATCCGGGCGAGACAACTCGAGGACAAAAGTTAAATTCCTTAAAGAACACTTTCGCGTTAATAATTATGAGGCGTGAATATTTTTTTCCTTGGCAAATGTTTTCTTTTAACACAGTTTAGATTTTTCCAGTAGAATAGGTACGTAGGTATGTTTTTACCTTAAAGGTTAACATTTCTACTTTAGTTTTCGGGGCGTTGGCAAATCGGTGCGTCGAGCAGTCACTCTAAAACCCCACTCATATATACAGATCTGTCAAATACCTTGTGTG
The DNA here is from genome assembly GCA_014851415.1 of Cnaphalocrocis medinalis. Lineage (NCBI taxonomy): Eukaryota > Metazoa > Arthropoda > Insecta > Lepidoptera > Crambidae > Cnaphalocrocis > Cnaphalocrocis medinalis. Next base: position 8,330,818 of record CM026276.1, read on the forward strand.
TGACCAATATATTCTCACCTTTGCCAACCAATATTGTTTAAATCATTACTCCTGTCTGTTCTGTATTTCGGAAATTCTGCATAAAACTTAGAAAAAAATAAAAATAAACGAATATTTTATTCTTTCATTTGTTATTATGTATTTGTGACCTGATTGTTACCGTGACCGTTATGTCATGAAGCACGCACGCCAATTTAAACCTTCGGTAGTGGCGTCACGGGCTGATTGCCTCCCTCCGTGGACAAAGATCAACAAATTTTCAAGCAGATACTTTTATTAGATGATGGACACGCGGTGACTGTGACGCAATAGTCACAATGATAAAAATCATAACTGCGCGTTATCTTTTCTTTTTGTTAATAAAGTCACCGCGGTGTCGCAATCGTCAAGACATTCTGAAACTCTATTTACTGTGATTTTAACTTGGCCCTTTGAAAACAATTTCGTTGGTACAAAAAGTTTTATTTCCAGAGTTCGACGGCTATTAGGCGAATTTCCAGGTCGCTGTTTACCAAGTCAGTTTTAAGCCAGGCTGCCAACAAAATAGGTCTCCCATATTTTTCGCTATAAATCAGTTTTCAATCAGTCCTCCGCGCAGTGAATATGTTACCGTTAAATAATCCGAATCGTATATTGTTAAATTTCCCAGGAAAGCTAATTTTGACTTTCCAAAAATAACAAACTGCAGTTAAAGTTAATACTTAAACGGTGTTAGGTTTATTTTTCGACAATAGGTTAGGTCAGGTTACTCGTGAACCCCACATCGGCTGGCGCAATGTGGCGCAGTTCTAATTAAATCTAAACTATTTTCGAAAATAAAATTTAGCACAGCTTGTTATTTTCCGGAAATTTAACAATTAACGGTTCTGAATATTTTACGGTGACATATATAAATCAGAGCTTTTCATTTGCAGTGACTGCCATGTTTTCTACTTTTACGTTGGAGTGTACCTTGGCATCAGAAAAGCATTTAAAAATATACATACTTACTTACCTACCTTGTAGTCGCTAGGATTAAATGCCCGGGTCAGATCAAAAAAATACCTGAGTTTTGTACCTAGTATGCAAAAAAAAACATAATCTAATTATATTAAAATGGAAATTAACTCGACGTATATTGCATTGTATTGTACTTACTGCTTGACGTTTCGACTACGTTGCAGCAGTCGTAGTTACAAGCGAACTGGGCGGGTGTATGGCCCAATACAATGTGCTTCAACAAACGTCGCGTTGATTCCCCTATGTATGTATGTATGTATGTATGTTCATCTGTTTCCACGTAACTTCTAAACTACTTATTAGATTCGACAAAAGACATATCATTATAAGCGTATATTTTATTTTATAGTTATAATGCAACGCGAAAATCTAAAAAAACTAAAAAATTCTTCAGGGTAAGCAGTCCAACAGACAGAGCGAGCCCGATCACGACAACGAAGCGAGTGGTGGAGAAGCGATCCAACTACAAGATGTACAGCTCCTTCGGTGGGTCCCAGGACAACCTGGACCAAGGCAGCCCTTTCGCGTCTCTCGAGAGCGACCGCGTTAGAAGACTCGGCAGTCCAAGTGAGTTTTTTTTTATGTGATTGGTAGCAGACGAGCAGGCGGATCACCTGATGGTAAGCAATTGCCGCCGCCCATGGACACATGCAACACCAGTGGAGTTACAAGTGCGCTGCTAACCTTTTATCCCCTCCCCCCCCCCCCCCGATGGGCCTCCGGTACCCTCACTCACTCAGCGAAACACAGCACAGGAGCTGCTTCACGATGAGTTGATGCTGTTTTACCGCCTTAGGCCAGGAATATCATAATTTTTTATAAAATATGACTTTTATTGCTTGTATGTGTACAGGTTTGTATCTGTGAACGTTTACATCCCTTTAACCACGTGTTCTATCAACCATTCTGAACTGTGACTGTAGGTAGTAAATACATTGTTAGGCTTCATTATTGCCTATCTTTTGAAATAATCTGCAATATGTGTTCGTTTGTGACAGACACTGGAGATCCTGGAGGGAAGTCATATGCTGGTAGAAGAGATTCATGGGATACTGTTGAGAAGACGAGGCAGATGATGAGTGCCAATCGGTGAGTTTAACCCCTTTTTTCCCCAAGGAACATAATCTCAAAAGAGTGGTCAGCGAATTGATTCAGTTCGTAAGGAAATCCTTTTTTCTTGAAAGAGGCGACTAACGTGCTAGAGGGTCACCTGATGGTAAGTATACCTATCACGGCCGCCCATGAATATCTGCAAGCTCAGAGGAATGTCTCTCCTTGGCGCAGAATGTTTTTTTCTTTAGTATAATGGCTTCAAGATGTTTTTCGGCTGCTCAAAAAGACACAGTGTTACCACATTTTCATACGTATTTTTGACGCACACTTCATACAGAAATATAAATCTGCCGAAGTATTTACAGCGTTTCATGATTTCTTTTTTTTTGCTCGTCATTAATCTATTCTTTATTTGAAACAACGTGAAAAACAAAACACTCTCAGTATATCCATCCAACTCAAAAGGGCAGCAACATTTATCACCTCAAATAACTCTCCATGCAATTCAAAGAGCTATTCATCAAACGCTCTGAATACGCCACTCGTCCGCAGGCTGGAATCCCCGGCCCGGTATAATATCATATATTTAAATATTTTGTACATGAAAGTGGGTTGCGGGTCACTTTAAAGCGACCACGCTTGTCGTCCCGGGCTCGAACCAAAATTTGTACCTACTTGAGTTTTTCTGTTGAGAGATTCTCTGTGTATACCCGAAGTCTGGAAGTTGGCGATCTTGTACCGTACCTCGGAAAGTACACCAAGCCGTTGGTTGTGGCTCTTCCGTCTTCGGTCGAGCCACTTTCGTTTCCCATCGAAATAAGATAGTAAGGGAATAAATAATGCACTTGTGTTTGCGCATGATAGCACTTGAGCACTATAAATAGGCATTTAATTTAATGTAAACAGACACTTGTGTTTACAGACATCAGACAACAGAGGAATTGCAAAAAAATTTACACCCAGACACTAAAAAAACACAAGTGTTCATCACACGAATGTTTGTCCTGTAGCGCTACCATGAGTTGACATCTAAAACTGACATAACGTAAACTATTGCTCTGTCTCTTTCAAATGCATCACAATGAAAGAGACAAAGCGATAGTTTTCGATAGCGAGTATAGTATTTCAAACTCATGGTAGTGCTACAGATTGGAGATCGTACATACAATCTTTGGCGTATGAGGCAGGGTCACTACGCTGCCTCATACGCTGCAAGATTAAAAACGGTTCGATCGAGGAAAGTTTCTGTGACCCAACACTTCTTATGAGGCATTGTCTGATGTTTCTATTTGTTTACCTCAGGTTGGAGTCCCCCGACCGACAGAGCACGCTAGACCGGGAGACGCGCAGGAACACACAGCTAAACAAATTCACGGATTTCTCGCGCGACTCGTTCAACCGTCACCTCGACCGGCTGGCTGACGACAAGGACTCGGACACTTACTCCAGTCGGGTGAGTGATTAGATCATGAAACTGTCTGAGCAGTCTAGACTAGACTGCAGTGTAGCGGCGCACTCTTCGCAATCTACCGCAAAAACCCGACGACCCGTTTAGCGCAATGGTTTGAGCGCCGGTTGAGACGTAAGGGTCGCGGGTTTGATTCCCTCACCAACACAAATGTTTGTTGATGAAACAGATATTTGTGTTGGGTCTGGGTGTTTGTGGTTCCTTCGTTGTTTCTGGTTTCCATAGCACAAGGGAAAACCTTAGTTTGGGACCAAAACAATGTGTGTGATGTTGTCTCAATTTATAATAATAATAATAAAACGGTTGATCGTATGAAAAAAGAGTTTGAACAATAGTTGTAGAGAATTTAATTCTCTACAATTTTTATGATGCAAATCTTGAAGTAATAGAAAGCGAGATATTGGCGAAAAAACGATTTATTGACCTCGCTGATACGTTCAAGATAACATTGGAGTCTTTTGAGAGACCATTTCGAATGACGAAAGAAAAGTTTATACCAATTTACGGCTTATTTATTATCTTTCATTCCGAGGTGAAACCCCGTACCCTATTTTGAGTTACTAAATGGTGTTGTAGGTACTGTGAGGGTCACGCTTCTGCATGACTGAGCCTGATCGACTGGAATGATACTTTGGTCTCTCAGGTGAAGTGTAAATTTGTGGAGGCCCAATCGAAGGGAAGGGGTTTGACTGCCTATAAGGAGTGACAATCGCTTACTGAGTAAAAATGCATTAAAAATTTACCACTGATCTAATGATATCTAATAATACCTACTATCCCTATAGGAAAGTGTATCGATGCTCGCTATGGTTCCAATATTACGACCTCAAAATACTAGTCGATTTTGTCAGTTCGATACGTAATTCATACAATTCGACTTCGCCTTATATAATGCAAATGTAATCTAATGAACAAGTAGTTAAAGTACTTTACACAAACTTAATATAATGGAAATAAGCAGCTGACTACATAACGTCAGGATGTTTGTTTAGCTCAGAGCTAGTAAACAGAAACTCATGCAAGAAGACGTTACATAGTTACTTGCACAAGGAAAATATTGCAAGAAAGCTTCGGTGCTTGAGTAATAAGAAATTCTTTGCTCCTTTTTATTGCCAATTACAAAGCTGCATTTTATAGCGCTAGGATATCTAAGTTAGATCTAGGAGCAGCCGTCTGTTGGCTTTCAACGTTTTTATTATTATATAGGTCGCTATTTAAAGCACAACAACCCATTTTTTTATAATTTTCAATGTATTTGCATTTTGTTCTGATACCCATACGCTTAAACCATAATTGAGGATTTAGTGTGTCTGGCAATTATAATGAAGCGACTGCCGTTTGATTTTTCCAACCCCTAACAGGGAGCTAGACAAACTGAGTCATGGTTACAAGTTTCATAAGCTATTCGAATCGTGTATGTTTTATTCCTCACCGCCGAGCTAATGGTAGAAATATGCATATTTATTTAAAAATCTATAGGTGCATGATCGTCTTTGAACCACGACGCCCCGTATGGATGGCGCATTACTATCCACTGAGCTTCCATCTCCTCCATCCATCTGAGTCTAGTAAACCAAATATAAGATGATCATGAGGCCAACTTTTAACCCCTGTAACCCCCTTTCTTCCCCGATTCGACCCTCACTTGATTGACGTAATACGTACAGCACAGACGCTTCTTTACGCGGTCTTGTGTCAGGCTGTGCTAACACTTCGGTCGAACCGACACATTGGTTAAAATTTGCTACATTGAAAGGTCTCAGGTGAAGAAGATAGTCTCTATCAAATTCAATTACTTTTTCCTAACAAGTTGTTACTCTTCTTACAGCAGGAGGTCAGCAAGCGCGAAGTCCGTGAGAGCTCCTACGTGGTGCGAGACTCCTCGTACAGCAGCGTTGAGGAGAAACACCAACAGCAGTCTTTTTTATCCAATAGGCCCCCCCGCGACCCTACCGGGGGGGCCCGCTCTGAAACGGACGCAGCACACGCCCGTTTTAGGTAAGGAAAATTATTGAATACTAATTTTATTAGTGGACTTGGCTCTTTTTTACCAGCTTGTAAGAGACCATAGCATTCAATGGTCACTGGCAAGGTAGACGGAAGGAAACCCAGAGGTCGTAGCCCAATGAGATGGTAACCAAGTACGCTCGATGCTGGGCACCAAGCCGCATGATGCCTTCCAGGCTGCAAAAGATAGAGGCAAATAGAGGACCGTCATAAAGGAAAAATTGAGCTCAACGGGAGGAATCACGACCCTCAGCAATGAGGAATATGACTAGAGGAGGTGGAGGAAGAGACCATAAGACGAATTCGCTTTATTGTATTTACCAGACTCACTTTATCCAGGATCACAGAGTCAGGTTCACTCAGGGTACAGAAGATCCAATTAGGGGGAAGGTTGTTAGCGCGCTTGTAACATCTCTGGTATTGCGAGTATCTATAGGCGACAGCAATCGCTTACTACCAGGTGATGCAGATGAATCAATCGGTACTACCTATCACTCAAGTAAAAATTATCAGCCTACATACGGTCCCACTGCAGAGCATGCCCCATCATAGAAATCAAGTCATCGCTATTAAGATAGGCTCGCTTCACGTCACCAACCTTGCCTTACACAGTTTGGTGATCTCAAAACCGATCTAAGTTCGAAAAATTCGTATTTTTTTTTGTTAGACCCTGGAATTCAATAAGGTCCCAAGATCACGGCCTGTTACTCAAACGACTAGACGAATGGAAGGTTACCTATCACATAAAAATGAAAAAACCCAATGTAGCCTCTTTTGCAGGCTCAACAAATTAAAAGTATAAAAGGTAAAATTGCAAGTCTTTGAAGAAAAACCACAGAAGAAGCATGCGAGTATAAGATGAAATATTTCTCATCTATTTCCAGCACAAAGGCTACGCATGAATAAATTCACTGCACTTTCTATTATCACGTTCAGGACCCTCAAAAGGCTAGCAACATTATTCATTTTACACAGTTTATACAATACGACCTCTTTATGAAATTGCAGTAGGCTAGAAAAATGTTTTGAAAAAAAGAACCAATTTTAATATAACTTATAGAAAGTTGTATGTTAGCGAGATATTAATTACCGAGATGCGAAGTGCGCATCTTGCACCATGATCACGAATAGGCATGATAACAGTTATTAAAAATAACTTAAATACATACCTACTATTTATTTATTTTATTTTATTAGGAAGACCAGGATTTTACATTTCATATTATATGTTTAATAGCAGTAATTACAGAAAATATCACTTACAGGTAATTGGATAGGAAACTATTTCGACTAATTGGATTTTTTTTTACATTTTATGCGGTTTATAAAACCACCCGCCCATTAAATTAATCGTGTAACTTGGAATTTTGACAAACACTTGAAACAAAACACGCAGTGATTAATATTTATTTTTATAAAAAAGCTAAAAATTCAACTTCCGGTTAATATTATATATGAGATGAAATCTCATTTATCTATTATATAATTTTTTTAGCAATATCCTGCTTTGAATTTTATTAGATCGTCAAAATGAATACACTTCAAAGATTTCATACCTGATCTTGAGTATCTTATTACCCTCTGCCCCTCATAATTACACAAATTAATAAAACGTTAATTTTAGCCTGGGATAGAAAACTGTGGCGTTACCTTAGCTTATCAGTGGTTTGAGTACGGGGCGTTATCTCAGGGCCCTGTTCATTCCCGGGTCGAGCAAAAGTATGTTTCGAATTTTTCGAACATAGCTCGGGTTTGTGATCACCAATCCGCATTAGTCAAGCGTCGTGATTAAGCCTAATCCCATCATAGTAGCATTGACTTGATTTCTATGATGGAGGCCTATATACTGTCCCACTACAGGGCAAAGGCTTTGTAGTAGGACAGGGCCTTAGCCTTAGGACAGTGTATAGGCTGAAACTATACTATGGATTAGGGTCGAATAAGTAATAATACGTTTTCTAGACTTCGACGATATATTCGAAATTAAAAATATCTGTAGCTGTAAAACTACCATGACAGCGCGGTTGGGATCAGTTTTTCCAAAGCTTTCAGTACCTATAGAATTGTGTATTAGAGATTATATCGATGATAATGGTACCGCTGTGTTTATACACTACGGTATCTTAAGAAATAATCGACTGTAATTTGCAACCTTATGTTGTACAAAATGAAGGTCTTTCATTTTATTTTGTACAGTACCTGAAGGTGGAGGGAACGACAAAATGAAATAACTCGTCTATCCTGAAAATATGAATCTGTTGTAGAGAGCAGACGTTTTCACGACGCTGTAAATTTTACACCAGTATCTACACTATTGGAGCAATTTTTATTGTAAGAAATATTTTCTACACAGTATGAATCTTACTGGGAGGTAACTTAATTTAAAAATATTTCTCTCACCTGAGCGTCGTCTGTCGTATTACATGAGGGTACCACAGGTATCGCACTTTATTATAGAGACGCATTATCGAATCGAGATTTTATATTTCACTCGATCGAAACCTATACATGTCTCTATAGAGACGATAATACGATCGACAGACGGTTGAATTTTATGTTCACACCAGTTCACCCCTGTCAAAACCATCAAGGTGTTTTTACTACACGATAACCCACCTTTATTTTTACCCAACATGAAATGCTGGTGCTTTAGTTTTATATACGGTTCACATGTTTTTTATGCTGAAGAGGTATTTTTTTATGCTAGAGTCGACAAACGATCAAACGTCCGAATACCCGGATGGTAAGTTATCACCGCTGGTCATGAACATCTGCGAAATTAGAGAGGGCGATAATGAGTTGCCGGACTTTTGGATAGGAGTAGATACGCTCTTTTCTTGAAGATCCTTGTCGTCGCCGTTGGGCAATACTGCTACACCTAAATCGATCCACAAACTACTCGGAAGAAACACAACTAGAAAGTTCCACGAAAAACACACAGTAACTAGAACCGCGATCCGTCAAGATGAAAGAATGTAATGACTATCGCCTATTAATATTATAATTAGAAGCACTACAGTTAATTGACATTATTGTTTTAATTAGAAATGATTGAGATTAAAATCTAGGTTTTTTAAACACAGTTTGCCAGCTACTCTTATAAAGCAGCTTTCATGCCTTTTTTACTATAATTTGAAGTGTTTCGAACAATTTGTAACGTACGGTACCCACAGATAGTGTAAAAGTAATGGTGCGTCACTTGAATGCGCCCGCACATAACTATCGCCTATCCTCTGAAAAACTGTCATAACGCAAAAAAACGTAAGTTGTAAAAAACGCGTATGATACTTTGTTTCTCAATTATATTTACTGCTTACTTATTAATGCTGTTCTTAAACACTTTATTATTTTAACTGATGTCGAATTCAATAATCTTGATTCCAAAATATAAAGTAATACGCATTTATAAAAGAAATATTAATGTCTAAAATGTGTTACGATAGTTTTTCCGAGGACGTGCCAATATTTGGGTCCTTAGTTAAATCATTATAGTTATAGCAATAAAATAATTTACTACGCAAAACTAACGTATTCATCTCTGTTTGTTCCAGACCAATACAAAGGGATAACAATAAAGGTGCCAAAGGAGTAATCGTAAAGCCGAGCTACAAGGGGGCCGTGGGCCAACCTGTTGAGTTCATAGGTAATGCCACATGAGAGCCATTCGGCGTCTGTATGCCAATTAGAGTTACAAAGGTGTATTCACGGGAGCCTTTACGGCTAATACTAATCAACAACGTGAAAACATGATGAAACAACGGAAAAACAGAGCAGTAACGGGAGGATTTTGTAGGCGCCTAGTGGAGTGGGGCTAGAATAATTGGACACAGACAAGTATGTTACTTGTGAATTCTGTGCAAAATGCAGCCAGTTAAATACTAAATGATTCGATCACACACAAGTGTTTTTCACACGAATCTTTGTCCAGTGTGGGGATTGTTTAAACTAATTGGAACTAAATATTTCCACGAGTAGGTAGGTATATGCGTGCTGCATAACACCACTCTACTCACAAATTTTGCGAACATTTATTTATACTTATAATGAAAATTGTTTCGTAGTTTCGGGAACATAGATTACGAGAAACGCAATAAAATTTTAATAATTTTGAGAATTTTGTATCGAATTTCATGGTAAATGATTTTTCTGCGTATTCTATAATGGAAAATATTGACTATGTGCATATTTAATTACATATTCATTTGTTTTTTTCCATTTTCACGAAATTATTAATTTTAGATTTGTTTGATCGACAATATGGATTCACGTAATATTTAAATAGTAAAGACTACTTTTAGGATTGTTAGATCGAAAATATAAAAGATCCAACGACACGGTATTCACATTCAAATCTATAACCGCGTCCTTTTCGCTCATGAACTTTATCTCGTGAAGTGTGCTAGAGACACCGGCATTTTGGTGGCAAGATCTATGCGACCTCTCGGATGACACTGGTAATCCGTCCCTTTTCAACGCTTCATTCTCAGTTCTGTGTTATGTGACGTTAAAATTCCTTGGAGTTAGACTGGAGCTTGACCAGTTCCGTGCATCCCCTTGGAGATACGATACTCCGCCGCTTTGCAACGTTCCATTCACAATCTTTGTGTGACGTCATAATTCCTTCCCAGTGGACTGCAGCGCAGCAGGCCCCGGCCACCTGGAGTTAGAGGTGTCTGGCGGCAACGGAGCGTTGGTGGCCAGTTCCGTGCGTCCCCTTAGAGGATATCGAAACTCCGCCGCTTTGCAACGTTCCATTCACAATATTTGTGTGACGTCATAATTCCTTCCCAGTGGACTGCAGCGCAGCAGGCCCCGGCCACCTGGAGTTAGAGGTGTCTGGCGGCAACGGCGCGTTGGTGGCCAGTTCCATGCATCTCCTTAGAGGATATCTAAACTCCGCCGCTTTGCAACGTTCCATTCACAATCTTTGTGTGACGTCATAATTCCTTCCCAGTGGACTGCAGCGCAGCAGGCCCCGGCCACCTGGAGTTAGAAGTGTCAGAGGGCAACAGCGCGTTGGTGGCCAGTTCCGTGTATCCCCTTGGAGGTACGATACTCCGCCGCTTTGCAACGTTCCATTCACAATCTTTGTGTGACGTCATAATTCCTTCCCAGTGGACTGCAGCGCAGCAGGCCCCGGCCACCTGAAGTTAGAAGTGTCAGAGGGCAACAGCGCGTTGGTGGCCAGTTCCGTGTATCCCCTTGGAGGTACGATACTCCGCCGCTTTGCAACGTTCCATTCACAATCTTTGTGTGACGTCATAATTCCTTCCCAGTGGACTGCAGCGCAGCAGGCCCCGGCCACCTGAAGTTAGAAGTGTCAGAGGGCAACAGCGCGTTGGTGGCCAGTTCCGTGTATCCCCTTGGAGGTACGATACTCCGCCGCTTTGCAACGTTCCATTCACAATCTTTGTGTGACGTCATAATTCCTTCCCAGTGGACTGCAGCGCAGCAGGCCCCGGCCACCTGGAGTTAGAGGTGTCTGGCGGCAACGGCGCGTTGGTGGCCAGTTCCGTGTATCCCCTTGGAGGGCACCGGTACTCTGCTGCCTTCTCGCCGCGCGTGGCGCGCCCGCACGCCGTCCGAGTTACCTTCAATGACGAACATGTGCCAGGTAAGTCATTTAGTAAAACGTAGTTAGACCTCGTCCACGCGATGTGATGATAATATACTTAATAAACGCAAAGACTCGTGGCAACGGTGTAAGGAAGACTATATAGTTCTTACCTACCTAATTTACTGAGCCAAATCAAATGGAGTGAAACTCTAGAATTTATCTGAACTTATTGTATAAACTAATTGGAACTAAATATTTCCACGAGTAGGTAGGTTATGGTATGCGTGCTGCATAACACCACTCTACTCACAAATTTTGCGAACATTTATTTATACTATAATGAAAATTGTTTCGTAGTTTCGGGAACATAGATTTTACGAGAAACGCAATAAAATTTTAGTAATTTTGAGAATTTTGTATCGAATTTCATGTTAGCTGATGTTTCTGCGTATTCTATAATGGAAAATATTGACTATGTGCATATTTTAATTACATATTTCATTTGTTTTTATTCCACTTTCACGAAATTATGAATTTCAGATTTGTTTTCGACAATATGGATTTACGTAATAAGTAGGTATTTAGGTAGTAAAGACGACTACACTTTTAGGATTCTTAGAGCGAACTTATGACCTAAGTATAAAAGATACGGTATTCACATTCAAATCTTTAACTGCGTCCTTTTTGTTGCACATCAATTTCACCACCTGAAGTGTCCTAGAGACACTGGCATTTTGGTGGCAAGATCTATGCGACCTCTCGGAGGACACCGGTAATCCGTCCCTTTTCAACGCTTCATTCTCAGTTCTGTGTTATGTGACGTTCAAATTCCTTGGAGTTAGACTGGAGCTTGACCAGTTCCGTGCATCCCCTTGGAAGATACGATACTCCGCCGCTTAGCAACGTTCCATTCACAATCTTTGTGTGACGTCATAATTCCTTCCCAGTGGACTGCAGCGCAGCAGGCCCCGGCCACCTGGAGTTAGAGGTGTCTGGCGGCAACGGCGCGTTGGTGGCCAGTTCCGTGCGTCCCCTCGGAGGGCACCGGTACTCCGCTGCCTTCTCGCCGCGCGTGGCGCGCCCGCACGCCGTCCGAGTTACCTTCAATGACGAACATGTGCCAGGTAAGTCATTTAGTAAAACGTAGTTAGACCTCGTCCACGCGATGTGATGATAATATACTTAATAAACGCAAAAATTCGGTGGCAAACGGTGTAAGGAAGACTGCGATGGAATATCGCGGTCTACCAAGCTTTTGCTACGCTGACCATACATCATTCGTAACGCCAATTATATAGGTTAACTATTTAAAATGTAATTGCATTTTGCCATGTTGTTGTGTTGTAGTATGTATGGTAGTTATGCCATGACTCGGGACAATTGGTAATATTTTACTGCCCTCCATATCATTTGAACACGGTTCCATCTATGTTTTCTTCGTAAAGGTCTGACTGAACATCAATCACGAAGAAACTAATTTAATCACCGTCATAAAGAGGATATATGTTTTATAACTTTTTGCTACTTAACTAAATACTTGCTGCCTACTTTGTTTTTATATCCTACAACTGGAATTTTTATATCAGACTTTCAAATATGTTTTAACGCTGTGCTTACTATTAAGCTAAATCGTAATGCCTATTAATCACTGAATATCTCTACATTATGAACATTAAAATAACTGGATTAAGTTCATCAACTACGACATTTACCTGTTTGCCCCATTCCTGAAATATATTTTCTCTGAAGAATTGTCAGTTAAAGATAATTTTCGGCATCTTATGAGAATTGAAAATCTCTTATATCTTGTGGTCTTTCAACAGTGAAAACTTTTAATTGGCCTTCTGTGTTTATCTATTTTCAGCTGTAAGTATCCCGGTAGGTAATATCAGATTCTCTAAGTGTTGAATTGAATTTCTTGAAATTACTGGAAATTGTACAATAATATTCCAGTATCATTTCATCTTATTTTGACCCTCGCTTGTTGTGGCGTCGAATGATTACAAAAGTACATAGGTACCCGTTGTAATAACGATGATAATATATTAGTTATTTTAATGATTTGAGACTTAAACATTTGTCAGGGCCATACTTGTAAATATACCAACGAGTACTAATTATAATAGGTAATAACTAGGTTTAATTTGGCTTGCGTTTTAGTGTATTATTTTGATTCCTATGAAATAGACTTGGATAGATGTAAGTTCACGTAATTACACACAACGCGTTGTTATGTTGTTGTGTGTTAAAAAACATAAATCAAAGTATTACGAGAGCTCTCTACAAAGAAAGCGACCTTTGTACTATGCTTTATAAAATCTGACCATTGTAATAATAACTTGCTTGTCATAAAGTTCTACTACTCTACTTTATTAAGTTATTCTATTTGATCTCTATGATGGAAGCCTTTGCCCTGCAGTGGGACAGTATATAGGTTGATACTTTATTTTACTTTGTCATAAAGTTGTGATTGTTGCGGACTGCTGGACTGTGAAGCAGACACTTCCGAGAGTGAACACTCTACTATGGAAGAAACGTAGTGTTAGCGTAAAGTGCGGCACATAATTATAGATATAGTACCTACGTGTGGCCGCAACACAAGGATAACACTCTTTAGGGAAGGTCTACGTCAGGAGTAGACAGTGAATGACTATATATATCCGCTCTGTCCGCAACAGCCAAGGCTCAGGTCGCCGAACCAGCAAAGTTGGAGCTTTTATTCCGAAGAATAAACATTCCACTAGGGATCGCCTAGAGTAACACGCCTATAACAAATCACTAAAGCGAATAGAATATTGCATGCGGTGTTTTCCTTGAAGCGGGCAATCCCGTGCGCATTATCCAACGCCTGGGATCCCCCTGCGTACATATTGTATGTGATTCCGGGAACAAAGAGAATGCCTTGCGCCTGACGAGAATATTCCAACATACGGAAACATATCAACGTGGAATTCTTATATGTTACGTCTGGAGAAATTGTAACGCGCTCCTTACACCAGCATTCATTTGCGACGTTGCCAAGTTCTACCATAGGGTGACCAGGCCACTATTTGATATTAACTACTACAGTCACGAGCACTAGTAAGTATACAACCTCATGCATTTTTATATTTATGAACCTTATAGTCCTGGCATAAGAGTCGAGGTGGTTACACTTTATTTGCCTGCACTACACAGTACACATAATTTCCAAAAGTCGTAGAACGGCCTAGTTTTAGAATTTGACTGGCCGGATGGTGCATTTGGTAGTGACCCTGCCTCATGCGCCAAAGGTCGTAGGTATTATATTTGTGTTTCCTCTGTTGTCTGATATCTGTAACACAAGTAGTACAGAGTCATGACAATGTATTAGATCGTCGATGTGTAGAGTCGTTAGACGTAAAGTGCGGGAGACCTGGTCACCCTCTCATGCCTTCGAGTTGGTGGTTTAATTGCGCGGCTCCAGTTCGGCATCAATAAGACCGTGGATTCTGTTATGCGTAGATTTACACCTCCGCGCCGCAGCTGAGAGCTGAGGTTCATACACGACATTAAACGTACACAGAGTGAAATAAAAGGCCTTGTTCTCCTCAGTGTTTTACTGTTATAATACGGTACCTACAACAAATTATTTGTGCCTTCACAAAATGCCATTGGTACACCAAAGCATAGAATTTGGTGCACTCAGTATTTAATTTGAGCATGCATGAGTCATTTGTAACTGCAGCGTCAGCTCTCATTTAATTTGCTTACCATCATGCTGAGGCGGGCCATTATACCTGTCACAAAAAAAACTTATGATCTCTCCTGATAATAAGGGTTGTGATGGTCAGACCGCAGTCGCTTCAATGTAACAAAATTACCAGACTTCAAATTCTGAATCATGCTCTAAGGGTACTCTGAGCTTCTTTGCCACAGTTTTGGATGTAACCGGAAATTACTAGATTCGATGATAACCTTGAAATAAGTACTCACACGATGGTGACCAGTCCACTATTTGATATTAACTACTACAGTCACGAGCACTAGTAAGTATACAACCTCGTGCATTTATGAACCTTATAGTCCTGGCATAAGAGTCGAGGTGGTTACACTTTATTCGCCTGCACTACACAGTACACATAATTTCCAAAAGTCGTAGAACTGCGTAGTTTTGACTGGCCGGATGGTAGCAAGTACCTGGTGAGCGTCTCCCAAGATTCGGTCCGTATGCCGAGACGGTAGGAAGGACCATGGGCTGGTGGAGGGACCTGTGGCCGGATGGCGCATTTGGTAGTGACCCTGCCTCATGCGCCAAAGGTCGTAGGTTCAATCCCCACCCTGGACAAACATTAATGTGATGAACTCTTGTGATTGTCCACGTCTGGGAGTAATATACAGGGTGTATCTGTGAACATTTACATCCCGTTAACCACGTGTTCTACCAACCATTCTGAACAACATTTCTTCTATGACTTTTGAAAATTCGGATAATAAATTTTCCTCTTTCCATACAAAGTCGGTCACGTGACTTGGTCATTTTGTATGGGGAGTCGAGAAATTTTTCGAATAATTTGGAAAAGTTGTTGAACAAATATTCTTCAGAATGGGTTATAGTACACGTGGTTAAAGGGATGTAAATGTTCACAGATTCACCCTGTATTATATTTGAGTTTCCTCTGTTGTCTGATATCTGTAACACAAGTAGTACAGTCATGACAATGTATTAGATCGTCGATGTGTAGAGTCGTTAGACGTAAAGTGCGGGAGACCTGGTCACCCTCTCATGCCTTCGAGTTGGTGGTTTAATTGCGCGGCTCCAGTTCGGCATCAATAAGACCGTGGATTCTGTTATGCGTAGATTTACACCTCCGCGCCGCAGCTGAGAGCTGAGGTTCATACACGACATTAAACGTACACAGAGTGAAATAAAAGGGCTTGTTGTCTTTGCCCTCAGTGTTTTACTGTTATAATACGGTACCTACAACAAAAATATATTTGTGCCTTCACAAAATGCCATTGGTACACCAAAGCATAGAATTTGGTGCACTCAGTATTTAATTTGAGCATGCATGAGTCATTTGTAACATGCAGCGTCAGCTCTCATTTAATTTGCTTACCATCATGCTGAGGCAGGCCATTATATCTACCTGTCACAAAAAAAAACTTATGATCTCTCCTGATAATAAGGGTTGTGATGGTCAGACCGCAGTCGCTTCAATGTAACAAAATTACCAGACTTCAAATTCTGAATCATGCTCTAAGGGTACTCTGAGCTTCTTTGCCACAGTTTTGGATGTAACCGGAAATTACTAGATTCGATGTATAACCTTGAAATAAGTACTCACACGATGGTGACCAGTCCACTATTTGATATTAACTACTACTACAATGTACAAAGTACAATGTACAATGTAGGTATAAGGCATACAATATTATGGTGGCTTTTCCTTTGAAAAGGTCGCTTATTTAGTTTTTCCACAAATTCGCTCTCAGTGAACGTTTAATTTAAACATTGAACGTCAGTTCAATTAAGTAAGCCGATTATGCCACTGTCAGGGTGACTGCATTTTTGTGCACAATTCATGGGATTTTTTCTCAACGCATATAAAATCATGTAGTAAAATAACCAACGACCTTTATTAATAGTAATGTGGGTACCAACTTGTTTCAATTTGAAATCTATACCAACAGAATTGTTTGTATGACCGTAACTCCGTTAGTTCACTTATGAAAAATGATATTGGTCATTTAAAGTTAATTCAGTTCAAAAGCACAAATCGAAGGAAATAATTAATGATGTTTGAACGTCCTATTTTTTTATAATTAGATAGGTACTTTTAGTGGAATAGGCACAGGTATATTTCTCAGATTGCTACAAGTTGGGTACGGTGTCCATACAAAAATACCAATATTGTTCCAAATACTGGATTGGTCGTAGCGTTCTCCATAACGAAAATGTGGTTAAGCTTTATACCTATATATTACATTTACATTATTTTATATACATTGATACTCGTAAATAAGAAATGATAGGTAGGTACTTAATGCCAGCATTTTTACTAAAGCAATATTATTTAGTCTGAATACTTTGACAGGAGTACCTACCTATACATTTTCTTGCTTGTTTCAGGTACTCGTTTAACCTAGATGTAGACACATTTTAACAATATTTTTTTAGATGATGACACTGTTTTTAAATTAAACAAGAACGAAGGAAATTTTCTATAAAATATATTATCGTAATGTTACAAAATCTATTTCTAAAATAATATCGACGTACAAACTTTCAATATACGCTTTCCTGTGAATATGCTTTTGATCAGAGGGCCTAATTTGAAGCGGGCGTTACGACCGAATGGGAGTGCCCCTCCCTTTCATTCGAGCTGTGCGCGCTTTTGTTTGAATGCGATAGGTGATATTCTCATTCCTGACGGGACGGCCTCATTATAAGCCACCTGATTTGGTCACCCTACACACTGTGGATGTCGGGCTCCACGAAGATTAGTTCGTTAAGGTCCCAATGCTGTATTGCCTAGTAATGTCGCCCATTTAAAATTTACCCCTCATTCATTAATCGGCCTGACTAATTGCAAACGCTAAAGCTGGATAATCGTGTAGGTGACTAATTGGTTCTGTTTTGGCCACCTTTATTTTATAAACTGGTGAATTTACTTTATAAACCTTTTGCGATTCACTTTTTAACGATTCACATACCATATTATGTAAAATCGATCAGCGGTGAACAGTGTTAAAATACGACCTCGATGGCGCAGTGGCAAAGGTGTCGTCCGAAACGCGAAAGGTCCCAGGTTCGATTCCCGGTCAAGTCATTTTAGGAAACGACATTTTCTAAAATTTCTTGGGTCTGGGTGTGCTGGGTTGACGCCCCCAGTTAATTATCGTCATTTGGTACTCATAGTACAGCGATTGCTCTAGTTTGAGACATCTGGTGTGATTGTCTGGCGCATTTATAATTTTTAATTATACTCGCGCGCGTGACTACTTTTGGCAGGGCCGCCATGTAAAAGGGCGCCTTAGAGAAGAAAGACACGATTGTTGAGAACATACTATGTTTTAAGTACACAGTAAGTAAACAGTACCATAAGTAAATAATGTAAGGTACATATAGTTAACATATCTGTTGTAATACATCCCAATTCGACCATGGGAGAGCCATGCTTCGGCATAAAAGCAGGTGTATTGGTCTAGTAACTGCTAAAAATCACGACGACCAACTTTACCCTTTCCCTCTTATGTTTTTAAGTTACATACCATCATGACGTCACAGTTACTGTGTCCATCGGCGTACGACTAAAGCGATTTTCTTTTTCACTTTAATGGCATATTGTGTAGAAAGTGGATTGTGACTTCTTCACGATGCGTGTAATTCGGCGTGATTGCACTGGCTGGAAAGCAGTGGGGCGAAATGCATCTATGGTGTCATCAGAACACCCATTTGTCCTCGTTTCATGAAGGAATAACTTTGAACGAGTTTATACTGCTGTTACTGAGGCAATTGGACGCAAAAGGGAGCGATTGAAGCTTGGCAACTGATTGACTAGAAAGAATGTTAGTTCTTCTTTGGACAACTGGTTGCGAATCTCAGATTGTCAATGTGGATTGGAGGGTGAAGGGCCAAGCTCGGCAGACAAGAAAGCGTTTGTAGGTCAGTAGATAATAGTATGTTAAGAATATGCGTTTGCGGAAGGTAGGTCAAATTCCATAACGCACTTTAAAATATTTAAATCTTTAGTCGCGCATTCCTACCACTAGAACCGTGGTGAGTGTTTTAGATAGTTGTTCAAAGTGTGTGTGGACCCCTCCACTTACTCATATTATTGCATAAATGTGCGGACATGCACAAATTACTCGTATGTACTGTTGACAGTACATACATGACATTTCTCCGTTGTATGAAAGTGTCCACACCGCCATCCATGCAACAAGCATGTGCAATAGTCATTGCGTCTTTCTAATTACTAACTTTCGTTGCGATTATCTGTTGACACTATAAATGGAAACATAAAGTCGCGATGCTTATGGAGTTGTAAAGTGAATGCTCATCTTTCTATGGAAATTTGAAAGTATTTCCGGAACAGGACGTGCTGCCCGATATGGTACATGACAGCAAACCTTCGAACTCCGGGCGGACACTCAGCATTTCTAAAAAAAAACTCATCATCATCATCATCAGCAACCCACGCTCGTCCACTGCTGGACATAGGTCTCCCCCAATGCACGCTACCGCTCCCGATTTTCGGCCACTCTCGTCCAGCTCACTCCAGCCAGCCTTCGAATGTCGTCATCCCATCTTGTAGCAGGGCGTCCAACACTACGTTTGCCGAGTCGCGGTATCCACTCAAGGACTTTATGGCTCCAACGGTTGTCAGTTCTGCGGCTAATTAATGTGACCAGCCCACTGCCACTTCAGTTTGCTAATTCGGTGGGCTATGTCGGTGACTCTGGTTCTCTGTCGGATTACATCATTTCTGATGCGGTCCTTCAAAGATACTCCGAGCATTGCCCTTTCATAGCTCTTTGAGCGACTTTGAACCGGTGGATTAGCCCAGCCGTGAGTGTCCACGTCTCGGCACCATAAGGCATCGTAACAAAAAACTCAGGTACAAATAATCGCCAAACAATCTCCCAGGCTCGGCGGCGCAGGCGTCGTTCTATAATGCGACTTACTAGTGCACTACTGACTGAAGCAATCGATGAGATGATACTCAGACCGCAGATATGTAAATTAACTATACGTGATGAGATAACGATCATCTCATCTTCGCCTCAGAAACTGAAAGTTACATATTGAAAGTATATCATAGTAAATGAGATGTAGCGTCTCCATACGCCTCTCTAAATACCAGCATTTTCCTAATGCCCTGCTAAGCACGGCTTCGCAGTAATTTCAGAATGCAAATCGAGTCTAGACATTAGCGTGCCAGCGTGAGAAACCTGGCTAAAGGATACAGGGTGTCCCAAAGGAGGGACCATGGAAATCCATACTAATATTATAAATGGTGTACAAAGTACAGTTTACTGCAAGCTAGCATAATTCTTAAGCGTATGACCTAATACGAGTCATCGTTATTTATTAGTGTTTACATCAAGTCAGTTCATAGCAGCCTTTATTATTGTGCACACATTTAAAAGTTATCAATAAATGAAGTTATTTCAAGTCTTCGAGTGTTGTCAATTATCAAGATCATCCAAGATACATCAAGTCAGTATTTGAACCAACAAATGAGAAAGTGTGTCTGACTGTCTGTATGTTTGTCTTTCTTTCACGGCAAAACGGAGCGACGAATTGACGTGATTTTCTAAGTGGAGATAGTTGAAGGGATGGAGAGTAACAAGTGCTACTTTTTGCCCCTTTCTAACCCCCCATTTTAGGGAAGTGGGGGGTCGAGTGAAGCCGCGGGCAAAAGCTAGTAATAAATAAATGCACCGGAATAGTCACCATAGTCTAAAAGGGTACCTACTCCCCGGACTATAACTTATAGTCCATAAGTGCAGTACACAGACTGCCTGATGGTGTAGTGGGTCGCACTTTAAAGCAACGGCTGCGATTGGGGTCTGGGTTCGACCAGGGTCGGGCCAAAATTTGTGCCTCAGTTTTTCTGTTCAGAAATTTCAGTGACAGCCCGAAGTCTGGAAGTTCGCGATCTTGCATGTACCACTGAGTCAGTACGTTAAAGTAATTATCTACTAAGCTTGAGTTTTCCTTCTGTTTTGTTCTGGGGTTTAAATGTCGCAAAACCACGACTAAAACCATTTAATCGTACCAAAGTATTTGCGAAATTAAGAACGAAAACGGATAGATTACTTCATCACGACGAACAATATTTCAATTCTACATTTGCATTGGTTTCAATAAAAAGGAACTACCGCTCTCCTTTTATGTGAAGGTTGTGGGACACCCTTTAGTTATCCGCGTGTCATTAAAATGCAGTAGCATAATTATTCTATAAACAATTAGGAGCACAGTTACCGGGGCTTAAAGCTCAAAATCGCTTGACACAATGATCATTTCTTTTTCAACGACCTGCAGTTCCATTGTTAAGACAAGCATTTGATATGACATCGAATTGCAACTGCTCACTAAATGCTGTAATAATTCTATAGAGAACCTTTTTATCTGTCCTTGTCACTCCTAGACGATATGAATGAATACGTCTACCTGTCTCATTCGTGACAGTGAAAGGGGCTTTGTACCGTGTGTACAAAAATGTGTTATAACCGGTTTTAATTGGAATCTATGTAGTTTGATGTTTGAATAACGTTTGGAGGCTTTAGTCATCTGACAGATATTCAATCAAGGTCAACGCTCATTAAGCAAACATGACCAATTAAAATTCATACGAGTAATCATGATGATCAAAGAATTCTCTCTAGATTTTTCTTAAAACTAACGCTAGTTTAGCAAGACCTTTACTGCAAAAATGTTTGTACGTCTTCAAATAAATGTATTTAATAAGTTAGTTATTTGATGTTATCTCAGTAGAATAATAAAACAATCATCATAAAGATTTTGTTAATTATTTATACAATAACTCTTAAAAATCTTTAAGCAAACGCAATTATGTAAATTAAAGTAGGTAATAGTTAAAATAAACTAGCCTCACAGACATGACTAACTCGTCTTTGCTGCCAGTACTCGATGTAGGCTCTCGAATTCCAAGCGGCCATTTTGAATACCGCAGTGACGTCACGCGGCTGGGCGCGGGCGGGCTGCGTGCGCAGGCGCACCGACTGACATTTGAGCCGCGTTCGTACTCGAATGAGGCAATGCCTCCAATACACAAAAATGAAAAGCCCTCGCGTATTCTTCCGTATACGTGCTAGTTACTAAAACACGTACCGTGTCTCTCTGATCTTCGGCAGAAAGAACAGTTGAGCGATCAGGTTTTTAGTGCAGTGAGTGTTAACAGTGTTTGTTGTGATTTCTTTTCGTCTGTGCCCTAGATAAGTGCAGGGGAGCGTGGCTCTCAGGACCTCTTGCCCTCGATAAGTAAGTCTACTCGTATTTGCATATAACTTGTTACATCCGTCTTTTGAGTGTGGGCGCGACACGTCATAACCTTTGCCTAGCCTTTTTCAGTACTGTGACTTCAATTCTAGAAAGTTTACTTGGATCAGCCTGTTACTTAAGTATATCCAAATTACGCTTACTAACAAACATGTTAATTGTAATTCTTCGAGTGCTGAAATTTTTAATGAGAATTGAAAGGATCCGGTCATTAGTTCAATAGACCAAGGTGACATTGGAGGCTACGTAGGAGTTGAAGCTTTATTACAAACGCAAACAGAGCCCTTTAGGGATGGAGATGTAGGTTATAGTTTCGCACGAACGCATCCCAACAAAGCGCGAACGTGCGTTGAACTCTTTTATAAGGGCCGCTCCTCACTCACCCCTTTATTAGGAAGCCAACCAAAAAACCACTTTAACACTTGTGTGCTAGTGGCTATTATCAAGTGTTGGTCTCGGTGCACTCATCGGATAACGGATGTAAGGTTTTTATGGGCAGCACTCATAACACCCGATCGCTTGCGAACTGATGTTGCGTGACTAGTAAGTATGTTGCCAACAAAAAGTACCCTGATACAACATACAACTGTTGTAATTACAATTTACAAACATGTTTTTGTTTCGCACGAGAGTTTAGTAGGAAATTACTAGAGGCTAATCGTAACATAGGCCATAGTTAGGTACAGTTTGGTGAATAACAATAAGACAACCATAAAGGTTAAACTTAGATTGTTTAGTATTATTAATCGAGTGACCTTAAAAATAGCTATGTTATGTTTACCTTTGAACAAGGCAATAGATATTGCAGACGGATAAAGATAAAAATTGTTTGTCGACTTGATTGCAACAAATAAACACTTTGAAACTCTTTTATTGATCTACATTCGAACTTTAATTGTTTTTTTAGTTGCCTTTGTTATGCTATTTAAAAAAATAGGATTCTTAAAAGTTCACGAATCCCTTTTCAAAACTGTTTGTGAATACCAATAAGAAAAAGAAAACAGATAGGTACCTACTTTGTTTCTAAAATTTGTTACTGTATTGATAGGTACTAGGTTTTTTTCTTTAATTAAGCAATAAACATATTACTTACCATCGTTTAACTTTCACAAGCCAGCCAAAGCCGAATAATTACACCCGCATTTTTGTTCGATTATCTGGAATTACACGCAGATAAATAATTATTATGTGAAGTAATTACAAGGTACTGTAATTAAAAATTTGCGAATGCACGAGCACTAATGAAAATTACATACATAACTAATTTTAATGATACGTCTGTTAACGTCTTGAAAAATACATCATGAACAGCAATATATTGGGTTATTACCAAAAGTTCAAAATTGTTCAATTAACATTGAATTTAATGTGTTTACTGCTTCACACTCACTTTGATACGGGATATTAGTTACAAACTGAACCAATAGATGACGCTGGCTGACGTGTTTTGATTTTTCGATTTATGCAATGTTATTTGACATCATGTCGTCAGATGACAACAGAGAATCAAAAGAACATCGAAATGAAGAGGAAAAAATATACCTACAAATAAAGGTTGGCTGGCCTCACAGCTAGTCGCCAATAATATGTATTTCAACGTAAAGTAAATCATCTAATGAAATAAAAACTGGTAACAATGTTCTCATTGCTTGTAATTATTTTAAACCTACAGACTTGTTGAAGTTGTTGATAAACTAGTAGGTACTTAATTTTCCGTCATTAACTGCCTAATATAACTAAACAGGTATTTAATTAACGTACTTGCTCAATAATACCGGTGGGGTATCTTTGTACCTATTAACATTGACCCTAATTGGAACTCGCTTAATTCAAAGATAATGAAGAAAAAACTACTTAGCCTTTAATTTAGGCAAATGGGACAGAAAGCAAATAAATGATGTGCAAAATTAATTTTCAAACGGTATGTATAAATAGATTTTAAATATTTTTACAAGTCACCCATGTTTAGATATATTGGTATGTAGGTACAGCTACACATCAAAGTATAAAAAACTGTATTTTTTTTTCAATCGACTCTCATCTTACTGTCATACACATTAGGTTGAACTTCAATTGTACAGGTTGTGCTAACCTGATGTGTGGCTGATTGTACCGACTATTAAATAGACATCTCAACCTAATTAATTGGGTACAACGTAGAGTTTTTTATTTAAGTTGTGGTAGAAGACTTCATTATCTATATTATTGAACTAGAATACTAATATCGCCGTACTTATGCATCTGATGTCTGGGTGTTATTTGATATGACACGGGCACAATTATTGTCAAAAATTACATAATACGTTAAATATACAGAAATGCTTCAAAAACCATGTTCCTCCATTAATCCGCATACTTAACTAATTTATGCAATTGTTGACAATTGTGGCCTTGTTCTACCTAAGGTGCGATACATGTTGTTTGATATCCGTCACATAAGTGCCTAAGCTACTTAGTACGGGATCAGGTCAATATATGAGATGCAATATGAAATTCTCCCGAAGATTATAAGCATCTGTTAGATCCTCAATGATACAGTATGGGTGGACCAGTGGTATCTACTGTTGATATATCCATCTAAGTACTTATCCGCGACCGGTCTAAAGTTGAAAGCCCGAATCGATTCCGGCAGACATGTCGTTAATAGGGTATCCTCTTTGAGGAGCCCTAAAAAGTTTTAATTAACTCCGCCCTTCAATAACGTGGGTAGATCATAACTAAACATTCGCGTTAGGAGTGTTGACTCCGAGTAGAGCTGATGCTGACTTAGATTGTGTCTAAACATTTGATATATCGGTAATATAATCTTTATAGATTCGCCTTTACAGAAGAAGAAAAATATTGAGAGGAAACCGTGGCACGAGTACCTTCATAATATACTTATTTAAATTTTGTATGAAATAAAGTAAAATCATCATTTATCATGAGGTGAGATGGCGGCCAAATGTCGAAAAAAAATAATCTCTTTTTGTGTTCACGTTCTTTAAACAAATCATACCAAATATTTTATTTGATGCACGCACAAGAAATAATTTCAATGTTTTTTCCCGTATCTCCGTATAAAATATTTCTTGATCATTCATTGAATTTTGGACACCATTAACACATGCTAAGTTCAATGACCCTCACTCTTAAATAACAAACCCGTGTCTGTATTTAATTCGATTAATTTCTAAATCAATCTACTTATTTATTTAAATCGCCTAATAAAACATCTTTCATTTGTAATTTATTTAAATGAACGCTAGACAGATCTTTGGATCGAATTCGGAAATTATAAAACAGTGAAAGCAGTCCTCGCCAAAGCGAACTGTTAAAATAGTTATTTACTCGTAAAATGAAATGTTCAAATATAATTATGCACTATCACTTTCGTGTTGCGTAAGATAATATTTGCAAAAGTCGGAGTATGATTTAACAGTCCAAAGATATGTACCTACATCTGAAGTAACGTTTAAAGATAACAAAACATTTGTATGTTCACACATGACAATGGCATTTCAACACACTGGTACAGGCGAAAGCTATGTACCGAAAACAACAAAGACAAAATGATACCGACAAAAAAATATATAACATTAAAAAAATCAAAGACACTTAAAAAGCTATTATTCAAGCCAGTATTTGCCATTTAAGGTATCCGATAGGAAGATAGACCCCCATACACGTACTCGAGAACCCCCGAGGTCCGCAATACGACCTTTCATGTAGGTAAGGAACGTAATCGATTAACATTGACATCGGCTAGCCTCGTAATGTTGAGATAAAAGTTTCATTCAAAGAAACATGTAAACCGCTACTCTCGCTTAGATTTCAGACTTACAAAAACCACAAAATACTCGTAATAAAAACCCTGGAATGCATCGAGAGACTGCCAGTTGCTCATTTGTTTACCAAACATCCTTTTTTAGCATTGAGTAACGACATTTATTGCAAACGCACTAACAATAGAAAATACATTTTATATAAAAAGATCAGCTATTTGATAAATGTTTAGCTTCCTAGTTAGCTAATCAGAAGGCTGAGAGTTATAAAAGCATTCTTTATTGAAAGTCAAAGTCGTCTCGTCTTATTGTTTCGCCCACGTAATTAGTTCCTCCTTGTCCTCGTACACGGATTCTTTGATTTCGGATATTAAGATTTCTAAATTAAAAATGCGAATTAGAAACTTGAAAGACATTATTTTTCTTCGTTTGATCTGTCCAACCAAGGTTATCAAGATTTTTTTTAATTAAGCTTTTTAATAAAAATTAAGGAAAATTTTAATTATAAAATATCCTTAATAATTGTTTAGGATACATATTTTTAATCTCACAAACAAGTTAATGCTTGATTGTGAGATTAAAAATATGTATCCTTAACAATTATTAAGATTTTTGTTACTTGCAAAATGCATAGCTAGTCCTATGAATTGCAAACAAACTACATTTTTTTAAAGTAGGTAGATAAGTGATTAATTTATGTTTTAGTATTTCACATTGCATTGTTTGTAACTACAATTCAACCACTACCTCAACAACGTCGTGTACATAATAAATCACAGAATACCCATAATACCAATAATTCCAATTGATTGGCTCTGTAAACTACGCCATTGTAGTAATCACAACATCACACAATCGAGATGACATACATTGAACACAAGATACAGAAGGTTAGGTTTTTCAACGCGCATGAGTTGCTCGAAGTGAACGGCAGTGCGCATGCGTCGCGCAAACTTTTCTCTCGCGGCTCACATTACATTTTGTCGGTCGACATATCTGGTTGCAGTCACGATGCACTTTTATGCACTTGTTACCCTGTTTTAGGGTCAAATTCAATACTTTATTTTGCTTCCGTAATTTCATAGAATATCTGAAAACTCAAATTGATTATTGTAGTAAATTAATCCTCCAACTGGTTATGGCCAAACTCAACTATCAGCCACGTACGCAGGATATATTATAGTGCACATGTGTGCGCGCAAACACAGGTGCACTCTCTATCCCCTACCCTCTTAATTCGATGGGACACCACGACCGAATATACATATGTAGATTGATTGATCGATGTAATAACTAAAACCATGAGATGTGTGATGATGTGTGTTTACTGAAGACAACAACTGAGTCTACAAGATGATAATATTGCTTAGGGAGGCTTAGCTTAAAACATCGATATCGGCATTTTGCCCAGTTATTTAACCACGTCAAAAACCTTTAGGGTGTCTTGAAATCTGAGACCAAGATTTAACTACCCACGCACAAGTATCTATAGATAGACTAAGGCTCACAGGTCATTACTAAAAATTATCGGTTTCTTGCTGACTGGTAGACCGAGAATCCTATCGAAATTTTACACCAAACGAGGCATATTTACACCAATCCCAGCGAAATTATGACGAAACTGACCGCAAGTAAAATCGTGCATTGTATTGCGCTATTACGGAAACCCAAAGGAAGTGTTTTCTCTACGCTAATGTGAGCAGTTATCTGCATGAGGTGTAACAGAACTGGTTACACAATAACCCGACCGGCACCGGCAGGTGATAGCCCCTATGCTCCTCGGAATAAGACACACAAGCGGTCAAATACAAGTCGCTACTTCTGCTGCTGACTGTACACGTTTGAGGCTTTATCTTGATAGACGGAAAGGTCAGATTCCGATTTGCCATTCATTCATTAGGTTTTGCCGGTTTACCTTCGGTTAGTATCGAAGAGATTATCTAACTGTTATTTATAATAGTTATTGTTTAACTTTTTTATTTGCTTCTGTATGTCTAATAGCCATGAATCACACAACTTTAGTGTCGGCTTAGGATATGGCTATTATTATTTTACATAAGGATACGATAAAAAATAAGTAGTACCACTAATTAAGTATTATTATATAGTAGCGATGACTTCAGTAACAGGCTAATACATTACATACCACTAATTATTAGTAGGTATATGTATGTCTAATGAAGGTTGTAAAAAGTGCTAAGATTAATTTTAATAAATAGCCTTTTATTGCAAAACGTATTAGAAAACACATGAATCATTTAAAGCCATCTATGACATCACTAGACATACATAATATGCAAAGATAAAAATTAATAGATAATTCTGTCTTCATTTATCAGAAAACAAATTAGACATGACTATTTGATTAATGATTAATTCAATTGATAAACATTACATCTACAATGTGTTAGTTAACATCATGAAGGTTTTATCTATTTTCAAAAGATTAATGGACATTTTGAAACAATCAGCACATGAGAAAGTAACATAAACATGCGTGTTTAACTAAGCCTATTTCTAATGAATACAATAACGTAAGAAACTTACACTTAAGCATAAGCCACACAAGTTAAACCTCGCACCTACGAGAAACAGGTTAAAAACTACATTTTACTCGTAGCTTTCGAAATGTGGACAGGTTCTCAACGTTTCCTGTCGTTAAATGTTTCATCACGTCATTTGCTCAAAATTAGTCTGAACGAGGGCTGTACAACCTGTCCCGCTACGTTTATTTATAAATTTGAAACGAGCTAGAAAATAACGTTTCCGTTGCAACTGAATGCAATAGTGTACTTACCGCATAAATATAAATTTAAATAAATAAATAACACTGCCTCTTGTTTCTTCCTAATGGCTTGTAAAGTTTAGAATAAACACCAATCAAAGTGAAAACAGCATAAGACAAACAAGTGGAATTAACTATCTTAAAAAGATCGCAATTTCTTTGTGTGGGTAAGAACATGTAGAGATGTAAGTATTTTGACCGTTTTGTAATGTCTACTAGTTTAGTCAGGTATATCTTAAACTAGCTTCTTCTCTGAATGAAAATGTCCCAAGTAACTAGACCCGTCATAACCCTCTAAATCAGGATGATGATAATTTTTCTTAAATATTTTATGGAAAGAAGATAAATTTGACAATCTACCTAATTTTAATTGGAATTGATTACTTTGTCCCAATGGGACGACTTAATGGGACAGATGCCATGCTTCTACAGACGGGTTTAGCATTCCGTGATCGACTTATTTCGCGGAGATTGGTTAGGTAATCAAGTTAAGAGTTTCCTTCGGACTATTTGGTATCTCAGTTAATTGGCAGAAGCGGTCCTGTTGACCCAAATCTGTAAAGTGCTTCTCAAAGACGATAAATATTAATTATGTCTGCTCAGGTACTTTAAAGATATTGACTATAAACCTGGAATATTTTTGAACTGAAAAATACTAATACGTCAATATTCAATTCTTGTCGAGAACAGACCTTCTTATCGCTAGGCAGTCTACATATAGATTAAAAGAATGTGTTTTATTTTTACCAGGTAGTGTACTTTTAACGTTTTATATGTATTTTTTCTAGTATTTTGTTTTTATTTTATAAATATATGTGTTAGACCCCTCTGAATAAGTGTCTCTTTTTTCAGTATGCCCCTTTTATGTATAAAATGTCCGCTACAAGTCTACCTCTGAAAAGTAAATATTAGGTGTTGCATCCAAGTCTTCCTGCCCTATTCCCAAGTTAACTGGGGTCGGTACGGTATTATTCTTCTTCCATTCGTCCCTTTCATTCGTCATAGTATCATCCACCCCCTTTTCAGTCATGTCATTCTTCACATAACCTATCAATTTTTTTTTCGGCCGTCAAAACTTGCAGCTTATACTCAGTTAAGACCCTTTATGAGGACGCATAAAATGGCTTCCAACCGGACGTGCTCTCATCGTATTACACGCAAGTCTAGACAGATTAATAATGAAAATAATCCAGACAATTCTCGATAATTATCTACCATTCGCATCGACATTCCGACTGTTGTCGATTCGCTGAAATTCGACGGAATATTAAATTGTTCAATGGAATAATCAGGCGGATGGTGTACCATGGCTCCGCTGAGCATTAATGATAGAGATGTAACTCACGAGTTACCGATTAAGATTACTAACTCATGTCACTGACTCGAGTGAACTCCCTTGTGACTCAGATGTATTTTTCTTTTTAACATTCTGCTCAGTGGCGGATTTACCATATAGCCAAAAGATCTAAATTTTGGATCTCGTATTTATTTTTTCCATAGCTTCCTAGAAACTGAATACCCAATTACCCATTATTACAAAACGTGGTCTAAAGTTAGTCTCGGTTAAAACTGATGCCGTTACTTTCATTTAGGATTTTCTTTAAAAAATTGCTCTTATAGATAAATGCTTAATAAGTTAATGAAATTTTGACTCACTGAGCTAAATGAGTTGGATATTATCATTCTTTCTCGTATTATGCACATCTCTAATTTGTGAATAAGTACACAAACTCAGTCCGGAAATGTGCGGATTGGTCATTTCATTACCGTGTGGGAAGAGGGAAATTAAAAAACTAACGATTCCAGAGCGTCCATAAAAGGTTTTCAAGACTATTATTCGAGATATACTGCACTGTAACGGAATTGGAGGTCGAATTAGTTTTCTAGTTTGGATAGAAATAAGCAAGAACCTGGCCACTGTCAGGACCATTAGTTTACTGTATGCTGGCCACTTTTCTTTGTTTTTTTTTTCATTCTTAAAAGGCCTTATTTTTACTTTAAGGTTTTCCATCCAAATGAACACTTCGGTCAAATAATCTACTGGTAAGTCACTTGATCGTCGAATATACAGGGTGTATCTGTGGACATTTACATCCATCTAACCACGTATTCCATGAACCATTCTGAACAACATTTGTGCAGCAACTTTTCGAAATTCATCCAAAAATGTTTCGACTCCCCATACAAAATGACTGATGATGAATTTTCAAAAGTCATAGAACAAATGTTGTTCAGAATGGTTGGTACGAAACATGGTTAAGGGGATGTAAATGTTCACAGATACACCCTGTATGTTGTTACAAAGGTACCTATCTACTTTGTAGCTTTAGCGATTTGTCGGTGTCTTTGAATTCATTTTTGTTAAACTGTATACAATGTAAATGTGAAAATTTTGAAACAAGACAATCACGACGTATCGCAAAGTACGTCTGTAAAGTAAGTCTGTGTATAATTATTTTGTACTAAGATATTGTGAATGTACATATTATGGCTTTCAGGCATTCAAAGATTTCTAGAAATATCCCTTTTAATACTAAAGTCTGGATAACTTAGCTATATTATACGCCCACATTCGATTGCAGTATTTGCAGGGCTATTATGCAGATTATAGAATGCCAATATGTTAGGCAAGTATCTGAATAGCGTCGGTTGCATACTTTAGACACACGTAATCTTACCTACAGACATACAAGAAGATGATTGCCTTTAGATAATGATCTATTGTTCTAGAGCCTTCATCAAAGGATACTCAGCAAAATGGACGGTTATTACAGTATTTACATAGCGCTACATAATGTTAATAACAGGCCTCTTCAACTTCTTATATAGACAATTAAATAATATTTAATATTACACTAATAGTTTAACCTGATACTGAATTTTGTAGTTGAAGCACTTGTGTTATAAAAATCAGACACTGAGGAAATACCTATTTAAAAATCTTATATTTGTATTGATAATAAACCCTGACACACACACTCTTAAAAAACAAGTGTTCGTTTCACGAATGTTTGTCCAGAGTGGGAATCGAACCCGTTGTGGAATCCCACACTTTTATCAAGTAGGTTCACTACCAAAGGTGCTATTAGGACAGTCAATATATAATTTTTTGGTGATAACCCTAGTGCCCTCACTTCGTTTCGGGGCTTAAATTTTACTATTAGTTCCAAATTTAACCAATAGATGGCACTGAGTGTCTATAACATCGCGCAAGTGTAGCGCTTGTCGTCTTCTAAAACAGAAGACAGTTAGGTACTGTAACATGGGGCTATTTAAAGATTATTTTAAGTTCTCGTTAATTCTGAAATTAATATCGGATTAGTTTTTATGTACACATTAGGGCTCCGCCCTTTCAGCTTCTACTTTTCAAAAATAGACGACAGATTCTCTTTCCATAATACCGGCACCAAAGGGTTTACCATCGCTACAGTACTTTATCTAACACAGATTCCTAAGGCATCCCACTCAATAGAAACAAGTTCTAAGTAAAATCCATACATAATGCATAGTCTCGTCACTCCACTGTTTCCTACAGTCGTAGGCGCATACGCACACAGTGACATGCGTCTGAATCGATGCGGAAAGCAGTATCACTGTCAACAAAGTACAAGAATAGCCAGTAAGAGAGAACGTTTGTTGATAAGCAGACAGGGTGAAAATGGTACGACACTTACATAATAAACTGGCCATTGCACATCTATTTTTCGTCATCGAGTAAATAGAAAATACCACGTTATAGGTTTTTTTTTTGTGATACATGACAGACGAGCAGACGAATCACTTGATAGTAAGCGATTGCCACCGCTTACAGACACATGCAATATTCGTAGAGTCTTATGTGATTAAACATAAACTAAGTTGCAAAAAAAACGGAAAAGTGGTGATGAGAAGAATAGCAAATATAACTTGGTAATATTACTTACATATTTATATAGGAATAACAAGTTGTTTATATTCTTTCCTCCGCCCTACTATATGGATTCCTTCAAACAAAGCGTGCAGAAGCATCATTGCTTACTATCAGATTAAAGCAAGGTTAATAATGTGCCTGTACAATGCGACACGCCGAAAGGTTGTCGTGCCGCTGGCTATCATTATAGTATGTCAGTATGTTGTATGGAGGTCAGTAAACGGCAAGACAATACCAACTTGTGAACCGTGGATGCTAAATATTCGTGCAATTGGGTAAATGGGTGAAAGCGCGCAGTGAGGGAATCTAGTCGAATATTTCAATTAAGTTTAGGAAATGACGATGAGAACTAGATTACGAGTACTAGATAGATGTGGCGTAATCAGCTGAAGAAAATCATTAATAACGTTTCAGCAATAAGCATGGATTTGGCATACATTGTTTGTTGGTCAAACAGATATTTGTGTGTGGGCATTTGTGGTTCTTGGTTTCCACAATATAGTGAATAGCTTAGTTTGGGACCAGGACAATGTGCATGAAGTTGTCGCAATTTAATTATTAATGTAGTTTTTTTACGGATGAGCGCGCTATTGTAATATGAGCTTCACTAATAATAACACTTAGTTAATATTCGAGCCAATTAATGAGCAATGTGTCCCATATGTACCGTATCAAACTACATATGTGCGTGAGTTGCTGGTAAAGTCTTAAAAAGATAGGATTTCATGCATGAAATAAAAAATGGTTTATTTTTATAATTATTGAAATAAATAATAAGTTATTTATTTTCTCATTAGGTGGGCAATTTTCTCTAAACAACATTTTTGGAACCAGCCAACACCGTTGCTGTATTATTATGTTCTATGGTTGTAACTAGCACCACAGATAAAGCTTGGCTTACTCATAGATTAGTTCTCCGCCAAAATAACGGTTAGTTTGTTAGAGTCCTAATTTGACAAAAGAGTGAGACACCTGGCCGATCTAGACTAATCTAGACAATCCGGTTCCGTTAGGTCATTTTGTTTTAGGGTCATCCAAAGCATCCGTTGTAGATAATTGACAAATTATTATGTTTTAGCTACGAACAGTTATACTACTTTACGGTGACATACACATCATTGATGTATGGCTGGCTGTCTGTACCTTCGCCCCATCGACACAAACTGCGGTGAACAACCTCCCTCATAGGGAAAAGGTCCACGATTCGGCCACGATTGTGTAAATGTTGTGTTGTAAAACATGACAATGTAAGTGCAGTTTCCACAGAATGCACAGTGCGAGTCACGGTGGAGGCGGGCTGACCAAACAATGGTGCCATAGGATTCGTGACATCCGCCCGGGCTGGCGTGGGGAAAACGGTGCCCCTTAGGAAACCTACTGTTACGACTATTACGAGAATATTGTAAGCTGGCAATTCCTATAAAGCGCGATTGACCCTGTAACGCATTTTGCAGTCTGCCTTAATTTCTTAAGAGGCCTACTGTTATACACAAATTTAGAAACAAGTCGTGACGACCAAGCTAAGAGTTGTGTACTTTAACCGTTTAGTGACAAATTTATTTGTACGGTGTAACTACTTAAGTAATAGTACTAAGAAATTGGTTATAGACGCTTATAAGTAATCTGAAAAGACGACATTCTTGCGAGATATAATCTAGGTGTCCATTTACATCGTGCAAGTGTTACCTCTTTTTGGGTGTTTCTGCCTCCGCCATCTATTGGCGAAGTTTTAAACTAATAGCAAGATTAAGTCTCAAAATGTAATGAAGGCGGGCCTCTATAGTATTGTAATAAATCGACAAAACAAATTATCACTCAACTGTTGGAGGGCAATTACATGGTGACAATGATTGTTCTATTGTCTCTCTCACGACATAATATTTCAGATCATATCTCTTGATTTAAAATAAAGACATGCCGCCTTCCATTTAATGTTTAACCTCTGTAGATCTACTGTACAATAGTTATCATAAACAGTTAAATCATTGTTTAAACTGTATATTTTTCCCATTTAATTAATAAACTCTTTTCCCACATCTTTGATAAACTGTTTATCGTACGTTAAAAATTAAATCTAAAAGCAATCGAACAAAAGATTAACTTGTTTACCAAAGTATCGTAAAAATTAAATAACCAACTACGTAAATACGGATACGATAATGAATAAATCAATTTCATTACGTACTCAATCGACGTTAATTTAGTAACAAAAATTATATGAAATAGAATAATCATACGCAACATAAAATAATCGGACACGCGCAATCGGATTCATTAATATTTTTTATTGCTCACATCAAGCTGTGTTTAGCCGAGTGAGTGTACCGGGGCCTAATTTGGGAGAAAGGGGTAATAGTAGGCTTGTGACTCTACTGGAGCTGTGGTTATCATGGGCGGCGCCAATCGCTTGCCAAAAAGAGATCAGGCTGACGTAATGCCACATAAAAAAGGGTTCTCATAATCTCCATTAGAGGATTCAATTTAACCTCCCTAAAAATATTGAACGCATATCTTGTACATTACAATAGTGGTTTGCAACAGCGCAGAAATATCGGAAACTCTCAAACTACTCTGACGCATCTTGAAAACTTAGTACAAGTTTTGAGATATTTCCCTGTTTTTGTGGTGTGCAACAATATTACTACCAAATTTTCTAGTTCTAGTATCAAAGAATTGAGAACACAGTTCATACTTTACGAAGTGATATTGGGGTTTCGTTTTTCTTTTAAAATAGGCAACCCTGAAAGCAAGCAATATAGAAGCAATAACGAACCAACAATTAAAAGTAATTTATCAACAAATACCTGCGAAATCAGCTAATTAATTGTAATTATAAATGAAACTCTAAAGCGTTATTTCCTTCTTAAATAACCTAATTGAATGGAGGGATCAGCAAAGAAAATAAATCTACAAATTATGGGCCATTATGTACGTACTTCTAAGGGGCGATTAACATAAATATTGCTATAAATTATAAGGTTCAGCTTACTCATGCTCGTATACAATACAATTTGGGTATAATACGATCGATAATTTTCAATGCACATTCATCGTAATGAATGTACCTAATTTGACGATTGTAGTGCGTAGCTACTGGCTGCCAGTATCAATAGTAGAAAACAATTGCTACCTTATCTGCTTTTAAACATTCTAGTCAATGAGTAATAATAGTTATACTTGGTTATTTATACTAGTCAGAACGCGAGGGTGTCACATTTTAAGCTAGTGCGTTGGATGGCTTTATAATATATTACGTCATTATCGCCCACCTTTTTCTCAACACTATGTTACAGCGCCATAAGTATGTTTTAGCCGATGGCAAAGGCAAACCAAATTGTCTTTTGGGAACTGCGTTACACGGCTAATGAAACTTCACTGCAGAAGACTGCAGCAATTATCTATATTATATTGACTGGCCGGATGGCGCATTTGGTAGTGACCCTGCCTCATACGCCAAAGGTCGTGGGTTCGATCCCCACCCTGGACAAACAGTGATGAACACTTGTGTTTGTTCAGTGTCTGGGTGTAATATATGTATTTAAGTATTATATTTGTGATCCTCTGTTGTCTGATATCTGTAACACAAGTGCTTAAGCTACTTAATACGGAGTCAGGTCAATGTCTGAGATTTGTGTGAAAAAAAAAAAATTCGTCCCTACAGACCATATTAGGACCAACAGCAACAAATCTCAATATTGTAACTCAAACTCGATGTATTTCCTCGAAGCGCCACCATTTTGAGCAACAACAAACGAGCTGCAACTAATCATTAGCAGCTATTAGTTGGGTTCGTAATAACGGTTTAAAATAATAAATAATTATTTGTTTGTCAAAGAGAATTTAAACTTTAATAATTAAAATTTTTAGTTTTTCCGGTACGAATTAAGCCAACATTATAAGCCCAATAAAAATGTAATGCGTTTCAATTTCACAAAGAAAAGTTTTATATTTTTTAATCGGCATATAATCGCGAACGCGGCAGGAACTAAAATAAAGGCGGTTCGAGAAATGATTAGTTGCCAATACGAGTTTTAATAAGAGTCAAGTTAGCTTTATACACAAATATTCTAAGATATCCAATAAGAGAGCGATGCCTGTATAAATCTAAGTTTCTAAAGAGGCTCCGTCGTTGGCTTTCGATTGAGTGACCTCGCGCACTCGCTTATTTATGTACCCGCCATTTCCAAAAAGAGTTACATGCAGATGCCCCGACCTTGTCCGTAACACAATGAAGTGAGTATAGGTGGGGTAAACGATCAATGTCAACAGAAATTAATGCCCGGAACCGAATGCTGCGGATTTATACAGCGACGTAACGGTCCACTTGCTTTAGCGATGTTTCGTACGAACCACTGAACAGGCGGATGATCAATCATTCACTTGATTTTTGCTATAAAACTGCAGCTTTAACGAGCTCCGCTCCTTGTGATTGTTGGCTTGCTACCAGACTTGTGTAGTTCTGAGTGAGTAGTCCAATTGAACTAGCACTTGTAACAAAAAGTATGAGTGAACTATACCATACCTTTTTGTTACACTATGATAATGGGGATCCTCCCGAAGTGCATTTGGAGATATTTTTTTAGTGAACGGATATGGTATAAACCACACCCGTTCTGAACTGAATGAATGAATATACTTTTTATTGCACACAAAACAGAGGTATAGAACTTAAAAACTAGTTATTACAGTTATATTTATGTTTAGTTAGGTTTATGTTTGCTCTCTGTCTGGCAAAGACCCAGAAGACCAATGATGCACCCTCAATACATGTACAAATATGGAACTTAGATAGTAAATATAGAATTGATGATAAATGAGCAAAAACAGAGATTACCTATTTCACTGTCCAATGTGGAGAGCAAGCACGAACGAATACAGTAATAGACTGTCACCAACTCGATTGTTTCACTCAGTACTATTTAAACTATCTGAAGGATCGACTACTGATTCTAAACTAGATCTTCTGAGTGAACTGTTTGGCTCAATTCCATTAGCGACCTTGCCTGAGTTAAAACTTGTCTTTTACGGACATCTGAAAACGGGGAAGATTAGTTCTTGTTTCTATGTGAGTATTGTTTAGTTTTGGAAGTGTTTTGATTTTATCTCCACTTTAAATTCCAAAACGAGACGTTTTTGTTTACAATTTTGATTTTAACACATTTTTAAAGTCATGCTGAGTTGTTTTCTTAATTTTATTTCACCGTCTAGCACACACACTTCAGCAACGTAAAGGCTCACACCAGTTATAAAATGTGGGAGAACATTTGTTGAAAAACTTTGCGTTACAAATTGCTTTGCAAATTGACGTTACAACAGAATGGTACACAAAGTTATAATTATGTACTTATCTTGTTAATATACCTACCTACATCAGCTTGATAGCTAGCAACATTCCTAGATACCAAGAAAAATACTTATTTTTAAGCTCTTTATTGAAATGATGTAGAGTAGACAATCGCACACCTAGTTTTTAAAAGACGTAAATGTCAAATAAGTATTTTAACAAAATTATGGCATTGTTATCTCAACCATTGAGTTAATTAGCAATGCCTTAAGTAATAATTTGACACCTACGTCTTTTATGAACTAGATGTGCGTACGATCGAATAATTTTATACTTTACCTTATTTTTAATTAGCTATTATTTCCCTATCCAAAGTTGTAGAACAAATACTGACATTTTTTCCCATGATTCATAGCCACTCATCTTATTATTTACTTTTATAGCCTTGACTCCTAACCAAATATGAGACACCCACGCGCCTTTTTATTGATACATTTATTTTGAAACAATGAACGCTAACAACTACCTAAAAAAACCTTCAACTTATCGAAACAGATGGGAGCAACGATAACTTAAGAACAATTTTGTGAATTTCTACACCATACGCCTACACTATAATCAATTTCCAAAGATAATAATCGAAAAAATGCCGGCCAAGTGCGAAGACGGCAATCAGTAGAATCTCCTCCTTATCACTACTTGTGGTCTAAAACAATGCATGTTTATAAAGGAAACCCCCATTGTAAGGCCCATGTTGATGTTGGCGTAGTCCTCTACACTATCGCCACTTCTTAACTTGAGTGGATGTTTAGAAACTATAAGAAAAAGAACATACATCTACCACAAGGCCGAGCATGTAAAGGCTCATTTATCTAATTTAAAAATATGTTATTAAAAAAAACCTTTCTGCACTTTTTTGCGATCTACCCAGAGTTTAGGTGTACGTTTTATTATCAGTCTTGAGTATGCAAGAAATATCAGCCCTTTTATTTCGCTTTCGTCTGTCTCCCAAACATATAGGCTTTATTGTACATTTATCGCCGTATTGAATACGGCTATTGACATTCATTCATTCAAATATAACTAAGATAAGGTGTATAAAATAATATAGGTAACATACTTGAGATAATGACAGGTGTTAGTAGGTACTATTTAACTAAGGTACAGTCAACTCCAAAAATATGTATACACTTTAGGACCTTGTCACAATACGTAATGTATAAGAAAGTAGAAGTCGTTCTTATACAATGTATTGTGACAAGGTCCTAAAGTGTATACATATTTTTGGAGTTGACTGTACAAAACGCAAGTGACCTACCTACTACAAAAAGTTAAGTTTCCATTTGTCGTCGAAATCTATGTAATTTTTAAATCGAGCAACTTATACTTAATGTTTTCTCTATCACTTTAAAAACGTATTCCTGCACTATCATTAAACCCATTAATTGTTACTTTCACCGACTGTTGGCAATTTCGCAATATTTGCAACATTTCTCTTTGTAACTTGGTATGACTCGAAAAATAAATAATGTTTTTTTCTTAATTATACTATAATCTATGACATAACCTCCCACCAGGTGGACCGACGATCTGGTGAAGGTCGCGGGAGCCCATTGGATGGTGGTACAGGACCGATCTGTGTGGAGAACTTTGGGGGAGGCCAATGTCCAGCAGTGGACGTCTAGACATAACCACAGAATACATAATAGATTATAGGTAACATAAGTGTATGTAATAGCGATCGTTTATTTATGTACATATCTATCGACTAAACATCTCATATTCATTACCTACTGAATAACTACGAATAGAAAGTTGATTATGCTTATATGGTTGATAGATAGACTAGATAAAGTTTTATTTAACTTTCTTCTGAAAGAGCCTGTTATTATGGAAGATATTTTGCATTTTCTTGCCTACATTAACAACCATAATGTTGACCATTTTGAGGGGTTCATATGTCGTGCCACTGCCTATTTAAAAACTGTGGTACTATTACCACATTGTTCAGATAGGCACTAAAGTACATTAATTAAACCTACTACTATAATTAACGGTCGTAAGGCCCAGACAGCAGAGACACTAGAAAATCAATTGTCTTTGCCTCGTATGAGGCTTGAGTCCTTGAGTGGAGACCGCGACTCGGTAAACGTGGTGTTGGACGCCCTGTGCTACAAGATGGGATGACGACATTCGAAGGCTGGCTGGGGTGAGCTGGATGAGAGTCGAAGATCTGGAGCCGAAAATCGGGAGCGGTGGCGTGCATTGGGGAGACCTATGTCCAGCAGTGGACGAGCGTGGGTTGCTAATGAATGAATGAATGATGAGGCTTTTAGGTCTTACGACGTTAAGTTAGATTTTTTTATTTTGAGTGATACAATATAGCAATTACGAGTAGGTACTTAGTATTAGTTAGGTATAAATGTAATCCCATAATAATTGATCAAAATAAAGTAGCCACACTTTATCGATTTAAATGACATAATGTAAATCTACATTACCGCATGCATAACATTACTCGAGAACTTCATTCATGGAAATAGCACAGTATAACTGTCGTTAATCAGTAAGTTAACGAACCTATTATTGTTCTTAAAATATTTGTATTATGACGTAACACTATCGACACACTTATCGATAAAACAACGCAGTGGTACAAAATCGCTCGGTTCCACCGTTGTTTCGCTTCTCCCAAGCGTTAAGATCTGCGATACCTAGTCGAATTTAACTTTCATTTAATGACTTTCATAACGATATGCTGTAATCGTGCAAATGGCCTTTCGATACTGCACATGGCCACAGTATAGCAACGATATCGTTGAATATTTTAAATTATTTTATATAGTAGTAACAGTAAATGGTTACAAAATTACTTTTTTAGTAGTTAAGTAAATCGAGCAGGGTAAATGGATCGAAGATTACTTTTTCAGTAGTTAAGTAAGAACCTAAGCAGGAATGTAAAAAAATCGCTGGTGTTTCCATACTCCGTATCTATATGATAGTAAAATATAAGTATGAATTTTATTATGTAAAAATCCCTCACTTCACCACCGCCACAGGTAAATCCTGACTAAAAAAACTCGTTCAGAAAATGGCATTTAAGCAATTATACTTACTACTTAGACGCGATGTGTGAGTAGACGTGACATTTTATGTTTCAAAAAAAACTGCAGTTCTCTCGCTGCTCTTCATTTAGCTGCACCATGTTGCTACTAACGTCTAATATCCGCTACCAACGCACGTTGCATAAAGGAAAGCAAAATTAGTTCTAAATATACATATTAAAACCATTTAAAGAAGGCAGTTTAAAATTCAAATCTAGGATCTAATCCTCTTATAAGTTTTAACACAGTGCTAAAACTGTCTAACCAGTTTTTAACCCTTTTCCCCTTCTTCTCCTTCGTCGCATATTTTAATTAACTTCTTTGTGTGTATTGTAATCATATTGAATCCTATGATATAACCTAGTATAAAAAAGAATTTGTTTCTTATCAGAAATTGGAAGACACAAACCATTAATCTATTTAAAAACAGTTGACTTTAAAACATTTTGTAAGTTAGGTAAATTACCGTTTCTTAAGCACGGACAAAAAAGTTTTAAAAGTGGTTAGTTACTGAAAAACTTAGCTACACTTTCCATAAAAAAATAGATCCCTAAAAAAGAAAACCCTCCATTTAGTCACGGTTTTTCACTAAGTTAAACCTTAACGTAAAACATTAACGCCCATTGTAAAGTAATTCCTTTAACAAAATTAAGTTATGCAAGACCAATCTCCATAGCAGTTGGATTTAGGCAAATAAGTCACGCATCGCTCAGACCGGCTAGAAAATGCACACACTGTTATGTGGCATGACGTTACGTCATAACCTCAAATATTATGCAGTTACCATATATTATGTTTATGCTTGCCTAAATGAAAATTTACGGTAGAGAAACGTCTGTATAACAAGATAATAGAGCGTCATAGAGCGCTAATGGAATTTCACACCAAAGTACCTATAACGTCCGTAAGGTAGGTATAGTTATGATAAATCAAAGAGACGTGATAACGCATTAGTTTATGTTGACGGTGCAAACTGAAAAATAACTAATGTGTTCTAAACATCCACTCGTATTTTAGGTTCTTTTTTCTGTAGCAATGAGCATGGACACTTTTTTCGTATTTGCTCTAGACGAAGATCTTACTCGCATTGATGTCCGTTCGAAAGGCTAGTAAGAAAAAAGTTGATGCTACGTTGTT
Organism: Cnaphalocrocis medinalis; assembly: GCA_014851415.1. Lineage (NCBI taxonomy): Eukaryota > Metazoa > Arthropoda > Insecta > Lepidoptera > Crambidae > Cnaphalocrocis > Cnaphalocrocis medinalis. The sequence continues at coordinate 8,372,876 of CM026276.1, forward strand.
ATAGAAAATAAAAAAATGAGAAACTATAGATCTAGGCTCAAGAGATTTGAATAAGACTAAAGTAGAATCAGTAAGATTTCCAACTAATGCTTTGTGAAAACAATGCTTTTCTGAAATAAATAACACAGCATTCTAAATGTTACGTAAACTGCTTTTCCCAACAGTACTCATGTTACTAATTAGGTTGATAGTGGCGCTTACGCCAATCAGTACCTCCGATATTGACTATTAATTAAATTTCCACATGACGAGAAGTCGACACAAAAGGAAATGTTTAATTGACCATATCGGTTTACAATTAATTAGTTGGCACCATCAAAGTGAACGTCGGTATTGGAAAATAATTTGTTCAATTGCGCTTGTGGCTGTAGGTACCTAAGTAAAATGATAGGGGTGATGACTAGTTCTAACTGGCGGATTTATGAAATTATTATCCTCAGCATGTCGTAGTCCACAGTTGGATAAAGGCCTCCCCAAAATTTCGCCACTTTTGATCGAGAAGATCTGACAAATACTTCATATAAACAGGACAAACCGCGACGAGATTTAATAAGTACATTCTAGCACTTATTGCTTGACGTTTCGATTGCGTTACAACAGCCGTGGTCACAAGCGGACCACTCCGCCCTGTCATGAAGTATTTGTATAATGCAACGCGAAAGTTTAAAAACATAAGATCTGACCAAAATTCACAGTTACAAATTTATATTCATTGCAGTTTTTTTTACAATTTTTATTCATCACAATACATGGTATGTAAGGCTATGCCGTATAATCCACGATTGGTTTAACATTTGCTCTAAATCTCCTGTAAACTGACATGGCCACAAGTCATGGGGCTGTGTATTGTAGTGTCTCCAAATACGTACTGAACAGATAGAAGCTCGTACGTTTGTCCCTGCACAGCATCCACTCAACATAAGGGATCGTCCATAGTAGGGGTTTTTACATTTTATAACGTCACATTTGAAAATCTTATATGAACTTCTAGCTACAAATATCAGGCTGTTGATTGCCTACTGCTGAACGTAGGCCTGCGTCATGCTGCACCAAAGATTTCTAGGCTTTGCTCGTCGAGTCTCTGCCAGCATTCCTCCTATATGTTATCAGTCAAATGAGTGGCAGGGGTCCAGCCCAGTCCAGGGGAGCAGCCTAAGGCTGTTATGAAAACGTAGGACCCCTGAATAACCATATTATTACAGTGTATTTTAAGATTTCCACCTTTGATGTTCTCTCTATGAGAGTTAAGTTCGTAAATGTTAATAATCTTCATCTAAAATTCAACGAGACTGTATATTTTTTTATGAGATAGGGGGCAGACGAACAGACCGATTACCTGGTGGTAAGCGATTACCGCTGCCCATGGACACCCGCAACACCAGAAGAGACGCAAGCTGTGCTGCCGACCTTTTAAAAAAAGGAATATGCTCGCTTTTTGAAGTATAATATGTCAAGGTGATATACTAGGAAAGGGGATGGGCTAACAGTAACAAAGAAGGGGGAAGACTGTGGATGGCCCCTAACGTCTGCTTCTGCAATCGGATCTACGTCCTTTGACAATCAAGGCTCGACTATGTAACTTCAATTTGCATTGGATACGAAGTTCACCTATTCTTACATGAATACGCCACACTCTACTAAACATTTTTACTTTAGGAACTGGCTTCCCTCAATATTACGCCTCTTAAGCTATAATTTTTGAGCGTCAAAAGCTGTAACGATCATGTACACATCAAGTTTTAATACCTACTGAATTCTTTACAAAAGATTTCCCGAACATTTACGCTTTTTAACTTCTCGCGTGCTTAACATTCAGGCTTACAAAAAATAAACCATGAAGTGAAAATGAGTTAGGTACTGTCAGATTTGTTCATCCAAGTTAATAGCTAAATATTTGAAGGACTGGCTTACATAATTTTCCTTTATACAAATACAAGTAGTATGAGGTACAAGGATACAAGGGCAACGACCCCATAAATCCCAAACGCCAAGTCTCAATGAATAAGCAAGTAGACCCACGGTGTCTCCACAAAGAGATTTACTAAAAGAACTAAAATTAGTTCCGTTATCCCAGCTGGCCTTGTCTTCTATTGACAACGGTAGTACTGTAAAAATCTCCAGGAACGCTAATAAAACTATTGTTAATATTTATCTTCATTCGTGTATAATTAATTATGTATAAGAACAGCTTGCAAAACTAAAAAAACAATAAAACAATTTTCTACTCTTCACTAAATTGGTATGGTAGTTAACTTAAAAAACAAGGACAACAGAAACAAACAGAAGATATGCGCTTAAACTGTTTAGACGCCAAGGTACGTTCTATATTCAGTTGAACTCCTATGCGCCTTGCATTCAAAGTTCTCCTTGCAAAAGATAACCAGAACACTATTTAACGCCAGCATAAATTTCTCGTCCCAGCAACAACCTAAAACATGCCTCGTTTACGTGGAGATAAACCACGCAAGGAAATTGACTTGCCACTGGACGTCCCGCCGTCAGATTTTCTCCATCTAACTAAATATTTGAGAGCCTTGCTTACTTTCCAGTCGACGCTGCATACAAAGTAAAGCAAAGGCTTGCGGCTTGTATCTTTTTAACAACTTGAAATGTGTGGATGAGGTTTTGTATGTTTAAAATATTATTTTGAAATTTTTCGTTAGTTTTAAGGAAGCTGTATGTTTGTAACTTTGTAAAGATTTTCATTTCATCTTACGTCCTTGGGTAAGAAGAATATGGAATATGTTCACCGTATATACATTTTGTAACATAGAACCTTCTTCTTTGTCGTTACACTCTTGGCAGAGTCGTAGTCGTCACATCAGCGTTTATGGTTCACAATTCTTCGCCATTCCTCCCGCAATGACGCTTTTGTGTCTTCGTGGAGCGGACTATTGAAGTAACATAGAACAATATAGGTTTAATTTTTAAATTTGAGATATACATTTTAATGCAATAATAGAGGTAGGTACATAATTAAAGAGATCCTACGTACTCGGTCCTCTTTTCTTGGGGGTTTTCTTGAAGTCGGTAAAAAATTACATTATATAACAAAAAAGTAATACATACGAACGAATTAACCGGCCACAATAATTACGTTGTCTAAACCCACTAAAATGCAGGTAATAAAACTGTTTAAAGTACTATTATGAAATAATTAGCTATTTATATGTACATTAAAATTTGGATTATATTAGCTTTATTTAGCCTAGAAACCGTGTTTCATATTACGTAGATACACATAAGTTTTGTGTTGCACTAGATGTTTGGACACCTGAAAAAAGTAAGTAAGTAAGACGAATAAGCAAGTAGGTGTCGTATATTTTATAATTAATGTCCTATAGAAACGTCTTGTGCGAAACTTACTTACCTACTAGAATATTTAGACTATCTGTGATAAAAACAAATAAGCCACTTATTTTGTTAAAAATAATTCTGAGTTTATTTTTGAATAGACAAAAACTTAATAAAATACTCAACCTCCTATAACAGAACTAACAGGTAGAGACAGACACTCAGAAATAAGTTTCATGACCCACATTGTATTTTATTATGGTCCCAACAGGTTTTCCTAGTCGACCGCTGTTTATTTTTATATGGTAGAGACGGGTTTTTTCGACAACTTTTGTTAACTTCGTTTAAGTCGTTTCGATTTAGATACTTATAAAATGTTACCAATTTTATTACGGACTAGTGGCTCGCCCTTTCTTCGTTTCGGGATCATAGAATTAGGATGCCATCGTGCTAAGGGATCAAATTTTGCTAAAAGTTCCGATCTTCGCCAATAGATAGCGCCGGGTTTCAATTACATCGCGTTAGTGTTTTGTGTTTCCAACAAGTTAACGTTTCTACAGATTTGATAGATAGAAGATTAAGTGTGCCGGTTATTGAGCATAGCAGCATATTTCAGCAGGTTTCGACTCCTGCTGTATGACTTTATGGCTTACTTTAGTACCTACTCTTTACTCTCTAGATGGCGCAGTGGCTAGTGAGTCGCACTTTAAGGCGAGGGCTGCGCTTGGGGTCCATCCCCAGGTCGGGCCATTTGAATTTGGGATCAGATCGAGTTACTCCCCGGCAATGCAAAAATAACACTTTGTGTCTCATACATAAGGACGGGCCAAAATCCAAAAAGGGTAGAATGACGTGTCGCCTTCAGTAGTCAGTACGTACACTATCTAGGAACATAATGACACGTTTTGTTTACGCTCCATGTAAGCAGGTGGTCATTATTCAAAGCACACCCATTCAAACAATTTTTCCCACTAAAATGTTAGAAAGCGCCAACGGCTTCGAATCATAAACCGTAACATTACATAACCATACTCAACGCACAGAGGATCCCAAACTATTCAGGCACGTTTGAAGCATTGTGAATTAGTGATCTTAATCCAGAGTGACCGCTAACTTAATACCAAATTTTATTAAAATCTCTCGCCGCTGAATCGTGAAGAAGTAAAAAACGTAACACACTTACAAACTTTAACATCTTTTATATTTTATAGTTATTTTTGTGTGATGGTTGGCAGACGAGCAGACGTATAGTCTAAATGCGAGCACGAGCCAGCAAAAATAAATGTATCTATGTGTAGGTACTATGATACACGTCATGTATTTTTTAAGAGGAGCCGCAATGTAGGAAAAGATTGGGAACCACTGGTACAGTACGACATAACCGTAGAAACAAGTTGTTCACCTGTCATTGATTTTGATTCTCTATGATTTGTTCAAAGGTTACAGCTATCAATTATGTATCTGCTGCTCGTTATTTGCGCTGTCTGCTAGGGTTGTTGAACTCTCTTTTGTTTGAATATCGACTCTATCCGAAAAATAGGGTTAGGCACGGGCATGAAAAGTATTCAATGAATACTGAATTACAAAGACATTTTTTGTAATTTTAATAACCCCCATCAAACAAAATCGAAGGCCCGATTCGACCGATCTTCATCCGTGGATAAATCTATGGTATAATGCTGCGATTTGTATGACAGCCTTTAGGAGATTTACTGTCGGATAAAGATTGGTCCAATGGCACCTTAGTTATTCTTTTGATAAATCCCCTATTACGAGTAAAATAGTCACTTGCTTTTCAATATTCAACATTTAGTCTCATGAGCAATCGGCGTTTCTAAAGAACTCTACGATTATTCAAGTTTATCTAGAAAGATAACAAATTATTTTCTTATTATTTAACTACACGTCTATCCGTAGTCACACTTTTGCTTTTTCTATCGATGTTTGTCTATCGACCTGCGACATGACTGTCTTGTGCAGTGTTTCTCAAACTGTGGATTATGGACCTCCCCTGTGGAGGGTTGCCAAGGGGCAAGGAATTACTTTAGAAAAAAAATAGGTTGATCTACTTATTTGTTGGAGAACAAAAGTATATACCTACTTACATAAACATTTGTAAGTATGTATGAATACTATAAAATACGTTCCTTTTTACAACAGTTTAATGATATCATTTATAAAGAGATAACTGTAGACATCTACAACGCTTATGTAAACCAAAATATCGAAACACCTGAGCGCAACGCAACACAAGTAGTCTTGTGTGACTTGAGCGATTCGAGTGTGCGGGGTTTTTCCTAATCAAGGCTTCTTCTCTCGCCACTCGTGGTGCGGCGTTGGTGACACCTGCGCGCTGTAATCGACACCTAGCGCCATCTACTAACAAAGATCTAATCTTCGTCAGTGACCTTTAAATAGCTAAATAAGTCCCGAAACGAAGTGAGGGCGTGCCACTACATGATAAAAAAGCGAAGGGCCCGACCCTTCATGATACGACCCGGGTCGCATCATGAAAAGGTTTGAGAAACACTGGTCTAGTGTAACAGTTAGCACTGCGCTCGAATGGGCACAGTAAGAATGTCGTGATAAATAATCACCTACATACTACGAGTACATACTTTAAGTATGGGAGAGCGCCGTGTTCGACTCGCGCGCAAAGTACACGTGTTCAGGGTTGACAGAAAAGGAGGAAGTTATAAATAAATAGAAAAAAGTGGAATGTAGAAAATAAGAAAGGAACAGAGTTTCCTAAAGCTTATTATTGCCAAAAGTTACTTAGTAAAATTTTACATTGAGCTCACAATAATTTATCCTATGAAATTATACAAATAACGACACGTGCAGTTATCCTGTCTCATACGCAAAGATTATGGTTTCGACCCCCGCCCGGGACAAATATTTGGGTGAATAACACTTGTATCTTTTTTAGTATCTGAGTGTAATATGTATTTAAGCACTAAATTCGTAAATCCGTAACACAAGTGCTCAAACTACTTATAATATGACATCATCTGTACTAAATCAACACGGATGTGCATTATTGTCATTCAACTATTCTGACCCAATTAGATTCAATTTGCATGTAGGTATAAGTACTTAATGTATTCTCATTATATAATAACGACAATATCAAATTATCATGTACGAGTAGATAACAAAACATTTGACTTGTACGTATCAAAACTTTTGACTTGTGCCCTAACAGGTAGCAACCCTACAAATATGTCATATATGATGTAAACTGGTCGATGTGTTTTATCATTAAAAAAATCTCGAACTATACGTAAAAGTCTAAGAGAACATACCTAAGAGATAACATTCGTAAGTTAAGCAACGTCGGCGCTTACAAAACCTCGTACATCTGATACTATCTGTTAAATGGAATTCTCTACGTATTAGCAGAAATTACATGGTCTATCAGCAAAATAGATCGACGTTGCACACTTGCGTCGGTTGCAACTTTCCTATCAGCAGCATTGTTCGCTATCGTTTGTAAAAGTACATGTTTCAAACACGAAGTGAAGGTTTGTTCTCAGCGAGGAGATAGTGTCAGTTTATGACTTCAACTCAAGGGCATAGCGCAGTCAACTGTTTATTTTGATATTGATAAAAGAAACGATATTTCCTTCGAACAAGTTTCGTTTCAGACTTCGAGGAAGACTTTGGGGTGATCTAAATACTAGATAAGATCAAAGACAGTGACAGTGCAGTGCTGATGTAGTTCGTTATCCTGCTGTGATAGTACGAGTATGTACGAGTAATTTCCATAAACATTATTATTACTTACTTGATTTATGTCGTGAAATTTTACTGGAATTAAGTAATTTAATATTTGTGTGCGGTAACAGACAAAACATAGACGTCTAACTATTAAATTGAAATCTTTTTTATATTTCACCTGTTTTACAAATAAAACAAAACAGTATTAGAGCTAACTAAGTACGAGCTTCCAGAATTTAATAACTCTAATAGCCCCGTTGGTCTAGTAGTCTATGTACTGGGCCGTGATCTCGGGGTGCAGAGTTCGAGCAAAAAGTATGTTTCGAGTTTTTCGAACATAGTAGCTCGGGTTTGTGATCACCTATATGTGATAAAGCCTAATCCCATCATAGTAGCGATGACTTGAGTTCTGTGATGGAGGCCTTAGCCCTGCTGTGGGACAGTATATAGGCTGATACTTTACTTTTTACATAGAGTGTAGGGTTTAGATTGGTGATTTAAACCTTTTGGTTGGGTGAGTCTCGTTGCTCCTAATCAAAGAGTGTTGAAACTGCGTACTAATACTGTTAGCCCATGGCCTGTCTAATTACGTACGCGGACATTCGGTCCCGTTACGCGTTCCCATGGCTGAGCTACGCAGGGCGGTATCGGCTATCGGACTGGTGGTACAGAAACAGCATTATTTATTTGCATATACACATGTTGAGCGCACTAAACACATTATCAGGATGGGAGTATTGTTAATTAAAACACAGTATTTGACCTTCTTTTTCTCCTGATAATTCCCGCCATCTTTTTTTATATTTGACATTTTTTTTTCTTATTTTTCAACCAAAGAGTCTTTTACCGATAAAATGATTTAGGAAAAAATTTGAAAATCAGTTATTAAAGAATCCCAATACCGAACACACAGTTGACAAAGAGTGGCACCTTACAACGATAACACAAACATACACGGGCGCTTCTATAATAGTGGTCTCAAAGTGTTTCGGCGTGGATGACAGTGATATTACTGTATAACGAACTCTTCCATATCAACTAGAATCAACTTTTTGTGTCTACTTATTTTTCCTGACACTGAGCGACTTTAACTGAACAACCGAATAAAGTATAAAGGTTTTTAATTACATATAACAAGTTCCTATACTGTGCCTACGATATGTCTTTGATAGCAGATGTAACAAAAGACTTATCGAAAGGTGTCACTTACGAGGTCGCCCAGCCCCAGGTGGACCGAAACAGTCGGCAGGCTGACGAGGAATGTGACCAGACAACTTTACTAGTATTGTTTATGGTCAAGGAATTAACTAAAAAAAACCTATCGCTAAGGCTCGAAGATAATTACAATTGCAACAAGTTGTGCCTCAGCAATAATCTAAGAGCGTTTATAAACTGGTGTGTTTGTAATTATGCAAACAGACATTATTTTTACCTAATATTTCAGATTTTGGGATTTTTAATCTATCTATTTCTTCCATGTCTAAGGCTAGTCATAGTCACAGTACAGATTAGGTACCTATGTAGATTTGAGAATTTCACCTCTTTTCTTGCAGTCCTTTAGTTTTTATTTTATTGTTTTTTATCCAAATAGTTTTTTGCAATACTGGCTATTTCACTTCGAAAAAAATTATAAAATGCCGTAAGTATTTTTAAAAATAAAAAATATGACAGTAATGTTTCCTCTAATTTTTCAAGGCTTCTCTCTGTTTTTTCTGGCGTTGCAACCAGGCTTTAAGTATATATTCAATCTTTTATGAGTACAACACCAAAGAGTTTTTCATTTAACAAAATTTCTAAGGCTAGTCATTGTCAGAGTAGGTACAGATTAGGTATGTAGGTTTAAAAATTCCACCTCTTTTCTTTCAGTCCTTTAGTGTTAATTTTATTGTTTTTAACCAAACAGTTTTTTGCAATACTGGCTATTTCACCTCGAAAAAATTATAAAATGCCATAAGTATTTTTAAAAATAAAAAATTGACAGTAAATGTTTCCTCTTTTTTTTCAAGGCTTCACGTGTGTTTTTTTTAGGCGTTGCAACCAGGCTTTAATTATTAATCTTTGATGAGTACACCAAAGAGTTTTTAATTTAACAAAACATTTTTTATTGTATAAATAGTTTATCATTTTAGACTTTTATATAATATAATATTAACAAAAAAATAATTTAATGGATGAAAACGCTTACGCAGGAAAAATATAAGTTGAACTATAAACCTTAATTGTATTAAACAGAATCAAAGTACAAAACAAGGTTCTTCTAATTAACATGGTGGCAGCTTTATAAATCTTTCTAAAAAATATTGTTAACTTTTTAAAAAGGGCTCGCTTTATTGATTTCAGTAAAAAAAACTCGTAACTTTCCACCAATCCACCGAAATCCACCTAATACCATCCGTTTAATTTCATTTGCTCGCTCAATGACTTCGCAATTAAAAGTTAATTTTCCTACTAATCGGCCGTTCCGGCGACTTTATCAAGCTTTTGACTTCATAACACATTTTATTTGCTTAATAAATAATTTTATTTGACAGCGCAAATTGGCTGTTTCATCACGGGTATATGAATAGAATCGACACTATAATAGTAAAATAATGATGAAATCTATGTGCGCATTCGTACTAATAATATTACCTACATATACCTACCAACACAAATTCGCTTATAATTCTTCAAAGTAAAATTTATTGAGGTCACAAAACAATGAAAATCCATTTTGTAGTAACATAACTGTTTCGAAATCTGTATTTAAAACTCATCATTATTAAATTTCCTTTGGTCATCAATATTCATCTTTCATATTTTTTTTTCTGAGTAGGTAAATAAGTTTTTAATTGAAGATTAAGTAAAAGTTTTTTACCTGTACCAAAGACTGTTGCTTGTGTTAAAGCCATTTAAGTACTTAACAAAAAATCAATGGATCTAATTTGTCTTTGCTGAGGCTTTGGTGTTTTTTCCGACTGTTTGTTAATCGCTTCATATTATTTCAAAACTTGTTTGGTCAAATCACGAGATAGTAAAACTGGGCTGCAGTTGAGCAGTTAGTTAATCTTCATTATTTACCTACGTATCTCAGTATAATATTCAAATTGGCAAATGAGTTTGAGCTGGGAACTGACGGGGTTCTCATTAAGTGCAGCGCTGCATAGGGTTGCAATTTGGGGTTAGTACAGAATACATTAATTTTCGAATACGAAAACCATTCGTACCGTGGGAGAGCCATGCATCGTCATGAATCGGCCGGCTCGAGCGGAGTGATACCACGGCCTCACAGAACACCGGCGTGAAGCAGCGCCTGCGCTGTGTTTTACCGAGTGAGTAAAGGTACCAGATGGCCAATCGAGGGAACGGGGGTTAAAGGTTGTCAGCGCACTTTCGACTTTATGCACTTGTAAATTTTAAATTTTCCCATTAAGTAGTAATTCTGTTTAAAATTAAGACCATAATTCCAACATCGTCGTCCGTCACGAAACCTTAATTGCAATCTTTAAAAAAAGAAGCAAAACGTTAACAACACTGCAAACACTTTAAATCAAAGTTTTAAGGGTACCTAATCTACCTGTAAGTCAGGACAACTTACTCTACCTACCCGAAATTCTAGTTCAAGGAGTAACTTGGTATGCGCCTATAAACCACAGAAAGCAAGTTAAACAGTTAGTCCCCACTGGTGCGATGGCGCCTTAGATGTCTCACTAGATTTTATCAAAGTCCTTGAAACATAACGGCTAGTTGAGTTGAGATAATCTTAAATGAGTAGGATTAATAGTAACGGGATTTCAAGCGATAGTAGATAAGTGTGGTACTAAATATCCTAGCATGTTAATGCACTCGGTGACAAGATAGATTCCATACAAACGTGTAATTTTTTTATCGATCTAAACCTTTTTATACATTCGACGCCTCGGGTAATAAGTCGGTAATCGAAAAATCTAAATTTCACAGAAGAGACTCACTTATTCCTGCCTGAATTAGATATTAGAAAAGGAGACTTTTTCGAATATCTAATTCAGGCATCTCATTTTGATATTTTTTATTTATTTATTGGCATACCAAACAGTATAACATCAAAATAGCATTAAATCAACATAGTACAATTAGTACGTACAGCCACACATCAAAGTATACAAAACTGTCAAATTTCTTCAATCGACTCTCATCTTACCGCCGTACACATTAGGTTGAATATTAATTGAGGTAATTTGATAGGTTGTGGTAACCTGATGTGTGGCTGACTGTACCTAAGGTTAAGTGAGACAATCTGGTTCAACACTAGAGTCTAACTAATTTTATTAACATCTGCCTTCCGTAGAACTCAGAAGTATGTTAATTACATACAGTCGTATTATTTAATAGGTATTAGGTACCTACGTTTGCTCAGGTGTCTCGTCTGCTCGCAATTTTAGAACATGCTTCTCGTTTGAAGCCTATGATGTTGTATTCACTGGATGTGAGTAGTATTTTCACAATTTCTTCTCTTAAAAGTTACATAAAAAAGTATTAATAAATATGTAATAAATGCGCCAGACAATCACACCAATCAACCTGGTTTCAAACTAAGGCAACCTCTGTACTATGAGTAACAAGTGATTGACTTTGACTTGACCGGGAATCGAACCCGGGACCTTTCGCGCTTCGGGCGAACACCTTAGCCACTGCGCCATCGAGGCCGTCAAAGGTATTTTAGGAATGTATTTTGACATAAGACAATTTTACATGTCAACACGCATAATATTTTATTACTAGTGGCTTCTATGCCAACAGATAACGGTGTGTTGATTCCATCGCGCCAGTGTTTCTCTTCGGGTTAAAAGCCTTAATGTTGTCTGTAGAAAATTTATCTTTATAAATAGTATAGTTAGATTGTCACATCGTCTTTGTCGATGATGTTTTAGCAGCTCTGTTCCCGTGGAAAATTGTTTGCCACATCAGTCAGTGTCTGGATGTTTAAGTATTGCTTATTAGTATGGGATAATTAGTATGAACAATATTTTCGAAACTATAAGTAGGTAATTCATTTAATGCACCGTTAAAATTTCGTAAATACCTAGTTGTGCATTATCAATCTATCAATTAATAATAGTCGGATTTAGGTAGGTATGCTTCTAAATCCGACATTCATAGGTACTTAACGTATTTGGTGTTTTATATCATTGTTCCCAGCAATTTGACGACAAGATTGATCGTTACATCGTTATTCACATTCCGCCGCAGTTCACCGACAGCGATTTATTTCCGTAATTGGGTACTTAGTCTTAGCTATTCGTGCGGTTACACCGCGAATGCACTGCAGCAGTTAGTACATGTCATATGAAATGTCTGCTTTGGACTACCTGAGTAAACTGTGTGTTTAGCGCAAACTTGCTAGTAACTAACGTAGTGTTGAATGTTAATGGGAAAGTTACCTACCCTTATAACTGCAGGGTATCGGTAAACATTTCCCTTTAGCCACGTCTACCAACTATACTGAACATGTTGTAAGTATAATGAGGAAATTCGTAAAAATACACTAACGATTGCTTTTCACATATCAATGAGAAACAACGAAACAAAAACAAAACAACATTGTGCTGATAGGGACATGACCAATTCTTCGAATGCGATGTTCATTTATTTAACACGAAGAAGACTGTAAATAAACATTTGGGTAGGACTTACGAGAAAATAATGTCTTCACGTGCATACATTTTTGTATACAATGTAGGTACCTAGGTAATCGTAAAATTACAGAATAGGTCATACTTTTTATGGAATTAGAAAGAATCTCTAATAATAACCAATTTTATGGATATTTTAGGTTTTCCTCGTATAAATACATCATATTCCTTTAATATTTGTGACCTAAAATATAGAAAAATAGTTCTCTCCTTAGCAAAAGAGCACACATCAAGCATCAGATTAGGTTCGGAACTGCGGAGGCGTAGGGTGCTAAATCCCCCACCCCACACGTGTATCCATTGTGACACGGAGTACATCACTAAGAAGCTCAAGGCTACAAGCTAAGCTAAACATGCTTTTGCGCGTACCGTAAATGTAAAGTCATCTTCAGATATATTGGAGCAGACAAAGCACCACATAGGTACATTTGAACAGCATAAAATCTCAATAATTTCCGAAAATTACTACTTACCATATGTAGTATCTGAACATTAATAACGTAATTAATAGATGTGCAGATACTAGTTAATAACTGCCATTGGAACCCCCTTTATTTTATTTTTTACTTACTTTTAGTTTGCTTTATGTGTTTGTTTTGAAATCTGTGGAAATCTCTACCTTCTATACACATAACAATAATATCTGAATGCTTCGAGAAAAGGATTGTACGTGTACGTCCCGCTTTTCACCGCCATCACACAGAAAGCTGACCTATCATTCGCTCTGTGGTCAATATGTTTTACTTACTTACATTTCAGTTTTTTTTTTTTCAATGTTTCTGTACTGAGATTGCTACTAATACAAGTTATCTCTTGTCAGTATTACACTTGTTTTTCGCTGTAATGTTTGTTTATTTCACTGTAGAGATAACGGTTAAGTTAATCCCCTGAATAGTGTGCTCATGACCACTTTCTATTCCAGGGTCCCCGTGGAAGGTCGAAGTGATGGCGGGGCCGGCGAGCGGGGGCGGAGGCGAGTCCACCAGGCTGATCCCCGCGCGAGTGCCGGCCGTCTTCGAGATATCCACGTCTACGAGCACAGGGACCTTCAGCAAGAATGAGGTAACACTATCCCTATACATGTGTACGAAGAATCACTCGACATTGGCAGAATTACTTGTGTCTGAGAGCATTAATGCTCTAAGCCATACGATTACCGGCCGTATTCGAGATATTCACCAAGACTATGGTAAAACGCTACTCCTCCGACGTGTTTATAGAGATACTTGTAACTACATTGACTATAATAATATAGTCGATGTAGTTACAAGTACCTATTTGTCCTATGGACGAGAATCGTCCCCCAGCTCGCCTTTACTTATTGTGAATACCGACCGAAACTCTACTTACCCTAATGCGTATTTGATCACAGATGCAAATAGGTACAAGTATTGCAGGTCGATTTTGTTTGACCCAAAACTTTGCTGCGTTCAGGAAGATATTGCCTCAGTAGACTTAGAGCGATGGTAGTTCAGGAGTTTGAGGTTTGAATCCGAGCATACCTTTGTAAAATCTAGATATTATGTGTGTTATTTCTAACATTAGCACAACGACGGAAAACCTTGTGAGGAAACCTGGACGTTTTGCATAGTTAAAGAAAATTTTCCTAATCATGATTCATGTGGTCTGGTGCAAATCGTGCAATTTGCTCGGTGCAAAGGTCAGACAGACGGCAGCCGCTTCATTGTCATCACCTGACCCCCAAATACTGAAAAACGGTCTAAGCGTACCTCGTGGTCCAAACCGACCACTTTAATGTATCTAAATGTTGGCCCACATAACCAAAAGAGTGATGGGTATGAATGTAAAAGGGTCAAGGAGCACAGGAATTGCCAAAAAACAGATGAATGGATTGCGCGAAAATTACATGACTGAAAAGGGGATGGATGATACTATGCCGAATGACAGGGACGAATGGAAGAAGAAAATGTACTACGCCGACCCCAGATAACCTGGGAATAAGGCAGGCAGATGATGATGCTTTGGAGCCCCAGGAAACCAGGAATTACACTCTAAGATGAGTGATGTTGCCTCAGTGAGCTAGGTAGATTGCGTACCTACTTACAAAAGATTTTTTTTTATACAGGTTGGAGTCACAGTGACAGCCCCATCAAGGAGACCAGTAACGGCTCGCGTGCTAGACGTGGCCGAGAGACCTGGGGTCTTTCGTCTTGAATTCACACCTGAGGAAGTTGGCACACACCTTATTGATGTAAGTAATATAGTGGATTATGTCTTAGAATCTTATTAAGTCTTCTTTTAGATAAAAAAACTCAATTTTTATGATTTTAAACTTTCGCGTTGTATTATACAAATGATTGATATAAACAGGACTAAAGGCGACAGTATTTTAATAAAATTTTACAGTACTTTATGTAGTTAGAGACCGCGTGTAAAGAGGTCGAACCGTCAAGCAGTGAGTAGACCAGGTACTATTATGTACTTAAGATATCGTCACGTTTACTCCCGTTTCTCTCTCTCTCTCTGACAAGAGTCCGTATCTCTATGAAAAGAGCAGATATTTATGTAGCAAAGAATTTATGAGATAGTAGCGTACGCTGCTACATTTAGGTAAGTACGTGAGCTATCGCTGCGGGAGACTTTTTCTGAGAAACAGGATTTGTTAGTCCAAAGAAAATCATAACGATAACGACCTGAACAGTCACAAGTGTTACCTTCACCGACGCAAAAAAAAGATCGATCTGTGAGCCAATTAACTTTGAACCTAAATAACATAAAAGAGCACTATTTCAAATCAGAATTGGCCTGTCTCGTGCGGCACGTCTTATTTTGACCCGGGACTGTCCTGTCAAAAGCGACCTCTGGCAAATACTGAGGCGAGCTCCGGATCCCGGGCAATTTAAGGCAACCGCAGACAGTATTTATAAATCGTAATCGACCTCGTCGTCATCGAATCTGACCTTTACCTTTAAAGGTCTCGGCTCAGACGCGTCAGTCTGTAAAGGGGTGAAATTGTAACCAAAATGTAACACGACACTTTAGATCTCCTTTTTGGTTAGGCTTAGGTAAAGTTCTACAAGACTGTCTAAATTATAAAAGAATGACGGCCATGATAACTAGGTAACACTAACTTCCTTATAGGTAGGTAGTTAGTTAAAGGTTCATCACCACAAATTGGTGTGGTAAAAGTTTAAACTTTTTATGGTGGTTGTCCACAAACACCTGAAAATACAAATTAAGGGCGAGATCAACTATGCAATGTAAACATTAACGCGATGCAATCTACGTCCAGCGCCATCTATGCACAAACAATTTGTAAAGAATACTTTCAGAAACGGAAGTTACGCCAAATAAAGTCGTGTAACGTATCGCCAATAACCTCGATGAGACAACTAGACATAAAAAAAAAAACAAATTGGTCCTACTCAAAGATTTTACACTATAACAAGATGGCGCACTTATTACTTACATTCGTGCCTCGCGAGATGTCTTTAAATTGGTTAGCGTCCTACTCTAATAAGGTGACCACACGTTTTAGCGTTTCGATTACAATTATTGTTAGTCAAACTTAGTCCACCCACGTGGGAGTCGGACATTGCGTTCTCTAGGAAACTCGTGAAGCCCATTCAAAATAGAAGGGCTAGCACGAACGTTTCAAAGTATCGTTTGAGTATTTATAAGCAATTTTGTAGAAAGAACACAAGTTCCAAATTAAAATTCCTTATTATGTTATACGTACGATACGAAGAGACTACCGACTTTTCGAAAAGTTTGTGCTAGCCTTATTAGATTTTCTATTTACCTACCTACAATAATACACTCTGCGGCACATTTAACCGGCCATAGCGTATTATTCATACAAACGAACATACTTTACGATTTGATAATTTAAAAATTAAATAGATTTATTGCTACACTTTTTACGTAACATGACCTTTTTATGGTCGTCCATTATCATGCAATTTATTCGACCATGAAAACTTTCCGATTTGTCCAAAAAAAAATAAAAAAGTAAATCCGTCTTTAGATGACAAGCGAAATGGACACCCTACTCAATGCGAAAAAAAAACTTTGACTAAATACTTACTTATGAAAAATACACCGCAACCTTTATAAGATTCTCTTTTGCATCCTATCACACAACAAGTGAGAACCATTACAAATAAATAATCACATTTTTTACACGTTATTTTTGTCGTCACAATAATGCAAACTTTCAAATTATTTTTGCCGCCGCCATAATGGTGATGTCGAGACGCCAAGTGTTGCATATTGATTATAATTAAAACTATCATATCACCGACTTTTACATTAAAACAGTCGTTTATCATGGTTTAAAATAAAAAAAATAAAAAAGACATTATTAATTCCAACGTTTCCTTTCCTTTAAATTACTAAATATTTTGAAAGTTCCCCAGAAGAAGAAATATAAACATTGCTTAAGTTATACCACAAAGGTTTTTTTTTATGATGGTAACCCATTAGACAAGGACATCATCCTATATAGCGACATCTCGCTCGGCTCGATTTTCTGTAAAGCGATTTGGCATTTCAAAGTAATCTTTATTCCCACTGCATAGAGTCGAAATTAACATTGCATTCATTTTCATAGTGCTCCATCTTGTTTTATATCCAATATCTTTGGTCCTACTATAGTCGGGCCGTTGTATCATGCCCGATTTGACAATACCTTTTTTTTTAATTTTGCACTTATCCTTGTTATGAGGAACACATTTCGCGAATCATAACGAACTTTATGATTTAAAAGTAGTTCTTTATGATTCGCGAAATGTGTTCCTCATAACAAGGATAAGTGCAAAATTAAAAAAAGGTATTGTCAAATCTAATTGGCCTGTCTCGTGCGGCACGTCTTATTTTGACCCGGGACTGTCCTGTCAAAAGCGACCTCTGGCAAACACTGAGGCGAGCTCCGGATCCCGGGCAATTTAAGGCAACCGCAGACAGTATTTATAAATCGTAATCGACCTCGTCGTCATCGAATCTGACCTTTACCTTTAAAGGTCTCGGCTCAGACGCGTCAGTCTGTAAAGGGGTGAAATTGTAACCAAAATGTAACACGACACTTTAGATCTCCTTTTTGGTTAGGCTTAGGTAAAGTTCTACAAGACTGTCTAAATTATAAAAGAATGACGGCCATGATAACTAGGTAACACTAACTTCCTTTATATTTCCTTTATCTTACTTCATCACCAAAAATGGTGTGGTAAAAGTTTAAACTTTTTATGGTGGATGTCCACAAACACCTGAAAATACAAATTAAGGGCGAGATCAACTATGCAATGTAAACATTACGCGATGCAATCTACGTCCAGCGCAGTGTCTACGGACGGGTAGATAGTCACGGGTCATTACTCTTGGTTCTCGTCTTATTTAACATCTATTGTTATTATCATTATCAATCAAAGTAATGATTGAGTTATTAGGTAATATTGATTGTAATGTAGGTATTGAATTCTGATGACGGCAACCAAATAGTTAAGGTCCTATATTTCGTAATAATGTCTCATTTATTTTTCTTTGATAGGTAGGTATCATACCTCTACCTACACCATTTAATACCTTGCTTACTTAGTCTAGGCTAGACTATAACGAAAGTACTTATGTTATTTTAGACTTAGAGAATATGGAAATCACCGCACTTAAAAAACTCATAATTAACTGCAATTATAAGTAGGTATTATGCTCTTAAAGATTTCAGAGCCCACGAGTAACCCATATAGCAGGGGCTACCAAATGGCTGACCATATTATCAATGGTCAAACGTTCGTCGTCCGCAGCCTAGCTTAGAGATTCTTAGTCCTTAATCTTAGAAAGCTGTATTAAGTGCATCAAGTCACAAAGTAAACTACCTACTTACTGATTTCTATTACCATTCTTAAAGTCAAGTTTTGTTCTCAGGTGTCGATTGCTGACGACAAGTTGGCAGCAGGACCACTGGTAGCCAAGGTGTATGATGCAAGCCTCATTAAAGTCACAGACGTCGGCAACGCTGTTGTCGGACAACAGTGCCAGTTCAAAGGTAGGTAATCTTGTAAATAATTACCTTAATTAGGGGGGGAGCGGAGGCTTCCCTCTATACCTTCTGCTGTGTTGGTGTTGCTCGTACGGGGGAAAGCTACGCCCAGTACCTAGCGATGTAGATAAAAAAACTAAACTAAAATAAAGCTAGACGGTAAAATGTTAACTAGTTGAGTACAAACGACGAACAAACGAAGGACGACTCGTTTAACGCAGTGATTTGAGCGCCGGTTGAGACGCAAGGGTCGCGGGTTCGATTCCCGCTCCAACACAAATGTTTGTTGATGAAACAGATATTTGTGATGGGTGTTTGTGTGATGTTGTCTCAATTTATTTATTACTAGTGGCCGGCCCTCACTTCGCTTCGGGACCTTAATTCAGAAATGAGCCAATAGATGGCGCTGTGTCCAATTACATCGCGCAAGCGTTTCGTGTTTTCGGTTTACCTATAAGCCTTGTCGTTGTCTATAGAAGTTATATCTTTATAAATAGTATAGATTATTCTAACAATACTTTCACTTTATTTTTAGTTGATGCAAGTGCCGCTGGAGAAGGACAGCTAGAGATTTCAATAAATGAAGGAGAAGTCCCTAACCATGTACAGGTGATTATCAATACAATTTTATTTTAATTTTTTTTAAATACCTACCTACTCTATACATGCAGTTAACTTATTATTTTTTATTTGTATTTATAAATACAGACCTACATCTAGTGGCGTTTGGTATTGCTGGTTTGATAAAATCCCGTCATTGTATGATAACGTGTAGGTATTTATTACTAATCTAAACATCTCGCAGGTTGTGGGCGGTGGTCGATGCTTGGTGTTCTGGCGTCCGGAGACGCCTACCCCTCACCGAGTGGACATCAAGTTTAACGGGGAACCAGTGCCATCATCGCCGTTTGTGTTCCACGTGGCTCCTGCACAGAGAGTCACCATAGACACAACGCAAGTTGGTAAGTCACTATATATTCATCTGAGATTGAGATCCAGCAAATAAATATAATAGATAACTAATAATTATGTTTTGCAACCAATTTGCAACAAATTATCGCGACTTTTTTGACGAATTTATTCATTTTACGTTCCGTTTCATGCAATAGGTATAAAATACTTGCTTATCTGTGACTAGTGTCAAAAAATGACATTTCTGTCTGTGACATTGACGTTTAATTGTTTACATTTTTTTTTTGTTCCTGTGAATGTTTTTACCAAACTTAATAATAAACATTATTTAAACAGAATTAATACCCGTCGGAGAAGTAGCGTCATGTTCCGTCCGAGTGGAAGGTTCCGGGGGCGGCGAGTTAACCGTCACAGTGAGAGGTCCCAGGGGCGAAGTCCCGGTCAGATTAACCGGCGATGTGGTCACCGGGCTAGTGGCCAGCTTTACCCCGAGACACGTCGGACCTCATACGTTGACTGCCCACTACAATAATCAGCCAGTACCTGTAAGTAAAAAATAAATGTTAAAATTTAGGATTTTTCCAAAAAAAAAACGTTTTTGAATTTGGAATAGGCACATAAGATTTTAGACTCACATTAGAAGGTAAATTAAAATTTAATGAAATATAGCTACTTATTTATGAAAGTTTTATGTAAGTAAATACTTTATCTTTTAATCAATCAAAAAAAGTTTAAAGCATATAGGTAATACTACTGAATTTTAATACACCAGTGAAAAGGTTATTGTCTATAACTATGGACTTATCTGTTATCTCTAGGTATAACTATAAAAGTATTAAGTGTTCTACAGTAACTTCTCTGAGTTAAGTTACTCTTATTCAATTATTCAACAACTATTTTTCTTCCAGGGCACCCCCTTCACTTGTAAAGCCTACTGATGGCAAGCTAGTCACTGTAACTGGAGGGGCGTCAGCCCGTGTGGGTGTGCCGGTGCAGTTAGCAGTTGATGCAGCCCAGGCAGGAGAAGGGAACTTGGAGATCACAGTGGCGGCTCACGGCTTGAATATACCTACTCAAGTTCATCCACAGGTAATTAAAATGCCTTAATAATCTATAACAAATTGTAATTGTAAAAGTTACATACCTACATTATTTTGATTGCTGTTTTTGCCTTAATTGTTTAAACCAAACATTATTTGTGTACTTAAATATTTTCTTTTGCCTCAAATTGATTTATTATTATATTTGTTTTTTTCTTTCGTATTGAAATCAATTACAAAAAAAATTAATCATGTAAAATCAATCAATTATTAACAAATGGTTTTAATTTTTCAGGGAAATGCAAGATTCACAGTTTCATTCACACCAACAGAAGCTTGCCATCATGTTGTCAATGTCTCTTTCAATAAGGTAAATATTTTATTAATAAATTCTCATTAGCTCATTTTAACGATAATTGCTACTAATTTGACCTATGTATTTTCAGTAATATTTTTTCTGTAAAAACGTTATAGCTTGGCCCTTTTTTTATTCCTTTTGATTATTCCATCAAACAATTGAATAATATTATAGCACTCAAGACTCATTAACTTCTTTACTTTAATTTTTAAAAATCACAGATTTGCTGTAACTGAAAATAAATTAGATCCATACTTTCATGAGCATACTTTTATATGATTCTGCCCCAAATGTGCATTGAGAATTTAATAACTTGATGACATAAACTATTAACAGATGCGAGTCCCTGGATGCCCTCTCATCATCGAAGTATCAGAAGGCAGTGGCAGCGGGGCCCGCGTGGCCCTGCCCGGCCCGGTGCCGCTCCACCAACCGGCCTCCCTCACGCTCCACCACCCCACCGCCACGCTTGACCAAATCGAAGTCAATGTAGAAGGTGAGTTTGACCACATGACCACAAAAGAAATCCTCTGAAAATCTCATAATTATCTTGAAAGTTCTGAACAAAAGAACAACTCGACTAAGTTTATCTACACCTTAAGAATGGTATATTATTTTTATAGTGACTTTAACTCCTTAATCATTATATAGTGAAAAAAGACATGTTAGTTATTGAAATACCTTGGTTATCCAGCCAGATATATTCTCTGAGTATTAACTTTTACATACTCCTTGCCACTGAATATTCCTCTTAATTATATGTTGTGTGTCTATTCTTTGCTATCCACTTAAACAAAGATAAGGTCTTCACCATATTAATTAACATTATAAGATTGTGTCTAATATTAGGAGGTGGATATGTTAGCAATTTGCATAGTCAAAACTTAGGCCTATCTTAAACGCACTTTTCCAACTAAGTATTGCTTTCACAAGCATTCTCAATTGACTAATTCACAATTTATAAACAATTCGTTTATTTATTACAGGGTGGTATAGATGAGAAATGATCTCGGTAAACTTGAACTAAAACCGAAAGAGCGAGAAATCAGATGCGTGAAAGAGCGTCTAGAAGTTGTTAAAGAAGGAAAAAAGAGAATAGAAGTAGTGAAAAAATTAATCATTAGGTTCATAATGCTTCGCTGCACTAACAATATAACAATCCACCTCTTAACTTTTATATTTGATAGAGTTATATTTTCACTAACAATAATTTTATCAATACTTTTGTCGTTACATGCTTTATTTTTAGTAACTTTCTTATTTTTAAGGGAATTAATAGATTGCTAATTTTATAAGTTCTCAGGTTTTTAAATATCAGTATTGAACCGTATAGTGTCAAAATGTTTCAAGTTACAAGAAATACTCAAATAACATGACACTATAATAATCATTAAGCTATAAGCTCATCCGCTTCGCCCTAACTCCTAACATTCATTTTATAAAAACAAAATAAAAGTATTAAAGGCCTTTTTAGAATTCATAAAAACATAAATACGATTATTTTTAAAACAATAAACGATCTGAATTCCTATAAGGTTTAAAAAAATAAATAAAACTAAATTGCTCAAGATTTGGTATTTGTAAGGTTTTTAATGATTAAAATCTTTCATTTTAAAGGTTAAAAATCTTTAATTTAAATTGTCTAAATAACATGGTCTTAAAATTAAGCCTCCAAAAACATGAAAATAAAAACGAAAATTTAATATAGTAGAATTGGTCACTTACCTACCTATCTCCAAAAAATACTGAAGTGTAAATTATGTAGGTAATTAAAGTATAAAAAATAATACTCCATAAAGCTCAATTTATTTTGTAAATATAAATAAATAAAAAAAAACAAACTGGCCACGTTCAAATTAGAAGCAACATTGGGGTTAGGATGTTAGGGCGAGGCGGGTGACTGAGCGTGGAACTCGGGCGCAGGTCCGAACGGCGCGTCCGTCCCCGCGGCGGTGGCGGCGGCCGGCGCGGCGGTCTTCCGCGCAGAGTTCGTGCCTAAGGCAGTTGGTGAGCACCGGCTCAACGTGCTGGTGGACTCTGTGCCTATACCTGCCAGTCCTTTCCATTTGAAGGTGAGTTTTGAACGGTCTTTTAAATGTATCTATTACTATTCTGTATTCTATTATTATATCAGTATTTTGGTGCCAAATAAACTTTTATCTTTTCTTTAAGCAGTTTATAATATGTCAATTAAGATATTGTAAGTAGAGTTCCATATGTTGGTGTCCAATCGTAACGGAACGGAACGGATTAAAGTGTGATCTTTATATAAAAAAGGCGAAACGCTAGCGCGGTGCAATTGATACTCAGCGCCATCTATTGGTACAGAGTGAAACTAATGTCCCGAAACGTAGTGGGAGCGAGCCACTAGTGCATGATAAAGTACTCGTTATGTTCTGCATACCTTATTAATCGTAATACATGGAGAACCACTTAAATGCCTTTAAAATTACAAGTGTGCCAAATGAAATATTTTTATCGGTCCTCAGGTGTATGACGTGACTGCAATCAGAGTTAAAGACGTCGCTCATGGAACCGTTGGAAAGCCAGTCACATTTTTGGGTAAGTTTCACTGGAGAGATCTTTTAACAAGAATACCGACTAAGTTTAGTCAGTTCACACAACCCGTCTCAGGTTCTGTGTCACAAGTATAACTCTACATTATCTAAAATATCTTCTTATTTTTATACAATATAACAACGCCTGTTGGTCTAATGATTCAAGTACCGGGGCGATAATTTGATGAAGTTGTAAATGTCTCATTTTAAGTGAAACTTGTTAGTTTCATATCAGAATAAATTCTTTAAACCTCCATACAATATGGCATTACCTTCTTTCAGTGGAGACTATGGCCGCTGGGCCCGGTAACCTCGAGGTGACGGTGAACGGAGGGCGCGTGCCCACCGCGGCGGCCGCTCAGGGCGCACACACGTACGCCATCAGCTTCACGCCTAGAGACCCCAGGCCGCACACCGTTGAGCTGCGGTTCAATGGGGACCATGTACCGGGTAAGATTTACTACATCTTCTTGCATCGATACCTCAATTACTGAGGGTCGTGACCTCGCTTTTGTAGAACTTGTGCCTAAATATTCACCGCCATTGGTGTCGATCTGCGGCAGTGTGGATTGTGTCGTGGACTGTGGATCCGAGATTGGTGCGGATCTGCTCCGTCCAACGTTTAGGCCTTTTACCTTCGATCTTGCCTGTGACTGCCCTTTTGTATTGTCACTGCCCTTTCTGGCAATGTGGCTGAAGTAGACTCAAGTACCTTGCGCAAGGATATGACTTGCAACATCTTTTAAATTACTCTTATATTAGGTATAAAGTGTCTTGTTGTCATAGGAAAATGGTGGAATGCGACTAATCGTGACGCGATGTAAGTCGGGAAAAGCTGCCAACTTGCTGCCATCACCGATAATGTAGTAAATTGATGACTACATCAATCTCAGTAGCCTTGAACCTTATTGTAGCCTACGAGGCTACAAAAAGGTTGTAGCCTCGTAGGCTACAAATGTTCATGGTCAGTGTTTCAAAGAGAAACAGCCTTATCAAAATTCAAATGGCGCTAACACGTAGTACTTATTAGCCAGACGTATCTCGCTTTGTTATTCTAACGGGTCGCTTATACGATCGCATATAAGAACATGACTATAATCGGCTAAATGACAGAAGTTACAAATGATATCTACTCTTACAGGTAGTCCATTCGTATGCCACGTGTCAGCCCCGGCGAGAGTGATCGGGGCCGGCTCGGGCGAGTCCCCGGACAAGGTGTCTGTGGGCGACGCGTATACGTTCAGCGTTGACTCCCCGACTTCCCCTCATGTGGAAGTACTTGGGCCTGCGAGAAGACCCGTTCCAGTACAGGTAAATATATTAACCACAACAAGAATAACTTCCAGTATTGTATCTTCATACAAGTGGGTGGAACGCGCCTATAGAGAAAAGCAATTACTTAAAAAAAATTACACTTGTGACATTAATAAGTAGTTATAATGCATCAAGAAAGTCATGAAATTAATAGATGGCGCCACTGCCGCGTACGTCATAGAGAGTTATAAAACATGGGCAATCCGTTAGTTCTTAAAAATCCGTCGTGAGTCTTGACTCATTATACTGTCACCTTGCAAATTAACGTCAGCTGTACTGTTGCAGTTGAGGCACAGTCTGTGCCTCTGTGCCGCATAGATGGCGTTTATTGGCAACTAATGATACTATATTACCTGAATATGTCACTTAATTTGTAAAGCGACAGTTATTCCTAGTTTCCTACATCGCAAGAAGTACATTTTATTAATTTTTAGGTGTCAGCCGAAGAGACCGTTGGTGAAAATGAAGCTAGCAAGCGATATACTATTTCGTTTGTACCTGTTGATGTCGGTGATCACAGTATTGAGGTGAGACTGCAATTTTTATATTATTTTTTTAGATTGATATATTAAAATTGACATCTCTGTTTTTCATTAAGTTTTTATTGATTCGGTCATTGATTTCAAACCATTTGGATTGTTGACAGGTTCGTGCCGGTGCCATGGGTGGCCACGTAGAAGGCAGTCCGTTCCTTGTGAAAGCCTACAGCGCTGGTCGAGTCGCCGTCACGGATATATCGCCTGGAGTAGTTGGGAGACCAGTCTCCTTCACTATTAACGCTTCTCACGCAGGTAAGATAATAAGAAACTGAATAAATAGTACATACTAAGTATGGACTTATAAAAAAGAAACATTTTTCCATTCATTCGTTCACTCATTCTTTCATTCGTTTGAACCATTGTCATATTGTTTTCTTGCCGGACTGACAATACCTACATTTCCTCTACAATTTACTTGTTACAGGTGCTGGAAACTTAGAGATTATAGTGGCTGTCAATGGCAGAAATGTTCCGAACTATGTCCAGAGTGAAGGGAATGCACGATTTAAGGTAAGTCTCATGTCTTCTGTTGACAAATAAAGCGCGTCTTTTGTCCCTGCCTCATTCTCGCCATATCACTCTCTCTCTATATTTCTCCCTTCATTTTTCTAGTCGGTTGCATCATCTATAAGGGAATCCAAGGGACTTGCACAATTCCATATTAAAATCGTTTGAAATAGTGGTCCCAACAGCGCTGCCATTTTTTTTAGTTTTACAGCTCTATAGATATTTTTAATTTCGAATAAGTTGAGGTCGTTAACAAAATGAAGTATTTAATTTTCGACCTTAATCCATTGTAATTGGTTCTAAATTCTAAAAATGTTAATTAGCGTTGTTTGGCGAATAAAGCCTTCATTGACGGCGACAGTTTTAAAGCGTTCCCGCTTTGCTAAGGTTTCTATGATCGAACACAAGTATATATAGAAAATAACAATACCTACCTATTCTTCCAACAGGTGAACTTCAAACCAGTGGAGCCAGCACCGCACACGCTATCAGTCCGCTTCAACGGCCACGCGGTGCCCGGGTCTCCCTTCACGTGCCCGGTGACGGCGCCCGCCGCCGCGGCCGACGCCCGGGCCACGGGGCCCGGCCTCTCGTCCACTCCGAGAGGAGAGCCCGCGGAGATACAACTCACTGGCTTCCATTGTAAGTGGTTGAAAGGTTCCTAACACGCCTGGCGGGTTCGAGGCGTGGTTAAAGAAGTTTGCAAGAAGACGCTAGGCGTGTTGGTGGCATTGAATGTGTGTGAACCATTTTTTCATATAAACTTACTCAGTTGTATGAAAAAAATCTCTTAAGTCGATTTAGTTTCTAACGAGTGTAGTACGATCACCAGTCTGCTACAATTACTGCCATCATCAATCGAGAGATGTCCACTGTTAAACATAGATCTTGACTTTCATTGTGTCCAGTCAAAGGCGGCCTGCATTCATTGAGATCTCGACCCGCGACTCTTCTGACTTCTCAGATCTTCCATCTATCCATCGGTTTCATAAATTAGTCAAGTAACAAATTACCTGTTTCATCTAATTATCTCATTATTGCGCTTAGTCCAACGATCTGCATCTCTGCTCGATTTGCAAATTTACCTTACCAACAACATCAGTCGATTATCTCACCACCGTTTATGTTTGCGTTAATTTCAGCGCCTGTTATGATTCACTCGAGTGTTTGCAAATCTAATCATTGTCTTAGCTGTTGTTTTGATAGCGCGTAGCATTATTTGATGGTCATTAGCCCGCGGAGCCATTCGTGCCTGTGACCCGAAGATCGAAGTTAGAAATGTCAATGTACGTTGCGTTATACAAATTGGCAAACAAATTAATGAGTTACGTATATTTCTTTATTTATGAACGCTTATTGCTATTTTACTATTAAACTTTGGTTCTTCGAATTCGAAATGTAAAATAATGTATCCCTGAAAATAACAACGAAGTTGATATCTCCGACGTATTAATAGTATTGTGATCAAAAAGAGAGCGTTTACCTTTTTAGAAGATCGGCGGCATACATGTGTCTTCTCTGGTGTTCCGGGCATGGGCGGCGGTAATCGTTTACCATTGGTTGATCCATCTGTTTGTTAGCCCCCTGTAACATAAAAAAAAACTTGAAGACGCATCAAAACCTGATAGCAACTGGAGATGACACTATGATGATCTAATTTCTTTTTTCATTTCAGCCGGCGAGCCATCAGTATACGTGGCAGGTCCGGGTGGCAGCAGCGTCCGAACCCGCGTCACACCTGTAGGCGAGGGCCGCTATACGTCCACGTACACCCCCGAAGCGGTCGGCAGACACAGCGTGCAAATAACATGTGCTGGTCGCCATGTGAACGGATCCCCGTTCACTTGCAACGTGTATGATGTTCGCCGAGTCAGGGTCACTGGCCTGGGACCTGGAGGTGAGTGGTTGTATCCACGGAATGATGTAGCAAGATCTTATTAAAAGAAAGTGAGACAGACTAGCCAGAACCGCCCATAGACTAAACCAGAAATTTTAGACTGTAGCAGCACAAATTCCTTCCTTCCTTCCTTATTCCAATACGTTAAGTTAAAAAGCGCGTTTTTTTTCATAGTAGTGGTGCTTAAACTATGAATTAATTAGGACTCTTGCAAACCAAAGTACTCTTATTTATAAATGTAGTATCTACATAGGACAGGGCTATTCCACTAATTCCCTCCTGGAAACAGATGTATTTACGTACCATATAGAATATCTTCCGGCAATGGAGGCTATCGCGTGTGAAAATTTTAGATAGGACTGAGGTCCATCTACACAGTGATTGGTTATTTTTGATGTGTAATGTCAAAATGTCACTAAACAATCAATAACATTGAAGTTATAACTCAGACCAACATTACGCCTTCTATCGGATTTTTCACACACGATTCATTTTAAATCTTCGAATTCCAAATAACGTGGTTTTAAATCCAAATGTTACTATATTTACAGAGTTAGAAGGCACACTAGAGGGTCTAAGCCTGGACGATGGCGTGGACGAGGAGAGAGGTGTGGAAGTGGGCAAGCCCGTGACGTTCAGTGTGGACGCGGCAGGCGCCGGGGAGGGAACTCTGGAGCTCGTCGTGTCCACCCCCTCCACTACTGTAAAGGCTGAGGTAAGTGACTATGCATAGTATGAGTAAGGAATTATCAGAGGTCTTCTGATCGTAATCCTACTTTACTGGACCTGACGCTCACATAATGCCAATTGTGGGAGCTTCAGCATGAATGGGCTTTTTTTTTTTTTTTTTTGTTCACGCAGAGTGAATGCCGCCTTATGCACACCCGGCCGCTGGGAGACGACCAGGTAGTGTGGGGCTCTCCCCTGGATTGGGCCTCTGCTAATCAGAGGCCGTTCAAGGGCATACCCACTAAACACTCTGCGACTTTTCCCGGCAAATCCAGGCTCGGGGTGGGAAAGCGGGAAATAGGACGAACCTCATCACCGCAGACCCACCCATGGACAGCAAGGCACGCCAGTACGGCCTCTTTCCGACTCCCGGGGCTTAAAGCCCCCAGAGCAGCTCCCACTGCCCTCCGACAAAGCCCCAACCGGGCGGCGCCCGCATCGCTGGATTGCGATACGGGCGTCGCGGGCATGGGCTCCTGCAGAACTCTCCACAAACCCACACCCTGCTGGCTGCAGGGCAAGGTGGGGGGGAGTGCCTGCAGGCTTCCAAA
The DNA here is from genome assembly GCA_014851415.1 of Cnaphalocrocis medinalis. Classification (NCBI taxonomy): domain Eukaryota; kingdom Metazoa; phylum Arthropoda; class Insecta; order Lepidoptera; family Crambidae; genus Cnaphalocrocis; species Cnaphalocrocis medinalis. The sequence goes on from CM026276.1 coordinate 8,401,941, forward strand.
AAAAAAAACTGCCCCACCAGACAGCCCCACGGCCGGCTACGCTGGATTGCGCAGTCGGTCGCTGGGCGGAGAGGTGGGGTTAGCCGGCCTTTGCCGCATCCCACTGGCTGTGGGACGCAGCGCAGACCAGCAACTAAAGACCCCCACAAAAGATGTGGGGGGTGGCGCCCGAAGGCGCCCCACTCGGTGGGGCCCACGTCAAGGTGCGCCCAAAGTGGAGGAGATCCTTACAGGGCGCCGGAAAGGGCCCCGGCCCAGACAGAGCTGGGCCTCAAAGTGCAGCTGTCAGCCGTCGGGTAGCAATATGGCGATAAGCCAATAGGGTATTTGACTAATCTCGATATAGTAAAAAATATTTATACTTTTCCAAAATACTGGTAAATGAGAACCAATGGCCAACATTTTCAGTTAAAAATATAACGTCTAGCTGGTTTTATGAGCATTCAAAGTTTCATGGGCAAGTCTATTTTTTAAGTATAAAATTAAAAAAATATATATCATCGAACTACCCGTACATTTTTCACCAACTTTTATTATGAAACCATTTACATAAACGAAACATTTGATATAGCTACCAAACAAAATTTACTAGACGCGCATACAAGATACGGGCGTGTGACGTCACTTGCCTGTAGCCATTTGTATAGAGCGTTTTCGAGCTTGCCCAAAATATGTGCTCTTAAAGTTGTGATATCTCAGGTGATTCAAATCAGAATCGAGCAATTCTTTCAATAATGTTTCTTAAATTGAGAGGTCTTTTGATTAAACACATAATTTTTTTTTGTCAAATACCCTATTGCTACCCGTCGTTGCCCAGGGACACCAGGACCCCTCCGGTAGCAGTTCCAAACAGAAAGAAAATACTACCGGGGAGGCCACACGAGGAGGTCGCCGCACCGTAGTCCCCAGCATGAATGGGCTGGCTCGACCGGAGTGATACCAAACCGGCTTGAAGAAGCCCCTGTGCTGTGTTTCAGCGGGTGAGTGAGGGTACCGGAGGCCCACGGGGGGATAAAAGGTTGGGAGCGTATGGGCGGCGGCAACTGCCTTCCATCAAATGATCCACCTGCTCGTCTGCTACCTACCACATTAAAAAAAATATATCGGATTTATTCATTTGCAATAGCCTTCAATGCTTGTCTATTAATGTATGTATTTTTACAGGTGGTAGCGGTAGCGCGAGGCTTGTACGACGTCACGTTTGTACCCGTTTCCCGCGAACCACATCGTGTGTCAGTCACGTTCAACGAACAAGCTGTGCCTGGTAGTCCTTTCGTGTGCCGTGTCAGCGAGCCACATACTTATGTACAGATAGGTAAGCAACTCAAATGTTAGTCTTCAATGTCCCTGCAATCAGATTATAATTGTTTTCATCTGAACTATGCTAATTAATTAAACCTGGCTAAGATTTTAAAAGTCTCTGCAGTGAAACTGAAATCTGGGAATTATAGGCACCCGGTCCGGCACTTCGTAGGTTTTTGTGTCAAAACACTGGGCCCGTGTCGCCCCGATGGTCTCTCTCTTTCTTCCGAGACTCAGCTAAGCGCTTAGTTGAAGCTTCGGGAAACCCAAATACTGGCAGCTACTTCGCCCAGCGAATTTCCATCGCTATCTAACGATGTAATGCCAGCATTTTGGAGACATTGCCACAGTGTCTATTCTGTTTCAATTTTCTAATTTAGTTTTAGTTTTCAGTTATTGTTTTACTTTTTATTCGTTTTTCTAATTTTGCCCTATAAAAGTAAAGCATAAATCAAGCGACAGCTAACTACTATATACGTAAAGTGATTGGAAATCTACATGTAATCGATTCGGTTTGACTATCTAGTAGACTTTACTCAACATTTTTTCCACCAGGCGGCCTAGCAACTGTCGAAATCGACGAGAATCTGTCGGACATAGAAGTCATATCACCCACCGGTACGCGCGTATCAGAAGCTACCCTGGAGGACTCTGGTCTCCTCACGTTCCCGGCGAGCCGCGTCGGCCGCTACATGGTGCGGAGCTCCCGGGGTCCCGTGGCTGAAGTGGAGGCTCTGGACGCGGGCGCAGTCAAGGTGTTGTCTATCGGAGACGCTGTTGCGCATCGTCCTGCTATACTCACTGGTAAGTTAATAGAATAGTATATTCGTAAAATATTCGACGTGGTAGTCATATCACCCACCGGCACGCGCGTATCGGAAGCTACCCTGGAGGACTCCGGTCTCCTCACGTTCCCGGCGAGCCGCGTCGGCCGCTACATGGTGCGGAGCTCCCGGGGCCCGGTGGCTGAAGTAGAGGCTCTGGACGCGGGCGCAGTCAAAGTGTTGTCTATCGGAGACGCTGTTGCGCATCGACCTGCGATACTCACTGGTAAGTTAATAGAATAGTATGTTCGTAAAATATTCGACGTGGAAGTCATATCACCCGTCGGCACGCGCGTATCCGAAGCGAACCTTGAGGACTCTGGTCTGCTCACGTTCCCGGCGAGCCGCGTCGGCCGCTACATGGTGCGGAGCTCCCGGGGTCCCGTGGCTGAAGTAGAGGCTCTAGACGCGGGTGCAGTCAAAGTGTTGTCTATCGGAGACGCTGTTGCGCATCGACTTGCTATACTGACTGGTAAGTTAATAGAATAGTATGTTCGTAAAATATTCGACGTGGTAGTCATGTCACCCACTGGGACCCGCGTATCCGAAGCTACCCTGGAGGACTCTGGTCTCCTCACGTTCCCGGCGAGCCGCGTCGGCCGCTACATGGTGCGGAGCTCCCGGGGTCCCGTGGCTGAAGTGGAGGCTCTGGACGCGGGCGCGGTCAAAGTGTTGTCTATCGGAGACGCTGTTGCGCATCGACCTGCGATACTCACTGGTAAGTTAATAGAATAGTATGTTCGTAAAATATTCGACGTGGTAGTCATGTCACCCACTGGGACCCGCGTATCCGAAGCTACCCTGGAGGACTCTGGTCTCCTCACGTTCCCGGCGAGCCGCGTCGGCCGCTACATGGTGCGGAGCTCCCGGGGTCTCGTGGCTGAGTGGAGGCTCTGGACGCGGGCGCGGTCAAGGTGTTGTCTATCGGAGACGCTGTTGCGCATCGACCTGCTATACTGACTGGTAAGTTAATAGAATAGTATATTCGTAGTTTTATTCACATTCTAACACGACACTGGCGTAGTTTAATTACCGGCTGTGATCTGGGGAGTCCAAAAAGGTATGTTTTGCATTTTGTAATCACCAATCCGCATTAGGATTCCCCTATTTCGCTGGCAGTTCCTGTTGGCGGGTGGCAATTCCCCTTTGCTCTACCCATTTTAGAATCATTAGGCACTCAACAACACTAACTCAGGTCTTCCTTAAAAATCAGAGCAATGAATGAACAGAGTAAGAGTCAATTATGTAGGACGTCACAACACACGAAATTATCAAGCACTGCCTGGTTATTTTTATGATTATTCTTTTTTTGTCCTTTTTACCGAAGGCTCAATCGGAGGGAAAAACGGTTTAAAAGGTTGTGACTCCACTGATTTTGCTGGATGTCTATGGGCGGCAGCAATGGCTTACCATTGGATGATCCTTCTGTTCGTCTGCCACCTCATCATCATCATTTCAGCCAATAGATGTCCACTGCTGGACATAGGCCTCCCCCAAAGTTCTCCACAAAGATCGGTCCTGTGCCACCCGCATCCAAGGGACTCCCACTACTTTCACTAGATCGTCGGTCCACCTGTAGGCCTAACATGCGCACCGCGACAAAATTTCGTCGACTCTCTTTTGCGAGAGCGCATCCTTCTATCCCGCTCATCGCTCAGTCAGGTAGGTGAGCGAGACTCAACTTGCGCCGACAAAATACGAGTGTCGACAAATTATCTCGTGGTGCGCATGTTAGCCCGGCTGGTGGGAGGTCTGCCGCCTACCACACAATAATTTTCTTTTCTGTATATTTATAATATTATTTGAAACTAAAACGTATTTCTTGTATTACCAGTAAGCACAAGCGGCGCAGGTAACGGCCGGTTATCCGGGCGAGTGACCTGCGCGGGAGTGGCCGTGCCTCACTCGGTGAGGCGGCGCGGCGGCGCGCGCCAGGAGCTGGTGTGGCACCCGGCCAGGGCGGCGCCGCACCGCCTCACGCTGCTGTGGAGCGGGACCCCCATAGCCAGGGAGCCTCTGCTGCTGGATGTGCAGCCGCCGCAGCATGGGCAAGAAGTGAGTTCCGTTTTTTACTTTATTTTATGTGATAGGTGGCAGAGGAGTAGACGAAACACCTGATGGTTAGCGATTGTCGCCGCCTATAGACACCTGCAACACCGATAGAGTCATAAGTGCGCTGCCAACCTTTAACCTCCTTACCCCAATTGGGCATCCGGTACCCTCACTCACTCGACGAAACGGCGCAGGCGCTGCTTACACCGGTCTTCCACAGCAGCCACCTAGTGGGGTCACAATGACACGGCTGATGTTTTATTAAGGAATAGCTCATTACTTTCTCCAATGGAATGGTCTAACAATAGTGAGCGATAAATTTATAACCGTGGAAGAGCCACGCTGCGGCATGTTTTAGCCGGCTCAACCGGAGTGGTACATACCACGGGCTCACAGAAGACCAAAGTGAGTAAGGGTACCGGAGATCCAATTGGAGGAAAGGGGATAAAAGGATTTCAGCGCACTTGTGACTCCACTGGTGTTGCAAGTGTCTATGTTTAATTTGTCAATTCTATCTGTGGAAATTTGTAATTAGCATAAGTTTGAATATTCAATTAATAAATATTATTTTTCACATTTGAAAATTGGTCTGTAAATTTCCCTAATAAAATAAAATTATCTGTAATTTTATAATTTTGTCGTGTAGGTCACAGCATCAGGCCTAGGCCTGTACCAGGCGCAAGTAGGCCGAGTGGCGTCATTCAGCATCGACACGCTGGGCCGCCCGGCGCGGGAGTTCGACGTGGTCGTGTCGGGGCCCGGCTCCAGAGCCCTGCCCGTCAGATGCTACCAGACCAAGTCAGGACTACTGCAGGCGGAGTACACTATCACTGAAGTTGGACAGAGTACTATAGGTAAAAAAGAAAAAAAAACAATCTATACACAAATTATAAAGAAGTCAATTCATCGATCAATGGGCCTAAATTCTATATATGGATAATAACAAGATTTTATTTACTGACAAACGTACAAAGCTTATAGCTAAACCGAAAAACGAAATACATGCGCCATGTAATTCATGCCCAGCGCCATCTATTGGTACTGTATGGAACTAATGTCCCAAAACGAAGTGAAAGGCCGGGCCACTTTGTGAAGATAAAACTATTTGAATTTAAAGTAAACATAGTTATTGAGGGCCTACCACCAAACGGTTTGATTCACGATTTCTTACTTTTTTTACAGAGGTACTGCACCTGTCTAAGCCAGTATCTGGAAGCCCGTACACCTGCGAATCTTACGACCCCAATAGAGTTATAATATCAGGACTTCCCACCGGAAATATAATTTCGCAGACGCCTATCAACTTCACAGGTAAATAAAACTAACATGTAAACTCTCAATAAAAAAACGAGCTGACTGTATGTATTCGTACCGTAACACTAAATCATTGCAAATTAGACCCTAAGCATCGCTTACAATAGAATAGAAAAACATTTGTTGCTTATCAGTTGATTGATAATGATCAATCAAATAAAGGAATAGAATGCTATCGCGTGTGAAAAATCCGCTAGTAGGCGTTCTATTAGACTGAGGTCCAACTTCAACGTCATTGGTTGTTTAGTGACATTTTAAAATCTTACATCAATAATTCCAATCGCTGCTGTGTAGATGGATTATTATTAAATTGCATTGCATGTGTAACATGTGTAACAAATGTAACCATTACTGTATAGTAATGGTTACATTTCAACATTTTTAACTTATTTTCTTATTCCAGTGGACACAAAAGACGCAGGCGTCGGCGAGTTGGAAGTGATCTGCGAAGCGATGGGTGACCGGCGCGTGCGGCTGCCGGTCGACATCCGGGAAGACGGCCACACGTACAAAGTGCGCTTACGACCTTCAGTACCTGCGCACTACCGCATCTACATTCTTTACGGGGGTAAGATGAACAGATCATTATGTTTTAAATGTATACCATATGAGTTAGCCCAGATTTTTATGAATCTGAAATGAAAATAATCTGCTAATGGCGAAACGAATCTTCCGTTCCGCCACTAACAGTTGATTTTCCTCCTTTAGTGTAAGTGTTCACGTTTCACACCCATGCATTAAGATAGGTCTTGTATTTATACAAGACCTACGCGCTTTAGTGGTTGTTTTATGCGGAAATCGCAGCCTTTGACGCATGCGATCAAGGGGTCTCACGCTACACTATGGCACGCATAAAACAATGGTTTGCAAATTATGTTATCTGTCATAAAACTATGTGCGGTAATCGAATTACGTGTAACGCAGCGTCTAAACAACCGCGTATTACTTTTTTTTTTATGTGATAGGTAGCAGACGAGCAGACGGATCACCTGATGGTAAACAATGCCGCCGCTCTTGGACACCTGCAACACCAGTAGAGTTACAAGTGCGCTGCCAACCTTTTATCCCCTTCCCCCCCGGGTGGGCCTCCACTACCCTCACTCACTCGGCGAAACACAGCACAGGGGCTGCTTCACGCCGGTTTTCTGTGAGATGATTAAATAAGATGGTTATCTTAGACTGATGATGCTGTTGTGTACTGTAGGAACATCGGTGGCGGGCAGCCCGGTGTCGCTAGGCGTGCTAGGCACGCGTGGCGGCGGCGCGGCGCGCTGTGCGGGCACGGGACTAGCGCACGCGCACGTGGGCAAGGAGGCCGCCTTCACCATACACTGCGGCGAGGACGACCCGCCCACTGTGCAGGTACTATTTATGTGATAAGTAGCTATACTCGAAACTGGAATTCAAGACCAAATAATCTACGACATATACGTCACTGTCAAATATGTTAAAGTCACTTATGTTATTTTCAAGTAACGCTTTCAGGTTACGCCAACCTTTTTGGCATTCTTTTTCTTATTATGCAGACTAAACTGACAAGTTTCCATACATTGTTAAAATTTTGTAGGTTTACATTTATTAACACCTGTAGTGTTACAAGCGCAATACCATCTTTGAAAACTAAAATTACGGATGGTTAAGTTTTTATTAAAGCAATATGTATTTACGTGAAAAAAAGTAAATAAAATAATTATATATATATCATTTTTAATTATAGTATCAAAATTACCAATAAATAAATTACATCAGCGAGTGTTTTTAGAAAAAAGAAGTATACTATGGTACGATAATTTTATTGCTGTATCAACATTGTCGTAGTTTTTTTGGTCTTGAATTCCAGTTTTGGGTATAGGTAATTGGAAGGCGAAAAATGTCATGACATTGGACTGGCATAAAATACGCCGAACAACTTTTTACGCTCGCCATGGATAAGCCACGATTTAGAGAGCTGATGGCCAATTTTCAGTAATGAACTTCAAGAAGAAGAAGAAGAAGAAGATAGGTAGCAGACGAGCAGATTCAGATCGGCGTATGGGTGGGAGGGGTCCTAAGCTTCGTGACAGTCTTTTTTAATTAAAATAATATAAACATATTTGATTTCATAATGTATATTTAATTTCAGAACTGCTGTTTTAATTCAGTAATATCTCCATAAAATTAAAGTTGTTTTATATCTCGCTGGTCACATATTTTGAAAAGTGACCAGCGGTGTAAAATGCGGCCGGGGTTAAAAAAAATATGAAATTCTAGTGATATGATTTATGAATGGCCTCTAAGTAAAAAATTACATAATTAACACTACGTATCGTCACGTCTTTTTTGTAAGTTTTCCGTTATTTTCATCAAATATAAAGAAAGTAATCTAATATCTAACATATTAATATAATGTATTATGTAAATACAATACACACTTCCAATTCTATAACTATCCTTATCCCATTCTCTTATTCAATCTTTCTACTAATCTCTCTCTTCCGCACAGGTCGAAAGACTGACAGAGACAAAAGAAGAGAACACAGAGTCTGGCCTGCTCGAATGCCGAGTGGTGGGCGGGGTCCCGCGCGAGTGGCTGTGCGCGTACATCCCGCTGGTGGTGGGCTTGTACGAGGTTAGGATATTCACGGCGTCGGGCCCGCTGCCTGGGAGCCCCTTCTCTGTCAAAGTAAGAGCACACTCTCTCTGTCACTATATTTCATTTGACAAATCTGACTTCACTGGTGTGTTAAGTGTTTTGTACATACTTGTTTTATTCTCCTCTCCTAACTTGGTCCCTCACTGCTGAGGATTGTGACTCGGGTTGATTCCGTCAACAAGTTGTCTCCATTTAACTTGTTTTATAAACGGAATCGAATAGTATTTGGTACAACAAAAATACTGGTTGTGCACATAAAAATGGAATGTGTATACCATAGCATACTATTTTGTGCATACTCAGTGATTTTGGTGGGCTAAGATGGGTTGGTTTGGTGAATAAATTAATGAACAGTCTGTCTCTTTTGAAACATTGAGCCTTGATATGTTTTATTATTGAGGATACATTACCGCTGGATTATTTGACAGACTTCCATTTTACATGGAATACTTAGGTTGTGAAAAGGCCCTCATGTAAGTTTACACCACTTTGGGCCATCTAAAAGAAAAGTGCGGTTATTTTCTGGTAATAGGTTTTAAGTATCTTTCGTGCAAAATGTGTCAAAAATGCATGTGCAATGCTACCATTTTTGGCCATCCCTCAGTCCAGCTATCTTCTAGTAATAGATTTTAAGTATCTTTCGTCCACTGTCAAAAATACATTACCTACATAACCAGTAATGGCGTATTATATTCACCAGGTCATAGACACATCTGCCATAGCGCCTGTGGGAGGTTGGGGCGCGGACAACGCCGGGCGAGTGAGAGCTCCCTCGAAGCTCATACTCGACACGAGCAACGCCGGGCCCGGCACGCTGGAATGCTTGTTAGCTGGCCGGCATCAACGTAAGTCAATACACCGTATCAATGGCCTTAGACGCTAAGACATTACACATCTAACACAAACAACGAGTCAAAAAGACCGATGTATTCTAAATAAAAAATGCCTGTATTATTAGGGTGTATCTGTGAACATTTACATCCCTTTAACCACGTGTTCTTTCAACCATTCTGAATAATATTAGTTCAACAACATTTCGAAATTCATCCAAAATTTTTTCGACTCCCCATATAAAATTACCAAGTCACGTGACCAATTTTGTATGGAAAGATATTTTTTTATGCGAATTTTTAAAAGTCATAGAAGAAATGTTGTTCAGAGTGGTTAATAGAACACGTGGTTAAAGGGATGGAAATGTTCACAGATACACCCTGTATCTTATTACAAACCAATAGGGACACTTTAGAATCGAATTAGTAAAGTATGATAATGTGACGAACATACACCATCACTCAGAAGTAGAAATAGAACGTTTCTTTGTCAATCAATTAAAATTTGTATTTACAAACTTCATTCCTTGAATTCTGCACACACCACACTGACGAACTTAGTTTTCATGTCACATAAATATTGAACACCGTTGCTCAATCGACAATCTTTTGCAGGCGTAGAAACAGTATCGGGTCGTGCAGTGGTCACATTAGCAGCGGTGGAAGGCGTGAGCGGCGAGCAAGAACTGGAGCTCACGTACAACGGGGCTTTAGTGGCTGGGGCGCCAAGGAGAGCCCTGGTGGCTTCGGGCAACACCGCCGACAGAGTCACGCTGGCCGGCCGGGGCTTGGCCCACGCCGCGCCGCATACGCCTGCGGTCTTCACTGTTGGTGAGTGTCCCGTCTCTTTCTAAATCCTCTCAATGTAATATTGTCTGTTGTAATGTGTTTCCTCTGTCTCCCTACAATATGGATTCTTTCAAACTAAGCGTGAAGAATTATCTCGTGGGCCAGTATGGCAGTACCAACGGATGTGATGCCATGCCATCGCGTCCGTTGTAACTGCAACGTGCTGTCTTGCTATCATCATGCTGAGGGGACCAATAAATACTGAGGCCATAAAAAAACTAATACCACTGTGGTGAGCACCTTACCATCGCGCGCAGAAAATGTTTGAAACTAGAGTACCATCCAATACAGCAGATGGCGCTAATTGCTGTTCCATACAAGCGAGTCGAAATTCTCAAATATTAATTTCATAGCTTTATTGACGCATTATAGTAACTTCACTACCAACAGAGTGGCGGTGGTGGATTTTCTATTTATTTGAACTCAAAGTTAGAAATAATGCTTGATTAGATTTTCCATTATTTCACTGTCATAGCTGGCGTTACACCAAGAGGGTTTGGAATTTCCTTGGAAATTACCTAGTTTTTCTGGTACTGGTGAAATCCTTATTGCAAACCATAAAGGCTAATTTTTTTATTACAATAGATGGCAGTGCAGCCGGTCCCGGGGCTCCAGAAGCCCTATTGACGTCACCGGATGGAGACAAAATACCCGTGGCTTTATCGGCCGCCGGACCAGGCCTGTGGCGAGCGACGTACACGCCGAGGAGGGCGGGAGACCACCAGCTCAGAGTCATGTGGGCTGGGAGGTTGGTCAAAGGTAAGATAACTTTGTTGTCCCATATGCGTTAAAATTTCCATACAAAAATATAAAAAGAAATAAGAATTCCCCATTATTATACACGTCTTTTATGAATCATTTTGAACAATTATTCTCCGTACGAGCCGACCCAGTCATGCCGAAGCGTGGTTCTCCCGAGGCTAAATTCCGATTATACTCAGAAAAACCAACCGTTCGCAAATAGTCAACTTCTCACAATGTTAAGTTCTTGTAATACCAACTTCTCGACATGACAATTTCGTCGTTTTCATCGTTTCATGTTCGTACGGGAGTAGGCACGAATGGGCCAGCTCGACCGTATTGATACCACGGCCTCATAGAAAACCGACGTGAAGCAACGCCTAAGCAGTGTTTTGTCGATTGAGTGAGGGTACCGGAGGCACAATTGGGGGAAAGGGGGCACTTGTGACCCTACAGGTGTTGCAGGTGTGTATAGGCGGCGATAATAGTTTACTATCAGGTGAATTCGCACTTCCTCGTCTACTCGTCTTTCATCTATCACATAAAAAAATGGCATTGCCTAATCCGATGAGTGATTGTGTGTTTTTATTTAAGTGTTTGTTAGAGTATTAAAGCATTGGAGTGTTTGTGTGTCGCAGGCTGCCCGCTGACGGTGAACGTGTTCGCGGGCTCGGAGAGCGGCGACGCGTCGCGCGTGGTCTGCTCGGGCGCGGGGCTCGCGGGCGGCGTGGTGGGCGCCGAGATCCGCTCGTGGATAGTAGATCTCGCTGGATGCAGGCTGCCTTTAACTGGACAATCTGGAAGTCAATGGGGGAGGCCTTTGTTGGGTGGCTGTTCTACCAATTAAGCATTTTCCAATATCTCGCCTTACATAAAATACATGATTTCAAAGCTGAAAGTGACATTACAGCTTCGGGCGACGCCAAATAAACCACACGATAAGATAAAAACTCTCTACGTTTAACTTTTATGTCTATATTCTTCTCTCTCACACACATGAAACACTCCTTCTCTTTCTCTCTCTATCCCTTTAAACTCTCCCCCCACCTCTTTCCATCTCTGGTGAGTGACGATGGTTGAGTGTATGGAATCGGTCGGAGGGGTCGCTATGTATCCTCCCATCTTATTTCGATTTCTGTAAATTTTCTACCCTGCTTCTGTCCACTCTCTTTCTATCCTTCTTCCACTAGTTTTCTCCCTTTATGCATATGACAATTGCATTATCTATGCATTGCTAATCTTTGATCCATGCTAAAATAAAACAAGAAAGGTAAATGTTATTTTGCAGAACAAGTTAACCACATTTTCTGCCTAAGATACAGGATACTCCTAGTTTAAGCAGCGAACTGAAAATTGCGCCCTTAGTTTAAGTAGACTTTTTATTTTGTTTGATTGTTCTGACGATTTTTCAATTAAGTTTTTTTTTTTTATTATTTCTCTCACACAGGTGGCGTACTGCGAGCTGTACGAGCACGGCGACGGCACGTTCACCCTGAACGTGAAGCCGGCGGAGGCCGGGCGGCACGTGCTGAGCGTGCAGTTCGCCGGCGACCACGTGCCCGGCTCGCCCTTCGTGCTCAAGGTGGCCGGCGCGCCGGACCCTTCCAAGGTAAGTTCCTGTAGTAGCCTAATGGTTCTAATCTTTGCCAATAGATGGCGCTGGGTGTGGATTACATCGCACAGGTGTTTCGTTTTTTTTATTAGGTGGCCTACGAATTTACCATGCTAGACTACCTACTTACATCTCATCGACTTAATGGTACCAACTAATAACTTACTGCCGAACTCAGAAACGTCACTTACCTTAACTTTAATGTTCATTATCTTAATTATAGGTAGTCTTTATAACTTAGGGACAATATTTTTTCTTAAGTGATAATTAAAGTTTATTCACGTTCCTGCGTGCGGCAGTGATTTATTAATAGTCTTTGGGCTTTTTCAATACCTTTTACTATTTAAGTTAATAATTGGAATATTTTTGTATTCTAGCTAATAGTTATTCTTTAAAATATCCAAGATCCTGTGCTTTGAAATTTTAAAAACAATGAAATATGGTGTGAAATACAAGTGCCTCAAAATGGTTTTCGATTATGGACCTGTTTAATTTTTATTCCCATACCCAATTTTCTAACAAAGGTAAACATTAATTGACCATTGTATTCAATAATAGGTCCGCGTATACGGCCCCGGCGTGGAGCCGGGCGTGCTGGCCACGTTCCAGTCGCGCTTCTTCTGCGACACGCGCGGCGCCGGCGCCGGCCAGCTCACCGTGCGCGTGCGCGGGCCCAAGGGCGCCTTCCGCGTCGAGATGCAGCGGGAGAACCAGAAGGACAGGACTATACTGTGCAAGGTCAGTCACTACACACAATACCCCATTGTTATTTGTACGTCTGAGTGCGTTCGTTTCTGAGTCGACACTGCGAGCAAATGATCTTGTCCTCCGCTCCCTCTAGAGATCGTCTCCCAGGCCCACGGACATCATAAACCGTGTGGGACATCCTTCGGGCTGATGTAGTAGCTGCCCAGGATTCAGTTTCTTGGGTGGCCGAGGGCATGGCAATGACAGGATGTGCATGGGAGTCTCGTCTTTTGTTTTACAGAATCTCCTTGACGGTCAGCCCGGTTTTGAAGCCGTGCTTGTTCAATCTGCAGTGAGCTGTGATAGTTCTTGTTCAATATACAATAGGTACCCCATATATTATACATATGTAATCAATACCCTGATGAATATAATAACTAACCAACTAGGCTGGCGCATCAACCCAAAGTAAGCTTTAGCCTCCGATAATAAGAGCGTCCACCTAGAACGGTCCTGCGCCACCTCCTGCCAGTCATCAACATAAAGTCCACGCAAATCTTTATCAACTTCCGCGGTACTGGACGGCCAACTGGCCTTCGATCATTTAGACGATATTAACTTATACAATAAATAAAATAAAATATCAACGGACATTTTGATGAATATAATAGATATTTTTATTTCAATTTGATGTCTATGACGTCAACATCGATAACCAGGTGTCCTAACAACATTACAGTCGCACTTCGCTGGCCTCGGTCTACACAGTGCCGTATCAACACCGGGTTTATCTTATACAGGGTTTATCTGTATACTTTTAGATCCCTTTAACCACATCCTCTCCCAAATTCATAACAATATTAATTGTTCTATGACTATTGGAAATTTGTATAAAAAAAATAACTTTTCATACAAAGTCGATCACGTGACTTGTTCATTGTGTATGTAGACTCGAGTGGGGGATCACCTAGTAAACCGTAGGGCCAGACGTATCGTCTATAATAGAATGAAATTGGATATAAAAAATACCTACTATGAACATAATTCAACATTTATTGTATAAGTTAATTATCTATCTATACTATAGTGAAATCCACAATTTAATCACAGATTTTTTCGAGATAAGTAATCAGTATAATTTCAATTTCAATCATTTGATATTGAAACAATCATATTGTTTAATCATGCATATATGTTTTGATAGTGCATATCGTGCAAGTGGTAATAATTATTTCGGCTTCTTTGTTAGATAAGTGTATTTTATCGCTCACTGTTGGAATCTTACCTTCACAATAACCCAATCGTAAACATTCTTCAAAACGGATTCCCTAATTGGGTTCCGTAGAATAGTCACCAGGGTTTGTGACTCCACTGGTGTAGCGGGTGTCTATGGGTGGCGACAATCGCTTTCCATTAGGTGATTCGTCTGCCACCTATCACATAAAAAAAAACTATCGGCCACCCGCAATTTTGTACGCCTGGAGTTACTTATTGACACCGTCATATTACCGTCATATTTTGGACAATCCACACGATATTTGTGTTATTCTGATTTACTCGTACAGTCGCCATCAGATATATCGTAGCAGACAAGGTGACAAAATATATCTGAACAAATTAAAATGTCAATAAGTTCTGAACATACAACTAACTAATAATATCTGAACATTCAGTACTGCATTAATATCTGAGCAGATGCTGTCATTTACTTCTGAACATACAATACCAATAATATCTGAACTGTCATCCTTCACGCACGTCAATACCAAATGCGAGGTTGCCTATCGTTTTAGAAATCAATTTGGCAACGTCGCGTTCGTCGCTCAACATAATACTTATATAAAGCTCGATTACCAATGACTGACTCACTGATAAAGGCTGTTTTTTGGTGTGTTGGGGATTATTTTTGCGGAAAAAGTTTCGACAACCCTGAGAGTTTTTAAATTAATCATATCAAAAAATAATAGGTTTTTGATATTTAAAGAAAAAAAAATGGCGGCCATTTTTGCAACATCAACTTTTTTGTTACAGCAGTTATTCGAAAAGTAAAAAGTGTCTCTGAATCACCTGAATGAATGAATGAATCATCAATCTCATCATATAAACGAATACAATCATCTTTAACATGTTCGCTTCGTGACCGCTCGTTGGTAATAAATATCTTGGTTTTTTTGATGAAACTCCTTAGTTTCCAATTACTGTTAATGCCTACATCCTGGCCACACACTTTTAAAAATAATTTTCAGATTCAAATATGTAGGGTAACCGAGACAGTGATTGCCCAGTGTACAGTGAATGCCCGAATTAAGGTTAACATACATTTTAACTTATTTTCAAAGGTGTAGTTTTACGTTAAATCCGTTAAATAACACTAGGATACTGTTAACTAGAGTTCTAAATAAGACATTTGGCAAAATTTTCAATAAAAATATTGTAATGGCAGTTTTTGGACAGCGGGTGTCCAGTCACTTCAAAAAATGCGAATTCCTTACAGAATTTGTTAAGGATACATTTTGTAGTTTTGAAGTTTGTATCACTTTAATTTTCTTTTTTGAGCGTTAAAGCACAACGACGTGTTAGTTAAAGCTTTAATGTTTCATTCGAAGCAGTTATCGCGGCGTAATTTTATTCCATTAAGTATTTTAAGAGGGTGGGCAATCACTGTACCTAAAATATGACAAATTCAGTTATTGCCATACCAGAATTCAGTTATTGCCATGGGTATGAGACAGTGATTGCCCGGGTAGGTATTTACTAAATCACGTGAGGGATATAATAATCGAACCGAATATTTTCTTTATATCCTGTATCTTTCTTTATATCTAGGTCTAGGTACAAGGAGTTTCGAAAAAACTGCTTTTTACAAAAAGTTGACCTAAAAATAGGGGAAAATTTGATCTGCTACCGAAAATCTTGGAGGAAAGGTGGTAAGAAGAACAACCAAATATATACCGTAATTATATTATGTATTTTACCGTGGGAGAGCACGTTTCAGTATGAATAAGCCGGCTTAAACGGAGTGATTCTATAATCACAGAAAACCAAAATCAAGCGGCGCTAACGCGTGAGTGTACCGGAGGCTCTATGAAGGGGGAAAAGGAGTTAAAATGTTGGCAGCGCATTTGTGATTCCCCTTGTTGTTGCGAGTGTCTATGAGCGGTGGCAATCGTGTACCATCAGGTGATCCGTATGCTTGTGAGCCACCTATCACATATTAAAATTTAATTACCAAATGATGCAGTTAGTATAATTAGAAAAAAACTTTCAAATTTCAACTGTGGGAGAGCCACGCTTCAGCATGAATGGGCCGATTTGACCGGAGTGATACCACTGCCTCACAGAAAACCAGCGTGAAGCAGCCCCTGCGCCGAGTGAGTGAGGGAAACGGAGGCCCACACCCGGGGGGGAAGGGGATAAAAGGTTGGCAGCGCACTTGTGACTTCAGTGGTGTTGCAGGTGACCATGGGCGGCAGCATTGCTTATTATATAATAATGTGCAGTCAAAACACGCATCACTTGATGGTAAGCGAATGCCAACGCACATACTCAACACCATTGGAGTCACAAGTATGCTGCCAATGTTTTTAACCTCTCCCCCTTCCACTCACCCCCCATTGGGCCTCCGACAACCTCAAAACTGTATCTACTTACCTTTTGTAAAATTGGTACATTCCATTTATTCGCTGAGATAACGAGAAACTACATAGAACAATTTGACGATTTTACTAGATTTTGAAACTAAACGGGTTTTCTTAGTCAATGGTATCTTATTTGGATGATGTTACTGATTTCAATAGCTTAGAAATATATCTTAAACGCACAAAAACTTACGAAAGATCTAAAATTGTAAGTATTTAATAGTATTTTTATAGAATTACAACGTGCGGTATAGTTGGCAATCACTGTCTCATTTGGTTGGCAATGACTGTGTCAAGTGGGCAATCACTGTGTTTTTAGGAGATATTTTTGTTATACGTTATAATTATAAAATATTCTTTAGATGTTTAAATTATTGCTAACTTATCTCAATGCTAAACTATTAACGTTGTCAAATAATTACACTCTGATTTCTTATTGTTAAAGAAAAGGATTATAATGAAATAAAACTAGTGTCAATTTCTTAAGTGGGCAATCACTATCTCGATCACCCTAATGACACTTTGTTTCTTTTCTTTACGTACTTTGTTTATCCTGATATATGACTGACATCTGCTCAGATATTAATGCAGTACTGAGTGTTCAGATATTATTGTTTAGTTGCATGTTCAGAAGTTAATGACTGGCACCTGCTCAGATATTTATGCAGTACTGAATGTTCAGATATTAATGGTTACTTGTAGCGTTCAGAACTTATTGACATTTTAATTTGTTCAGATATATTTGGTCATCTTGTCTGCTACGATATATCTGACGGCGACTGTACAAGCCATATTATTGTAGTTTCATTAAAATCCATTCGGTAGTTTTTGCGTGAAAGAGAAGCAAACATCCATCCAGACTTACAAACTTTCACGTTTATAATATTAGTGGGGTAAATGTGTCTTATTTGTCGTCAGTTTTCACCCACCGAGCCCGGTGACTACCGTGTCGAGGTGCGATGGGCGGGGCGCCACGTGCCCGGCTCGCCGTTCCCCGTCATGATCTTCGACACCAACGAGGAGCTGCGCCGGTACTTGCCGGCCGCCGCCGCCGCCGGCCACTAACCTAACAAAACCTCCACTATCGCCGAGTCGGATCGAATCGAATCGAACAACATTGTCATAGTGCGGTCGGGTTGTTCCCAGAGATTTCGTCACCGCTTAGTCATCCAACAAATTTTCCAAAATGTATCTACATCATAAACTTTAAATAGGTTGATTAACGCCGTAAGGCCCAGAAAGCAGAGACAAAAGAAAATCAATTTGCCTTTTAAAGGTTTTTGGATCTTACTTCTGTTTTAGGGATAGGAGGCAGGAAATGAAAACATTTAAGTTTTAGTTATAACTTGCTGTTATTCTTGACATACACGATATCTATGACACACTCTTGTTTATACAGAGTTTATTATTTTTTATATTCAAAATTTGAATGCCGTGTTGGCTTTGACAATCTAATAACCATGCAGGTTTAACACCCCCCCGCAAAGCGAACACCCTGTATAAAAGAGGACCGAATAAAATACAGCACATACAAAAACACAACACACCCTATATACAATACACACATACATCCTATATATAAACGCACACAAAAAAAAAAACATCCTGTATAAAAACACCTAAACCTACTTTACACACCTATCAACTATCTACACCAAAACATGATTACAAAAAAAATATTCTGAACGCGACTTTACACTATACATAAACCTAACCCTACTGTACATTTATTATGCTTCAGTTTCGGCAAAGGTTTAGTGAAGATGTCGGCGATCATGTCGTGGGTAGATATATACACTAGGTTGATATTATGGTGTGAAAGTGATTCACGAATGAAGTGGTGCCTGATGTCGATATGTTTAGTGCGTGAATGGAATGTATGATTGTGAGCGAGCTTCAGTGCACTTTGATTGTCGGTATGGATGACGATGGGATGGGCGATGATGAAGATTTCACTGATGAGTGACTGGAGGTATATTGCCTCCTTACAAGCTTCAGCCAAAGCCATGTACTCGGCTTCCGTGGTAGAAAGCGCGACAGTACGCTGCTTGCGTGCTTCCCAAGAGATTGGAGAGCCACTCATCAGGTAGTGTACCCCCTACACTTCAGGGCCGCTAAGCGAGTTCTTCGCTACCTGAAAGGGTCAAAAGCACTTCGGCTGCATTTTCACCGAACAGCCCAGTTCTGTCCAGTAGGATACGTGGATGCGGACTATGGAAACAATCTTGTGGACCGTAGATCATTCACAGGGTTCGCTTTCCTGATGAGTGGCTCTCCAATCTCTTGGGAAGCACGCAAGCAGCGTACTGTCGCGCTTTCTACCACGGAAGCCGAGTACATGGCTTTGGCTGAAGCTTGTAAGGAGGCAATATACCTCCAGTCACTCATCAGTGAAATCTTCATCATCGCCCATCCCATCGTCATCCATACCGACAATCAAAGTGCACTGAAACTCGCTCACAATCATACATTCCATTCACGCACTAAACATATCGACATCAGGCACCACTTCATTCGTGAATCACTTTCACACCATAATATCAACCTAGTGTATATATCTACCAACGACATGATCGCCGACATTTTTACTAAACCTTTGCCGAAACTGAAGCATAATAAATGTACAGTAGGGTTAGGTTTATGTATAGTGTAAAGTCGCGTTCAGAATATTTTTTTTTGTAATCATGTTTTGGTGTAGATAGTTGATAGGTGTGTAAAGTAGGTTTAGGTGTTTTTATACAGGATGTTTTTTTTTTTGTGTGCGTTTATATATAGGATGTATGTGTGTATTGTATATAGGGTGTGTTGTGTTTTTGTACGTGCTGTATTTTATTCGGTCTTCTTTTATACAGGGTGTTCGCTTTGCGGGGGGGTGTTAAACCTGCATGGTTATTGGAATGTCAAAGCCAACACGGCATTCAAATTTTAAATATAAAAATAAAAAAAAAAACAACAGTATGTCAAGTATTACAGCAAGTTATAACTAAAACTTAAATGTTTTCATTTCCTGCCTCCTATCCCTAAAACAGTCCGTGAGCAAACATTCTATTGAAAATACCCAAGTGTTGAAATTTCTTCCGTTCAACTTGTTGATGGAGACACCATGGGATTCGTGCCGAGTGCCGTGAGGCACCGATGGGTTATCCATAGCACGTTATTTGTATAATTTGCGCTCTTCAATGCGTTGCGCTGCCCATAACCTTCTGTTTTAGGGATAGGAGGCAGGAAATGAAAACATTTAAGTTTTAGTTATAACTTGCTGTTATTCTTGACATACACGATATCTATGACACACTCTTGTTTATACAGAGTTTATTATTTTTTATATTCAAAATTTGAATGCCGTGTTGGCTTTTGACAATCTAATAACCATGCAGGTTTAACACTTACGACGTTTCAACGTTAAGTATTTTGTTTATAGAAATGAGCGACGTATATCAGCGGATTATGATGTAAATCTGGAGGAATACTGGATGTGAGGATTGCCACAGTAATGACATCTCTGAGAATGAACCGATCACCCTAAGAATTAGCGCATTTTTGCCCATTAGGTAAAAAGTGTACAGAACACATTTTGAGAGTGACTAAAAGTTCTTTTTATAT
Source organism: Cnaphalocrocis medinalis (assembly GCA_014851415.1). Classification (NCBI taxonomy): domain Eukaryota; kingdom Metazoa; phylum Arthropoda; class Insecta; order Lepidoptera; family Crambidae; genus Cnaphalocrocis; species Cnaphalocrocis medinalis. The sequence continues at coordinate 8,422,025 of CM026276.1, forward strand.
TCCATTTTCGACCCTCCTACACTGACATTCGTTTATTAATCGCCTTTATGTCGTAATTAACAACTGTTTACAGTAGTTCCTTATGAAATGAAACTACGAAATAACAGCAACAAACACGAATGAATTGTACCTAATTGTCCATTAAAAAGTGTATTCTTACGAATTAGTGCCAACTCTTCTACACGGACCAATCAAAAGACATGATTTTGTTTAACATTTGCTACATTCTGTAAATTAAAGTGTAAAATTACATAAATCGATTGTCCATTCGTAAGGAACCTATTTGATCTATGTACTCCTAAATGATTGCCTATAAAGTATGACAATTTTAATAGGTTCACGACTCGTCAAAATGTCTCTCATTTATCAACCATTCGATTAACATTATAATACTGATAAACGTACCTACTTTGTATTATGATTAGCAAAGAAAGCCCAATCGAATTGTACCTATCACTGATAACTGATTTATAAAAAAAATACAATTTGTAAAAACGTAATAATTGCAGTGTTATATTGAATAAATAACTATAGGTATAGGAAATTGAAATAATAAAAAAGTAGGTGCGTGAATAAACACAGTCTGTAATACATATCTGTATGTGTAAATTATACTTGCTGGTAGTTGCCAGACATTATTTACGATATAATACCATAATTGGCGTTAAAAAGAATTAAGAGTCAGAAAAGACGATAATCCGTCCATACTATTGTATAAGTGCTACCTTTTAAAAATACTTATTAAACCTATCTTTTCTAATTCCTTTTATTATCTCATCTCGAATCTTTCCACGAGTACATATTAATGCAAATTTCTAATTATAAGAGAAACATAATAAAAATTGTTTATTTGTTAATATTTATTAATGGCATTTAGGCTTATAATATGATTAACTTAACTATGTAACTAACGAGGTATTTTAATTGTTATTACCCGGTCAAGTTCATGGACTACTGTCGTACGACTGAACTGGGCCGGGTAAACCTGAACTATTCAGTTACTAATTGTTAATAAATTGAAATTTATTAATTTACGTTATTTCATTGTTCGTCCAAATCTAAAGCGTGCAGACAACTGGATACATACTTGTTTGAACACAGTTACTTTCTGTAAGATGTCATATTACTTACACCCATTATCGTTTTAATTTGCACATTCTGATGTGTTAAAATAACATTTTGTCTAAAAAAAAGGGATAATCTGTTCGACAACATTTTATTACTGATCGAATATATCACATTGATAGTTAATTTCATCAAAGCGAGATCTATTTATACCCGTTCGAAATATTCTCGATTATCAAAAAATTGCTAACAAAATACGTCCTTACCTACATCGAAATGTTTTGGGTTTGCTTTGGTCTAAAAGTGGTGTGACGGGCCCTTTATCGGATGTAAATTGATCAATTTGTATAATTCCTAGAGTATTGACTGAATTAGTAAGTCTCCGGAAAGCTTCTGCTTTACCTACCAAGTTTTCTTGGTTTTGGCATTAGACTGAATCTACGACTTTTTATCACAATAACCCAAAACTAAGTCATAAAATCACGATAAAGCCTTATCGGAAAATAGGTTTCAAGTTCACTGCGCCCCAGGTTTGTATCTGAACATGACAGTTCTTCGATCCGGGAATGCGTTGCGCGTGTCGCCCGCCAGGTGGCTCCGCAACGAGTCCAGGCTCTGCCACAGCTGCTGCATCTGTCCGAAGATTATCACCTCCAGTCGTTGCATTGCGTTATGGAGTTCCCCTGTTAATTAAAACACACATCCAAGTATACAAAACTGTCAACTTTCTTCTATCGACTCTCATTTTATATCAATACACATTAGGTTGAATAATCAATTGAGGAAATTTGACTAGTTGTGTGTGGTAACCTGATGAGTGGATGACTGTTTTTACTCTCAAAGTTTGCAATTTCTGTGAAAGATCTTTACAACAGAATAAACTACCTACCTATCAACTTTTTCAGAAACGTTGCAAATAACCGAAAAGTTAAAATAAGACCAAAACTAGTAAGTATGTGGCGCGCATTCTCACACGCGCGTATTCTTTACTTTAATAGCAACTTGCGATGCATGGCATTTAGCCCCTGCATCTAGGACGGAACGAACACGCGCTTCCTGTTGCGGCCCTCTGCAGTGAGCACATACGGTACAGACCTCTATGGAGGGATGTTTAAAATATAGGTAGGTAATTATCTACGTATAAGATATTTACTAACTAGAAGTGACCACTCCATGCAGCCTCCTGGTGATGGTCGCGTTGGCAGTGGCGTTGACCTCCTGCGTCCGGACGGAGCACATGGCCCGCGCCTCTTCCCTCGGCCCCCCGCCGTGGTACGTCACGTTACGGGCCTCTATGAAGGGCTGCTTCTCGGGAGGACTTGCTGACGGTGTAGTGAGGGCCTCGCACTGGTAAGAAAAAAAGAGTAACTAAGTATAATGTGTCCCTTCTAAGGCCGGATTGGCAAGAGGTGGCTGAGAACAGAGCGGCAGTGGCGAATTCTCGTGTCGAAGGCCAAGATCCACTTCGGGTCGCTGAGCCAGCGTACCAAAAAGCCGTTTTCAAAACTTTCTTGACGCATTATAAGTCGAAGATAGATATACTTACCTACTTAGTTCCCAACTATAATACCAAATTCCTGGTAAATAAGTAAGTAAGTAATAAGGTAAGTAAAATTAGCTGTTGAAACTAGGGCGACTTATTATGAATTAACTTTAGTAACATAATTAAACCAGTCACGTTTCTTAATTTAGCTTTGATCCGGAGTAGCGTAAATCTATTTTTATACTTTGTTTTATAATCTTAACATTTTATAAATAATGATGAAAGTGAACAGCGTTTACGAAATTCATAAACTAAGCTCAATTATTAACGCTCGCCTTTTTATTGCTATAGATATTGTAAACATTGACGGTCATAGTACCTACTTATTTTTATTTTATTTATTTATTTATTGCTACTATTTACCCACTTACCTACCTAACGTACATACACAGATTTAGGTAGATGTGGATATGTAGCTGTTGCATTGAGATTGAGATGATTGTCCGAACGAGAGTTTTACCACAGAATAGATAATAGTACATGGTTATACTTAGTCAATTCAAAATTAGCCTACTTTTAACCAACCGGTACGTTTTAAAAGTTATAAAAATACTTAGGGTAAAATAAAATAGATATGTATGTACCATACTTAATACCTAATCCTTGATTAAGAAGTAGGTAGGTACATCATAGGTCTGACTTTTTACCGTTTTAATAGATAAAATTTGTTTAAGAGTGTTGGAAGAAATGCACCGGATAAGTTTTTAGATAGGTACTTTTACTTTTCTAAATAAACATTGATAAAGAAAACATAAAATAAAATATAACTATACTTACTAATATGTATGTTACTGTCAAGGTATTAGATATGGCCATGAAATGTTTGTTAAATGTCTTGTACCTGTAACGAATTTATTTTATTATAAAGATATTTGTATACTGCGGTTGGTTTTGATACATTCCTTCACAAGAATGGACCTACCTTTCACTCCAAAAATGTACCCGAAACACAAAATAACATTTTTATTACCTACCTTGTCGGTACTGAAACCGAATCGGTTACCTAGGTCACTATTGTATAATCTGCCTAGGCCTACCTCACGTGCTTCTAATTTAACACTTTCGACTTCCAACTACCCACGCTTCTCTCCAGGCCGATAACCGATACGTTCATAAAAAATTGGCACAACAGACCACGGCCAATTAGCATTCCAATTGTAGGCGTCGTATGAATGAGTTCGACACGGCCAAACACATCGTTTGCTGTTTTATAGGCATGCTCATTAGGTCTTCATAAATGAGTCTTGTTTTCGTTCATTGAAGATTTTAACATTGTGTCGAATACAGTTTAACGATCTAGCCATTTCGTAATTGTAGTGGTCTAGTTTTGTAAGGATGTCGAAAAAGCATGATTTTGTTATTGCTACGTAAAAGATTTCAGAATTTGTAGAGTTCGAAAACCGGTGAAGGTACCTACTCATAGTTTTAAATTAAATCGAGTCTGGGTGTAAAGATGCTACTCTAGACTTAAGATGGTACCTACTAGGTACTCAGTAAATAAATAAATTGAGACAACATCACATACATTTCCTAAACCCAAAATAAGATTTTCCCCTATCCTAGGTGATCCGTCTGCTCGTCTGCCAACTATCTCGTAAAACATCTAATTTAATAATCTTCATATTATTACAGACGTTGATTTTTTTAGGCAGGGTAAGTACCTACTACGTTAGTTATAATTTTGTAGCTCAGTTTATAAGAACCTTCGTCTTCTTTAGAAGTACCTACATAGCTGGATTTTTCAAATCTATGTCGAATATTTCTACTCTCAGCTCGGTGGTGACGCAAATCATCGAGAGCAAATCTGCAAGTTTCGGTTAGTTGTCCCCCTCTGTAAGAATTGCTAAGACGGTTGTGGCCTTATTGTAATTTATAAGACCCTCAAACCAATTCTTGGATCATGGTGCAAGCGCACCCCGAGCTCCAAAGCGATCTTTGGATGCAACCGGAATAACACTAAGATGATGATTTATTTTTTATATTAATAGCAGACAAACGAGCAGGAGGCTCACCTGATGGTGTACTTGTGATCATCGCCGCCCAAAGACATCTGCAACACCTGAGGCATCACAAATGCGTTGCCGCGGCTATTAGCATACTAGAGTTTTTTTATGTAGGTACAGACGAGCAGACGGATCATCTGATAGTACACATGCAATTGTGGCCGCCCGCAACACCTAGTAAAGTCACGAGTGCGCTGCCACCCTTTTACCGCCTAACTTCTGTCAATGAGTTAATTTTGTTTTGATCAGGCTACATAAGTAGGCAAGTATATCTACCAAAGTATCTACGAGTAGGTAACTACTTACTCGCTAATATAAATCGCATCGCATCCCTAAAGGAGGTTTATATATCTGGGGACTGGTCTGCTCTGGTTGGCATTCTTAGCTTTTAACATTTTCTTCATCTTGAGTATTGGACTGTAGGAGGTGGTATGAGGAAAACATTGTAAAACATTTGGCCATTAAAAAGAGTAACTGGCGAGTTTCTTGCCGGATCTTCTCGTCAGAATCAACTTTCCGATACCGGTGGTAGAATCGCATTATGTCTATTTATTTTTAGTATATCTTATGTATTAATAAAGGAGGTAAAAAAAACATTTTGTGAGACTTAAAAAAATAGGTAAGTTTTGTGTTATTAAATAACTTACTATGATGATAAGACGGCGCCGTCACCACCAGAGACACAAACATATAAGACAAGATCACAGCAAGCGACACCATTTTATCCTGTTCTTTTTTCAAGTTCAAATAAAGTTATTTTTTTTTATAAAATCACATTGTGAACTTTAATCCACGCACATTTTTCTGTTCCATACACTGAAAAGAGAACCGACTAAACCCTCTATCTGTGCTCTCGTCGTATATCTGTTACAGATCCGTAACGTTTACATCTACTGCGGCATACGCTTGTACTGAGCCAACTATCGCGGAAGCTGGGTAATAAATAGTCATATGGTGGCTGATCCTCCCGACACATGCTTACCTAAGCCCCATAAAATAGTCTACGCCATATAATGAACTAGTTGAAAGGAGCTATCCGACTGCATGTCTGGGGCATTGTGATAAAATTTAATTGTGCTATTGACATGGTTGAGTTATTGTACACTTTATTAGCCCATGACTAAGTAGTCTTTAAACTAGGGTTGCAAAGTAAGTAGGTACCTTTCCTGATTATTTGGACAGTGGAGTGTTTATCTACTTTTAATGTAAAAAAACTTACTTCGAAAAAGTCCCAGCAAACCACAATTGTCCCTCCCTACTTAAGCAAATATAAATCGAATTTTATCTCAAATGTTCAAGGTCATAAAAACTTATATTATGCTAAGACGCGCCGGTACTGTCAGCAAGTATCCACACTTTTTGTAACTTAAGGTAGTACAAAATAATAGAATGTGAAATGTGTTAAATGTTAATTAAGGATATAAGTAAATCTTATAATAAAATTATGACTTCATTGGTTATTAGGGTTTGGGAGTGATTCATTACTAAATCACATACCTGGTATACCTCAATTAACTAATGCAAATTTTGAAAACGCCGTACAAATTTAAAGATCTTGACCGATCTTCCATAGTTCACGGTCGAACCCGAAAATAACGAAGTGTTACTAAGACAGAACAGATGCAACATCTTCCCAATTTTACATAACAGTTTAAAACACAGTATAAAAATAGCCAGAAGCAAGAATACAAGACTTACCGATATGAGCGCCACTGTTTGTTTGTCGTTCAACAAAGGTTGAAAAGGAAACCTTAAGGGTGAAGTTAGGTAAGTCAGAAGACGTGTCGAGCAGGAGCAGAGAGGCGCAGGCGCGTGAGTAAAGTGTGGACCTACCTACTACTAACAAGCCTACAACAAAAACTCTTCTTTTATACAGCGATTGTCATGCAAATCCTTGGTTAGAAAAGTCGTGTTCTATTATAGGCAGGACTACTTAGTCAACATTAGGTGGATGGGGTTTAGTCCAGCACAAGCCAACGCTCGAAGCCTCTCTATAGACCGACTTACGAGGCACGAGCAAACGTTTGACTGGGCTTGATTGTGTTCCGACTATTGTTTCTTTTTTGACGAAGGTAAGGGCAAAACTGCAGAAAACTATGTTATATACCACACTCGCACCGCGAGCTGCGGCTTCACTGGCACTCAGCTCAGCTTAACAGTTCGTCGAATATTATATTGACGAGCCTGCAACTACAGTACGTAAACATGAGTATCCGCTTTGTCAAAGGGTACCTAACCCCTTCGTTGAATCTTGAGCGTCTATTGGTAATGTCGAGCCTCTGGCTTCAATAACACTGTGAAGCCTGGGACGAATTGCCCCCAAGCCCAGAGTATGGGTATGGGCGAACTCTGAACTCAACTCGCGCGGGAAATATAGTTAGAGCCATCTTCTTGGTCGTACCCAACTATCATGAATGACTAATAATACTTATCTAAATAAATAAATATATACGTTTTCCTAAGTGAGTTCCTAAGTAGGTACTAGGTACCTAGGTCTAAATTTCTTTAGGTGAATAAACTACCTATACCTATATAGTTAATTAAGTATGTAGATAGATAGGTACTTCGATTATTTCCTTTAAAGTTCTTTTTGTATTTTCTAGGGGCGAGCTGAATGTTACTAATGGAATACTTGTCGGTTTGGGAAGCTTCAGTCTCGAAACGTTTACATTTTCTAAACAGGATTTGTCAGTGGATATCACCGTTATTATTCCAAAGCTAAAGTTGGAGGCAGGTAAGCCTAAAAAATTAACTGATTTTTGTAAAAATTAAACTCGGACGGGATAATACCTACTAGTAGAACTCAAATCTAACGTGTTGGCTGATCAAATTGCAACTTATCTACCCTTACACATGAAAGAAGCTGTAAGGAAATGTAGCCTTCTTTGGTAATTATCTAAGTAGTTTTAGCTGCAGTAGTTTAGTGCAGTGTTACCTAACATGTGTTTTTTTTTTACTTTTCAGATTTCTATGAAATGCAAGGAAACATGTTAGATGCATTTCCTTTCGCTGGCTCTGGTATAGTTTAGTAAGTTGCATTACTTGTATTCATTAACTACCTATGAATTTTAGAGCTAATACTCGTAGTACCTAATGACAGGTAGGTACTGTAAAGCAATCTCCAAAAATATCCCTTCACATCAAAAATTTTACCAGTTTTTGACACAAAATTGTAAGTAGGTAGAGCATTTTTATGACTGGTCCTTTTTGTCTGAAATATTTTAGTGACTTGCATTTATTTTAAAACGGTTTTAACCGTGATATAATTTAATGATCTGATTCAATCAAACAGGAAATATCTCGGAATTATGGAAAATAAGTAGTACTTTCAAATAGAAAAATTCTTTCATTTGCAGTGCAATCGCCAAAGATATAACTTTGCACACGAAAGTATATCTAAAACAGTCGGACAGCGGAAACTCGGTGATCATAGACCGATTGGAGAACACGAAATTTACTATTGGTAAAATTGTGGTAAGTGTTGTTTCTTGGCAAAACCAAGTTATCAGGAATGGTAACTCAAGTAGAGCGAGGGACAGAAAGCTTAGGCTAGGTATACTTGATGTAACGGAGAACATAGCTACCTATGTAAAGTAAATCTCTTTAACCACCTTTTCTACCAACCATTCTGAACAAAGTTTTCTATATGACTTTTGGTGATTCGTCTAAGAAAATTTTCAACTATTAATACAGAGTCGGTCACGTGACTTTTAAGTGAGAATAAGAAGTCGTTGATCCACCATATTCATTCAGGGTCACCCATCCTGTATTTTTAATGAGTAGGTTAATTACTAACAAAAGTTAATTTTCTTTCAGAGCCTCACAGAATTCGACAAGAACATAGACGCAATTGCCAACGCGGTAATAGAGGACTTCTTGGCCTCTTACCTCTCCAGGTTCAGCAAGTACCTCGCAGCCTCCTACCAGGACCACTTGCTGGCCGCCGTCAACCCTATGCTGGCTGTTTATGACACCTGGAATACTTTGGCCACGATACTATGATAACCACAATGATTGCTAATAAAAATGTAACGAAAAATCAATGCATTTTCAATTCTCTACGAGTATATCCTGTGTCTTGTCTACAATTTGCCAATGAGGAGATGTCAGAAACTCTGGACGCCAATTCTCGGTTTTCGCCTTCTATGTCGAGTCGATTTCATGGAACGCACTACCAATAGGAGAACACAGATTACAGTCTACATTCCTTATCTTGTTCTCCTATTGGTCTATGCGTTTCATGAAGTCGAACTCGACATAGAAGGCGTAAACCGAGAATTGACCTCCTGACCCCCGCTAGCGGACATAGCAAGTAGCAAATTTTATTCAACGATGTCTACTAATGGTGGTCAATAATGTGGCACCCGCACATCTTCTTCTATACTATTTATAAAGAAGTAAATTTATAGACAACGATTTGGCTTATAGGGAACCCGAAAACACGAAAAATGTTGTCCCAAAAAGAAGTGAGGACGGACCACTAGTCGGAAATAAAATGGTTATAATAAATGGTTTCAAATAGAGTTTGGAGTTTTGTATCAAAAAAGAAATTTAAAAACGATACTTTGTGTCTTCGTTGCCTTTTAAATTGTTATATGAAAAGAAAATTGTTGTTGCGAGGCAAAAGGGTATTGTGGGGTTCCCTCTAGCGGTGGCCCACAGCATACCCATTAAAACACCATTGATGGACACTAATCTTTCATGCCTGAGTGGGGGCTGTCTTTGTCTGCCTAACTAAAATTTTTGTAATGATAAATGGCGTTGAACTCGACTCCTAACTAAGTAGAGACAAACTTATCTTAGAGAGCATTATAAACTCACATTTCTACTTATTTACCTAGGTATATGTTATTTACCTACTTATGCAATTAGCCCTAAACGATATAGCGACCTAGGTGTAGTTTTTTTGATTTCACTTTTATAACAAAAAATTAGGTCCTCTACAAAATAAGATAAAATGTCAAAAGTGGTCAGTTTAGTTGTTAGGTTACCTACACTTTTATTTTTGTCGTTAACACAACTTCTTCACAATTAAAGTATCAGACTTTGATTGAATCAATTGCTTGTATCGATATTAAATATAGGTACCTACCTAATCATATAAAAACATTTTCTTTATAAATCAATCTACCGAAAAAAGCTTGCCTTAAAATCGAACCATTATTACAGCAACTAGATAACTTTATATACCTATATAAATCTGATATCTGTACAAATAAATAAATTATTTAGATAATTATCTCCTTAATAAGGTAGATAAACTTGACATCAGCTGCGATCTAAAGATAATACTTTAATAATAGTAAGTAATTAAATTCGGCATCTTCAGAGCAGTAAACTTGTGACTGCGGTGGAAATACCAGGGAATCAGGTAAAAATCACAAAATTAAAAATTAAAAAAGTTCAAGTTTAAAATTAATAAAACTAAGTGTAAAAGTAAGTATAGGTACGCTGATTTCATTCAGAGCGAAAAAAATCAGTTCTTTTTCGGGCAATAACAAAACGTGGCGAAAAACGTGGACAATTATTTACTTTTCCCGTGTTGTATGTCTAATGTTAATAACACTGTTAGTGAAACCAACCATGTAACTATTTTTATAAGTACCTAGTAGATAGGTACAGGTTCGAACTCTGCGTAATAAAAAGTATTTGTATTTTATTCTGATTGCAAATAAATTCTACCTACTATTCTAAACAACATTTGCTATATTTATCATACGTCATAATTTGCATAAAAAACTTTTTAATACAAATTTAGTCACGTGATTTGGTAATTTTGTATGGAGAGTCGAAAACATTTTCGATGAATTTCCAAAATGGAATACTTCTCGGTTGAACAAATGTTTTTCAATGGTTGGTAGAAGAGGTAGTGATATGAAATTCCGGAAAATTTGAATTTTTGACGATATACGTAGAAAAATATAATAATACAAGTAAATAGTACTAAATGTATAATTTGCCCAACTGCTGGAAATGAGAACAAACAGCAATTCAATGTCATCTACCTACAGTCATTGAAATCTCATTTTAAATACTCTCCTGTATAATATTTTTGATACTAATCAAAGTTAATTGCTCCGAAAATGTAAAATTGTTTTGTTTGCATTATAATGTCAGCGTAACCGTACCACTTGGTTGTGTGCAAAGGAACGTTATTGAAAATGACCATTTTACTTTTAGGATGAAATTGTGGTTAATTTTGGCGCTATGTGCCGTGGCGGCTGCCGCTCCTTCTCTCCAGGAGGATGAAGTCATCATCCCAGGTGAGTTTATTGCTATTGGTGAAACGCCCACCCGTGGGAACCACGTGAATGTACAGACAGCCACACATCAGGTTAACACAATCTGTCAAATTTCCTCAATTGATATTCAACCTAATGTGTGTAACAGTAAGAGGAGAGTCGATTGAAGAATTTTGTCAGTTTTGTACTACTGTTACGTGTGGTGTAAGTACTTATGTCGGTTTGCCGAAAGAAACTTAAGCTTATCTCAGTTACAATATTATAGCGTTTTATTGGTTTGACGTCTTTATCAAAGTCCTTCGAAATTGGGATAGAGGGATGAACCTTCCTCTCGCCAACTTGCGAAAGAAGCAACTACTTATTCATCCCCATGAACATAGCTGTGGTTGAAGAACTTAATCAGGCAATACTAACTTTACAAGTAAAAAAATATGTTAATTAATGGGATAAACGGAGCGAAGATATTTGAAAAAGTAAAGCCAACAAAAAGCGCTTTCATAAGTAGATAATAATTTGAATTCCGGAAATACTGAGAACTGGAACATAAGAACAAAAGACCGAGTAATCGGCGTGCCATAGGAGAGGTCTGCGTTCAGCAGTGGAATAATATAGTCTGATGATGAGATGATGACTTTAACAATTTGTTCATATTTTCTTAGTGGAAAACACGCTTCAAGTGGAGCGCAATTTGATGATAAACATGCTGGTGCGCCAGATGATCGCTTACGTGCGCCGCGTGATCAACTATGGCTCCACGATCTTCAACATCCCCCCACTGGATCCCCTGAAGGTGGAGAGCTACCACCTGAACGTTCCGGCCCAACTTGTCAAGTTAGTACCTTCCTCTAAATCTAGGTATATTCTCATTTGTTAGGTACGAGACGGTTTCACTGTGAGCCACTTGGTAAAACAATCTATAGACAACCTAAGTATTAGGCGAACCGAAAAAGCGAAACAGTTGCGCGATGAAAACGACGTCCAGCGCCATCTATAGGCACATATTGGAACTAATGTCCCGAAACGAACAAAGTGAGAGCTCGCCACTAGTAAGGACGTGGATAAAAATAATTGAAAAAAAAAACTCTGAAAGGTTTGTTCGTAATTCGTACCTAAGTTCCCATAAATATGAGAGATGTTTGTGTTTCATTTCACTTATAATAGTCTTATCATTTAGATGAGATTCGATTCGACCAACCCATATCCGACGGTAAATCTATGGTAGGTATAAGACTGTCATTCCAGAGGATATACCAATGTAAGTATGTTGTACCATAGATTTAACCTCTGATGAATATTGGTCGCATTCGGGCCTTAGTAACTTTTCTAACTCCAGCTATGTCTTCCTTATAGCCTTGATCTGAATCTGAAAAACATCCTGGTCTCTGGGATCGGCGGTTTCGTGGTTCACACCTAGCCACCTGGACCTGGCCACTATGACCTTCGACATCAAGATCTCCGTCCCACAAATTGACGTTGGTGCTGGTACGTAACGTAATACATAGGTACAGGTTATACAGGGAACATATCGACTGCTCCAAAGAATAAAGTCCGATTTGCAATATGTTTAAAATTAGATCGGACTTTCTGCTCCAAAGAATAAAGTCCCATTTGCAATCGGAGGATGCGATACACATCCCTTTAACCACGTGTTCTATGAACCATTCTGAACAACATTATTTTTGTGACTTTTCGAAATTCGCATATTCACGTGACATGTTCGTTTTGTATGGGGACTCAAAAATGTTTTCGATGAATTTCGAAGTCGGTTAAAATATTATTGTTCAAAATGGTTGGTAGAACACGTGGTTGAAGGAATGTAATGTTTACAGATACACTCTGTACTTACATAGAACTTTCTTTCCTTTGTAGTCGCCCCATGTTTGCAATCTTCTTTTTTTGTTATGCTAGAGGCGACAAACGAGTCAGCTGATAGTAAGCAATCACCGCCGCCCAAACGAAAATGGATTTTAAATTTACTAACTTTGAAATTACTTTATTTTAGAGGAATACGACCTGATTGGCGATTTGTACTCTGCCATCCCTCTGTTCGGAAAAGGAAGAGCTAAGTAAGTACCAAAAAAATTACCACTTCTTTCTCAGAATTAACTAGCTTCGAACCCGGGACCTCCGAGATCCCGGCCCGGGTACTTAAACTACTAGACCAACGGAGCGTTACATTATAAACAAGTTTGCAAAAAGTCGTAACTACCGGATTTGCGCAGTACATTATGTATTACGATAAACTTATTGGACTATTTTATGCTTTAACAAAAACAATAGAATTTACAAAACCAGCCTAACGCAAATCTCTCGTTTCAGATTCCAAATTCAAAACTTATCTTTCGGCGGAAAATTGTTCCTGAAACAATCCGACGATGGAAAGTCCATTCTTTTTGACAGAATGGAAAACGCAAGATTCGAGATTCCTGCTCTGAAGGTAAAAAATATATCTAACTTACTTGAATTATTATCCTTTGTCGCGTAGCTGGGACTGAGCTGAGGATCCACAGTAATCTTCCATCGTGTTTGGGCTTGAGCTTCGCTTGACTTTATTCGTCTCTTCTGCCATAGTGCACCATGAAGTTGGTTTGGGGGTATGCTTGCTTTACCCTAGGGGATTCCAATCTAAGAGATTTTAGGACAAAATGAATAAATAATTTGCTACTTCTGGTGTTGCTTATAACTAGGTAGTTACTTAGGTATCAGCCTTCTTCAGAGGCGTAGTGGATACCTACCTATAGTGTTAAGACAACCAAATGGCTCGATCTAAGGTAGGTAAACAAAGGTTGGCCATATTGTAGATAACAAACCTTGGCATTCAGTTGGTCATCTTTTTAATGATGTAGGTAGGTACATATTTAAGGTAACCTACCGACCTAGGTATGTATTTTTGTGTATGCGTGCGTTGACATTTTTAGGAAGTACCTACGGTCGACGAATTTTCCAGTGTACCTACGCTAGTCGACGATCACTTGCGGTGGTAATCGCTTACCATCAGGCGATCCGATCTACCATCTATATCATAAAAAAGTACGTAACATAAAAACTTTAATCACGTACCTTTTTAATCTTCAGTCCGACCTGACCGGCGTGATTGGCGGCGGGGACATCGACGCCGTGGTCAACGCCATCATCGAGGAGGTCGTAGTGGACTACCTGAACCGCTTCCAGGCTGCCGTCGCCAGCACCATGTCTGCCACCGCCATCTCCCTGGCCAACCCATTCTTGAACCAGCTCGACACCTGGAGATACATCGCACCTCTGATCCCTAGGAGGTGGTGAATACTCAATGGAAACAACTACGGTGGCCTGCTTACTCCTAGAGACTATCCAGATCAAATTAGGTTACACCTATTATGAAAAGAAAGCTGTATATTTTATTTATTAATACAAAAGTAACATAACATTTGAGATTATAATAGACATTTACTTACTGTGATGCATGATGTTAGCTGATCAATACTCAACTATTACATAATTTATTTCATGTATTTTCGATAAATCATAGATTTTCTGCAGCACTCCGAGAAGTCTTCTTAATTTGCAAGACTATGTTACCCATCATTAATATAATAAACATAAAGGTTAACTAACGTCTTTGAGCGCGGCAATTAGTTCGAGCTGTCTAAAATATCAATTTTCAAATTATGCTACGATTCATCAGTCTAAACTTTGTCTTATAGGAGATAATGCCAAGTTTTACTGTAGTAAATTAAGGACCTTTTTTATAATGGACATTTGAATAAAAGGATGATAAAGTTAATGCAGTTTTGTTTGACCATGAATTAATAAATACCTAACTTCATCATGGATTACTTATTTCTAGCTATAATTTTGAATTAGTGCCTAATCCTACTACTATTATAACGGCGAAGTTTTAAGTAGGATGTCTGGATGTTTGTTACTCTTTCCCGGTCAAAAATAGTATTTTGAATGAACTTACCACAATATAGTGATACCATCGCAATTAACACATAGCTAAATTTATAAAATATATTGTGGGATTGTCATATGACGATAAGTGCAAGAATTAAACCACGGTAGCTAATCGCGGCCCGTACTAGGTATAATCAACAAGTGAGCCAAATGGTTTCTTGTACAAGTGCACTTGGTATCACAGAATAGTAGACTAGAATGGGGGCTATCACGTGTGTAAAATCCGCTAGATGACGTACTGTAGAACTGAGGTCCATTTACACAGTGATTGGATATTTTTGATGATAGATATCAAAATGTCACTAAACAACCAATGATGTTGAAGTTGGACCACATTCACAACAGTACGCCATCTAGCGGACTTTTCAAACGCGATAGCCTCTATTGAATCTTGAGTGCAAATATTTTTACTTACTGAAAACAATGAATGTGTGCAATCTGCAAATGTCTGACATTGAGCGGGAGTTGAAAACAAATTCACTATCATTTGGTAACATGATTATATTTTATAAATCACACTTTTTAACAACCTTGATATACTCTTTCAATGTTAACAAAGATAAATTTATCCAAAAATAGAAGATTAAGGGTCAGCTTAGGCATTCTTAGATAGCTTATCTAATTTTAATTTTTGGTACATATAGCAATTCTTTGCAATTTATTCTTAAGATTAAGCAAACAGGTTTCGTTTAGGGCCGTTCACCACCTACGAGTAAAGTGTCAGCTAATTTACAGCAGAAAATTGGCCCCTGGTATTTGAATTGAAAAAAAAATTTAATTAAATTAGGACCAGCGGCCAATTTTCTCCGAACCCACTTTAATTGACAAGTAAATTAGCTGACACTTTACTCATTGATGGTGAACGAGGCCCTAAGTTTAATTGGTAGTATAGCCACCCAGATTGTGGAATGTTGTGGGTTCAAGTCGCACCTGCTGGACCCTACAATGTTTTTTAAAGTACATTATTTACTTTAGCTAATCTAATTTATACCAAATAAATTGTGAGGTAAAACTAGACTCTGAGTACTCAGCATGCCTATAATATTGATTGTAGATTATAACAGGTAAATAATAATAATATAAATATTTCAACGAATAGGTCTATTCAATCAAGCCTTTCGTGTTTGATTGTTTGATTGCATCAGTCAATGTGTTATGCCTCCTAACCTAAAATTATGTTAGTATATATTTGATATTATAAATGTATGAAAAAGAATAGTGTATGACAGCTAGTTTACAGCTTCATCTTTCGGCTGAGGAGGGGCATGCCTTTCTCGGGGCAGGGGAGGTGATTGCCTTGCCCTAGGCGGGGGAGGGGGATGCCTTTCCCGGGGCGGTGGTGGAGGATGCCTTTCCCGTGGTTGAGGCGGTCTCTGCGCCGTTGCTCGACGAGGCTCTGGCGGCGGCTGCCTGACCTTAGGCTCAGGGAGGCGCCTGACGCTCTCTAGGCATGGGCGGCGCATGATTATCTACATCTTCCATTCTGCAAAAAACATTAAAATTGTACTACCCTGATTTCTCACACAGTACAGATTCACAAATATATACCTACCTGTTCTAGTGATTTATCTCCCTAATTAGATCTCTCTTAACCAATTGCATATTATTTGTAAATAAATAACTACAGTAAGCTTAAATTTGTAGGTATATTTACCTAAATATGTAGATTCCAAGTATGTAACCTATTTGATGTAATGTAATGATTTTTTAATAGTTTCTTTATTTTTAATTTTCCGAGAAGCCTCACATTAAAAGCATTGTAACAGTTATATTATTGCTTACAATCGCACTAAGCTTACATTACATTTAGATAAGAACAAAGGCCTTTACATAGCTTTCAAAGAAAAACTTATATGTACACATACATATGTATTGATAAGTATTGTTAGTACCTGAAATACGATATTGTGGAAGATAAGCTGATGTTAGAATATAATACAGTTCAATTTCTAAGCACTGATTCAATTTGCTTCAATAAATAAACCACAAATAAACTTAAATAGAGTTAAAAGTGTAAATAAATAAATTTTATCAACATTGATAGGAATTTTGAATTTTTTTTTTATTAAACTACAGCAGACTAAAAATAAAATATGACATTAAAACAAATGTCAAAGAAAGATTTGACAAATATGTTCCACTTGAAGCCCACTCCTCCACTTAGTCCGCGAATCACTGTGAGAACATGCCGCGTGAACTTAGTGTCTGGCCAATCTTTCAATTGTTATGGCATCGCATGAGAGCCTGAGTAGTTCCTAAGATTGACTAAAAACTTTGCAAGTTAATGCATTTGTCCGTATTTGTATTAATTCTTGTTCAGTGGCGTAGCTGCATAGAGATTAGACGGGCGGCGGGACAGTTGTTGATAGTGTTGTCAATTGACGAATTACTTAAGTAAGCAGTTGTGTTGTGGGTTGTGGTGGGCCGACCTATTTTTTAATATCCCTTAAGGCCCTTGATTTTGATTACCTAGCTAAGCATCTGCCTTGCTCGATCCCCCCTATGTTTAGTAGGACCATTTCTAGTGATCTTGTTGGAAATAATCATGTTCAAGGAAATTATTCTAACTGTTCAAGGAAATTTTGGGTCTTTAGATGATAAATAGGTATTTGGTGGATAGAAATAAATAACTGCTATTTAAACCAATCATTATTTGGGTATTATTAAAGACCCCATTAATAAAAAAGGCAAAAAAGGCAGAGGAACTGATTTGTTTTTTTTTCTAGCTTTGGGTATCTATATTTTTGCTAGAAATTGTACTAAAAAGAAAATCGCATATTATGCCGTTGCATTAAAATACACCGCATGAACGAATAAATGAATGATCATAGACAAAATAAAAAGTAAAAAATCAGCAAAGAAGAACAAAAACTACGAATGAAAAGTGATTTCGGAGAGAAAAATTGAAGCCTTTTCATGTGATTTTGTGAATTTGTGTTTGTGAAAAATTCATTGTAGACTGTGTTTGTATAGTATTTTTGGAGAAAAGTTCCCAAAAAAACGTACCGCTTGGTAGTAATATGAGTAATGTTACCAACCAAAATGGAACAGGTCTAGAGCAGCAGGTCGGTACCTCATGTACTACATGCACCTTCTATTTTGCTTGTATCGATTTTTACTTTGCTGAATGAAAAAGCATTACTAGGCTTAAGTACAGAGATAATCCTAATCATTACTTGCAACATGATGCAATTCCACTATGCTTTTAAGTTTACGAAATTAATATGTTAGATATCATAGGAATCGGTTTTTACGTGTCCTGGGATAACCAACATGGCGCCCCGTTTCTTCTGCTTCTTGCCCTTGTCTGATTGAATTTGTATTTTTTGCAACCTTCACGCGACTTACGGGTTTATTCAATGCAGTAGTTTTCCAAGCCATTATGGCTCTGTGAGGTCATTGTCACGTTATAAGTGCGTGTCATGGTGGAAGGAAATGTTGAATTCGCTAGTTTTGCAAGAATTACATTTATTGGTGCTAAAGTTTAGCTTCATTTTTTAGCTAGTTTACGCACAAGATATTCATTATTCATATCCATTCATATCTCTGACATGTTCACAGTAATACCTACTTGTATGTACCTATTTGGTCATGCTTCTGTAGTCATAAATCCCAGCAGGTTTTATGAACTAAGACATCATCTATTTGCATTTGATTCATTCTTATTTTACGTGGAACACTAATCATAAGGAATAAAAACTTTGAACTTTGTCCTGTAGAAATTTTCATTCATAAAAGTATAAACATGTACCTATCTAGACACTTAAGTTTGACATAAGGAGGCAGAAAAACCCAGTTAGATTTTCCTATTTTCTTTGAGCTCATCTGCCCTTGATATCTTAAAAACAGCTGGGTTCTATTTATGGAACATCTTGAGATTCTATGAAAACCCTGGTTTGCTCTGGTTTTCTATGAAAATCCTCTTGTGTTCACTTAAGTTTTATACCTTCTTTTGATATCAACTAGAAAGTACAATTAAGTTGGCATACATTTGTTTATTGCATAATATTATGTAGAGAAATTAATAAGAAGTATGGGTGTGTTGTGTGTGTGATTCTTAGGGATATAAAAAAGTCTAATTTATAATTTTGACAAAAGAGTGCCAAGTTTTTTACTGCCATCTCATCACATACAATGGACCGAAAGAGAGTCTAACTAAAGGGTTGAAAATGGAAGTCCACATTACTTACAGCCATCCACTGGGTAATAAAATATATTGTGAATTATGCTTCTGTTGTTCAGTAATATCTCTATAAAACCGTGGTTAAGTTGTTAACCACTAAAACTCGGGAATGGCTGTCCCGTTTCTAATAATATTAGCTTATGAATATTATTAGCACTATAACTAAATAGAATATAGACCAAAATGTTGTATGCCACAAAGATTGGCAGATTTTTTGAAACTACAAATTTTGTAACAATTTAAAACTTTAACCACTGATCACATACTGGGTTTTGGTCCATACAAAGTTTTTGGAGATGGACTAAGAAAATTATGATTAGCCAAATTGATAGTTCGGTCATGTAATGTATCCATATTTGTCAATACATTAATAGGTAATTTTATATACTGAATGTGTAAAATGCAATTTTTAACTGCCTAGACATTGAACAATTTTATCCCTAATGTCAAATTGTTCCAGAGCAGTAAAAGGAACTGAATGTTTTACAATATTATTAAGTCTGTTTTTGAGCTAAAATTTTAACAGTATTGGACTTTCCGTAGCTTGCTGGTCTGGACTTGCAGCCTCAGGCTCCTAAGAGTGCTGGCCGCTACATCCCCCCGCATCTGCGTAGGCAGTTGCAGGCCAACAACTCTCAAGGTAAGGACACCCTGCATTACTTTATTTGAATAATACTTTTTTTATCGCTTTGCCTTCATTCAACTTTCCAGAAGTTGAAAGAATTCCCCAATTTAGTCATACAATTCTCACTTTAAAGGTAATTCAATTTGATATTAAGGTCAAAATCATATAAAGAAATTTGACAGATTGTTTATACATTATTTTTTTATATTGATTAAGGAAATTCAACAGCATTTTACAATGATCATGCTGAAAACTAACATTGTACACTTAGCCAATAACAGAGTTCCACATCTAAATAAATATCTCACGATACATTAAAGTTTAGTGTGATTTAGATTTTCTGTCAAAAAGATAATATTTTTACACAATATGTGTAATATGAAAAAAAAATAAAAATAAAAATAGAATACGAAATGATATATAATTATTTAGATACCTAGGTATGCTAATATATATTGAGTTGACATTAGGGATCAAAACTTATTTGGACTCAGTCATATACTCACAAAGTGAGTTTTGTTTGTATGTGTAATGGATAATGTTTTTTAAGCAATTGCATTATATTAGTATCTTATTATCTTGGTGTGGTAATTAACTAACCTCTGAATAATAGTATAATTGTTAAACTATTAACTGTTTACATTTTTTTTATGTTGAAGTTGATCATGTTTTATTACCTAATTAAATAAATAAGGTGTAAGTAGTTCTCAGTCTCAATGGTAAAGGTATATCTAACAAAATAAGCTTATTATCTATTTATTTTACAACAATATATGATTCCTTGCTTTTTACACTTAATGCATTATTATCCTGCTACTAAAAGTCAGCTACACAACTGAATATCTATTTCTCTAGCTTTATACATTTTGAAATATAAGTGATACTAGTTTTTATAATTTTAAATGAACCATGAATGGATTTGATGGAGATTTTATAGCCGCTTTCTTGCTTGAGGACTGCAGCTTAATCCCACCCAAACTCAACCATACTTGTTGTACAAAAAAAGAAGTGCTGATCTGGGGATAAAATTTCCCACAACCACTCTTAAATTTTCTTTGAACAACTTCTATAATTCTAATTAACACATGATTTTAATTTCTAATTCTAAGTAATAAACACTTGATTTTAAAGTATATTAATAATAGAAATTAAATATTAAGTGAATACAAAAGAAATGCTTTGCATAGAATTAAAATCCTGATTTGATAGCCAAAACTGTGTTAGATTAGGAGTTGAGTGCACTGACTTCTTATCATGCCGGCTCTGTGTGTTAGTCTTTATTTTCAATCTTTAAGAGTGTTTTGCTATATCATGTGAATTAATTTAAAAATACGGATCTATCTAATTACCTTTCACTATTTACGAACTATTTATCTCCTCTCCAGTATGAAGATTTTACATTTCATCAAAATAAGATAATCAAAAGTGAACAGTACTAAGCAATGTATCGTTGACGAATCGTACGTACCGTATGTGGGACCCTTTTTAAGGTGACATGAAAAAGATAATAGTATGTAGAAGTAAAATAAGTAGTTTTTTTTTATGTCATTAACACATTAGCACATTAGGTATGAAAGTGTTTTGGCGTAGTGGGCAGTATGGCTGACTGTACCCGACACTATGTATATCTATCGCAGCCCGATCGTATAATCCGCCGTATTACATTACGCCTAGCTGTTTTCCAACACAGGGCCGTTTTTGCCCTTACCTATGCAAGACTTAGTTTTTTTTTACTAAAACAAAGTCTGGCAGCGCCAAGAGTATTAAGAATCGAAACTAAAAACTGCCAAAGAGGCGGCTAATTGCATAATGGCTAGCCGTTATGAATGACGTATGGCGCCGAATACATTCCGGCCGTTTTTCATTCAGCCGCATTCAATTCGGCTAATGGTTGAACCGCCGCATTTTAAAACGGCCCGTGTTAGAAAACAGCTAGCCCTGATTTAATTCGGCGGATTAAACGATCCGGCTGCGACATATCTATGTATACATAGATGTTTATAGACGATATAGAGGACGAACGACGAACTGCAAGTTCGTTTGCCTATTTAATCAATAGGAACACAATTTTATCTCGAAAGAAATTGTGGTCAAACATCAAGTTTAATTTATTTTGCTAAAAGTATTCGTCAAATGTCATAGTATAATGAAGCATGATGCAAAACATCCCGCAAGGTCGCAGCGCTCTGAATGCAACGCAGTGAGCACTGCCGCAAAACGGAAACGCATCTACAAACTTAGTTGATTATATGCAACTGGTTAAATCTAGATGTAAGGTGATTTGTGATTAATCGGTTCAAATTGAATTAGACTGCTCGGCTTAGTTAATGCAGCGCTATTCGATTAACTTCTTGTAGTGATCGTGTATATTTACGCAGTTTTAACATATAAAGTAATATTAATTATTGAAATACATAATAATAACCTTACAGAATATGTAGAGTAACATGTTATCGTATGGGGGCGGACCACGTGTCGCGAATATTGGCACAAACGTGTATTCTTTGTCAAAAGCCCGTTTTGACAGAATTAGTCATTCGAGGACCGCGCAGTTACTGAGGCGAAAACTCGCAGTATAAATATACATTACTGTTTTTAGTTGATACTATTATACACTACGATGTTGCTAGCCAGTAATGTTTAGTGTTGAGGTAATTGACTTTAAAACTCTTATCGATACTATGGTTTGTAAAATCAGCCTGTATTCACGATAATTCAGTTTACAACTTCTGCAAACGAAAACTGTACCATATAGACACGTGCGTGATAAATCGGTGAAAGGTTTTCAAACCTAAAACGTTATCTTTCTTCAAGAAATGGTTACTTTTTTCGGTATAAGAAATCGGTGTGTAACGAATTGCATAAGTCGCGCGTTTCTATGTAGTGATATAAATAACAAGCTCAAGAATTCTCTATACTGTGGCCTTACTGAACTATAATGTACCTATGATAATGAGTATAAAAACACTTACCCCCTTATTACAAAACGTAGTATAAGTTGATCTTAGGTTTAAAACTGACGCTGTCACTTTCATTTGCCGATTTTAAAGATGTGACGCTTCATTTTAAACCATTGCCAACTTAGGTCTCCGTTTTGCAATAAGAGAAACACTGACCGTGTTTTGTCGGAGGTCACAAAGAATAATAATGCCTTGTTTATTAAATAATGCCTCTGAACTAAATATCTGATTATTAACCAGTTGTGATTTTATATTATCTAGTCGTTTTAGTAGGTATATTTCTAATTCAAAGAATAAATGTATTAGTGTAAAATATCTAGTAATTTAGTCCAATTCTCCAAAAGCTGCATAAATCTTCGACTTGACTCGTTTCTTCAGCTTAATTAAAATCAATATTAAGGATAGACTAATGTTAAAATCTTTTGCTAGATATTTTAATTATCTTGTAAACGGTAACAAAGTAGTATTGCAATCGTTATTCGGGACAACAAACCCATACATCGAGTCTAACAAGGAGAGCCTTAGATCGAGCTAAGAATCTTAACTTGTTAACTGATTCGTTTGTTAACAGGGGAAGAGTCTAAGCGTCAAAGCTTAGACGACCGTCCTAACGAGTCGCAGAGGGACGCGAACCGTTCATCATTCGGAAGCAGCTCTAGAGGATACGACCGTGGTGGTCGGCGCGACGAGCGCGAGCGTGACCGCGACTACGATCGCGGCTACGGGTCGCGGTACGAGCGCAGGGACCGCGGCGGTAATGTTGCATTTTGTCTTACACCGACCTCTCACAGTCACTCATCTTGGTTACCCACGCCTCCATGCATTCACTACATTAGTAGATCGACTGGCATCTTTGTTGTGATTTGTCCGCAGTTTGCATTATAGAAGAAATTGATCCAATCTTTAACAAAGTTCAGGGTCTTAATATAAAGATTATTGTCACGATTAGACGCCGACTTGTTCGTTACTTCTTCACGAGCTTTAAACGCCTATCGACTGTACCTACCTAACATAATAATCCGACTCACGAAATCTGTATCAACGTTCAAAGCGTATCCTGTCTGTGCGAAGATGTTGAATTATTTGTTTGGAGAGGCGCTAAACGTTCAGAGTACTGACATTGACATGACCTTATAATATGATCTTCTCAGCTGACTTCTGATTCTTAACCTTAGTGAACAGATACTCTTTACTATACTTAGTATATAATTTTACCCGATTTTCAATATACGAATATTTCACTATAGCTTGCTTGGCATAATTAAGTGTAATTTTATTCATAGTGTCAAATTGTAAACCGAATACAATAATAATAATGAATGAGTCATTTTTTTTCAACACCACGCCTAAACATAGCGTGAGTTGACCTCAATCATTCGAGCCAAGATAAGGATTAGTCAAATACTTTTTGTATACGATAGTTTCAACGCATAACGTATTTTATTAATCGTCTTGCGAATGATCTTATGGACATATTTTGATTTTTCCTTCAATCAAAGTTAAATTCGTTCAATTGGAATTTGCGTCAATTGAATTCGACAAAATGCAAATGCAAGAATTTATCGCAATAAAATAATAATTTTAAGTTCTAGTACTTTGTGTAATAATATCTCATCTGTCTGAGATCGATTATTCGTGTCTAGCAAATTGTAATATTAGATTATATCAACTGATTAATCAAATGATGAGTCACTTGATTCGATTGAGTCCCAGCCAGCGCATAAGGTTCTCCAGTTCGTCTACTAATCATAATAGGTAATCGTTAATTCTTAAAATGGCGGATTGGTATCTTGTTCAGCGTTGAGGAGAAATGTTGCATCTATAATAATGTAGATCATGTTGATTTAACAGTACTGCAGTCATGTATGTGAATCACCATTTCCTTGTAACTGTGTATAACCGATGTTGAACTAAATACTGCCGCACATATATGAGCGTTATATAGTGTTCTGTTTATTAGCTACTAACTGTAGAAACAGATGTTCGTATTCTCGTTTTCTGTTATTGTAAGTGCCTATCAATAGTTGCAAAAATTTCGGGATGTCCAAAGTCTTTGAAAGAATTATTTGGTCTAGTTTTCCCAGGAGGCGTACGGTACGTCGTGTGACATTGTACTCTGTATTCCAGCTGTTGGTAAGCAGGCGATAATATGGCAGTATAAATAAATATATTCACTTTAAAAGCAACTAAGTTAGAATAATATGTACGAAACTATGTATGTATGTTTATTTACTCACCACGTTTTTTGAGATATTTGTATTATAATGTACATTATTATATTTTGCATTGTTTTTTGAGATACTATATAGGTATTTATTATATTATATTTTGCATTAAATTGGTTAAGGGCATTATTATTATGCATGAATTATTTTATATGAGTTGATACTGCGTTTATTTTCGTTATGAAATGCTCATAAACAATGTGCAGACATGTATGCAATTTAATATATTGAATCATAATCTGTAATTTTTAGTTACCCTTAGATCTTTGCCAGGGCATTATACTCTATTGTTATTAACTTCTTCAAAAACAAGTCAAAACCTATTCTATCTCTATTAAGTAATTGGCTAGATTTTTTCTGTGCGTTTTTATTGAGATGATTTTCGCTAACTTCTTTGCTTTTTGCCAGCCTTCCTAAGTTATCTGGTGTCGGCGTTCCAAAATTTCATCCATACTTATCATCCATTTATTTTTCAATCGTTCTTATTCAGTTGTCAAGAGTATGTTGCCTTGGTAAAGTTTTTCGGGCAGCTAACAAATATCATGTCCAAAATTGTTAAAACCTAGACAATCTGTTATAATCACGAGCTCAAAATGAAAATAATTTCGTACTGAATCAGGTCGTGAACCAGGATACCAGAATGGCGACTCAGATCGCTGGGGCGAGTCGGATCGCTCGGACCGCTGGAGCGAGCGCGGCGGAGAGCGGGGCGGCGAGCGCGGCGGCGAGCGGGGCGGCGAGCGCGGCGGCGAGCGGCGCGGCGGGCGGGACTCGCGGCGCGAGGAGGAATACAACGAGCCGCCGCAGCCGGGCAACGACCGGTGGAAGGAGCCGCAGCCGCGCGCTGAGGAGCGCAGCAACTCGCGCTGGGCCTCTGACGACGTGCGTCGCTCCGGCTCCCGCAGGGACGAGGTAACGCATTCATGCACCTAAGGTCTTATCATTTTACCACCATCATTTTCACCCGTCTATGGGTTCTAATCTGCCTAAACGAACCGGACTTGACTACCGAATCTGAGTTTCCCTTCCCTTCCACACGCGCTGTGCGTCTCTTTTGTTTGAATGTGACAAGTATATTCTCATTTGTTACGAGATTGTTTCATTATAAGCCACCTGTATTGTCATTTGACAGTTCTCTCAGCAACATTGTCACCATTTACACACATAGGTACATTTTCTAAGTTTTCTTGTGTCTGGGTGTTTTGGGTTGACACCCCCAGTTAATTATCGTCATCTGGTACTCCTAGTACAGGGGTTGCCCTATTTTGAGACCAGGTGGATTGGTGTGGTTGTCTGGCGCATTTATTTATTTTATTTATATCTTTCGATCGAAGATGTTATATTCCACTGATTGGTCCCTTACAATCAACCAATTAAAGTCGTAAGCAAAGCAACTATGGACTTCCTCAGACAAAAGTTTATATCTAACAAGCAGGATAGGAAGTCGTGGGTGGAATAAGGTCACGGTGACAATCTTACTTTTGTCCGACAATTTAATACGAAACAAATGTTCTTTTTGTGTTTTATAAGAATGAGATATCCTGTGCGTCGTCTTATAAGATAAGGTACGCTAAAATGGATAAAACAGAGTTTTATCATTTATTTGGATTATTTAATAATGATGTAAGGAAATCCTTTTAATGTATGTGGATTAAATTATGGTTTATGTTTCTATAAATAAATGATATGCAATTAATATCACAGGAAACGAGAAGTGAGGTTTCGTCTAGCTATCAACTTTGTGTCCTCTTTGATGAGTCACACTATGCACTTAGGTATAGATGTAGCTTGCTTTCGCACATTTCTAAGGTTTCGTAATGCCTAACACCTTACAACATGGCGATATAATCGGGACTTACTGATGTAATATATTACTTTCTCATACTTAGCAACACCTAACCAATGTGTTATTATTACTTCAGACCGATTTTTGAGAGAAATCAAATATTTTTCCAACTGTTACTAAGTCATGTATCTCTTTCGCTCACGAAAACTGTAATAGATGAGGGTGAAGATTTCTATGTCTACATTTTATCAGTTGCATGCATTGACTTCGACTTCATTAACTTGTCCATACCATACATACCATATCCGTGACGGCATTTTAAATGCTGTACCTACCTTAATAATATCATGTATCCAAATGACATTAAAAAAAACAAAGGTGGATAGAAAAACTGTCTCACCCACCACATGAAATGAGAAATCATTTGCTTAAATCGAACTTATAAACTTATCCGTATTGATAGCTTTTATTTATGTGAGATAGGCGATAGACAAGCAGACGGATCACCTGTTGGTAGCAATTGCCGCCGCCCATGGTCACCTGCTACACTAGTGGAGACACAAATGCGTTGCCTACCATTAAGTTATTTGATAGTAAGACTGTTGACACGTTTAAAACTGTTTGCATTTGTTGCAGAATGACTGGACGGTCCCGCTACCTCGCGACGAGCGGCAGGAGTTGGAGCTGTTTGGCACTGGCAACACAGGCATTAACTTCTCCAAATACGAGGATATACCGGTTGAGGCCAGCGGCGACCGCGTACCGGACTATATTACCAGCGTGAGTATTATGCGTTCTTTATTGATTGCGAGACTATTGATGACGTACATGCATTCATCAATTAATTATTGAAAAACTAATGGAGTTCCTATACCAGACGAATACTAATGAGTTAACCATGCCATTGAGATGTACGTGACAGTGGCGCCATAATTTATTTTCAGCCGGGCTAACATGCGCACCGCGAGATAATTTTGTCGACATTCGTATTGCGTCGGCACAAATTGCTTCTCGCTCACCTGACTGAGCGATGAGCGGGATAGAAGGATGCGCTCTCGCGAACGAGTGTCGACAAAATTATCTCGCGGTGCGCATGTTAGGCCTACAGGACAGGACTGATGTTAAAAATATGTTACAATACAATGTATTTAGTGGTTAACAGTTGAATGCTGGGCTAGGCTTTTTAGAAAAGACGAGAGAAAAGCGAAAATAATGTGACGTAATAATTGACAACATTTCATCGAAAAATTGATATGAAAATTAAAATGCCATTTATGTTTTTGGGCTTCCCGGATGTGAATTACGCTTTTTTAGATATTAATTACTCTCAAAATTACGAGATAGAAAAAAAATTACTCTGTAGGTGTTTTAGATAATATTCCTTTTACCACTATTTTTATTTTTTAAATTAATTCTGGACGTACAATATACCCAAAAAAAAAACTCATTATTGACAACATTGACAGATGACTAATAAACAAATAAGAAGTCAGTCAAAATATTACAATAAATTGATAATTTATTCGGCATAAAAGAAAGTAAACTAAAGTATTAAAAAATAATGAGATCAGTCAGGCCAAGACCGCAACGGGACCCTATGACATTGTGCTTCGTCCCTAAATGTAAAAATAGAGCTCTTACTTCGCCAGACAAACATTTCTTTCGTGTTCCTGATCGGAATAAAGCAAGTTGGTGCATTGCTGTTGGTAGAGCAAACGTAACAAAAGGAACACTATATGTGTGTGAGGATCACGTAACATATGATGTAGTTAATAAGTTGTGGTCAAATAAATTTACAAACTCCAATAGTACAAAATTATTAAGCACAATCAATAAAACAATATTTAAGTACAAGTTTAGTTTTATTTACTTAGCCATTTGTAAAAATTTCTTAAAAATAAATTGTTCGCATCCTCGTCGATTACAGCCAACACGATGTATGGCTGCGTACGCACTTTGTGTTCCGGTAATACCCGGCACTTCACAGTGCAAATAGCTCCTGCTCTTTTCAACTGTACAAACCCCACTGCAGATTCTACATAGGCGTCCCTGGACGACATGAGCATTTTCGCACCACGAATTTCAGCGACATTATAGTTCTCATCTTCACGAATGAGTTCTAATAACATTATTAAATCTACCTTGGGTAGATTACGGCTGTCTGCCATAACAAAACCTTCGTCTACTTTCATAATTATTCAGTAATATCCACGAAACAAGCAAAATCAACCTATCTTCAACGAATCTCCAACAAATCTCTTCGATTTGAATTTGATTGACATTTGACAGGGACTGGACTTTTTTTAGGCCAGCAAAAGGCAAAGAAATATTACGGATAACACCTACAATGGTACTTACGTCGTTTTAGAATGAGCAAGTTTTAAAATAATAATTTATCATATTAAACATTTAAATTTAAAAAAATAAAAAAACACGTATACAATATTTTTAACTCTAGTTTACAGTCCAATTATCAAAATGAAGAAAATTTACCTACTTAATGTTGTCAATTATGTTCTTTTCGCTTCCAGCATTGAAAATCTTGTCAATGAACCATATCAGAGTGTTTACGCATTAACACGTGGAGACACCGATTGACACAAGTATACGTAAATGAGGGATAGTTTGCCTGTTATCAACATTCTGATATAGGCGTGATGAACTCTGTATATCTGTGTATTAAAACAGCTAAAGGTCGGTCACAATGAAATCACACTAATAGAAATAGTTTTAAACTGACTTTTAATTGTTTTTATCTTTGTTATTGTACATAATAATTTGTCTCAAATAATAACTAAGTGTAATTTGATTGTTGCATAAATATCCTTAATAGTACAATAATCCAATTGTATTCATGCCTTAAGAAACATGACATCACATGCCCTATCGACGCGTCTCGAAATAATATCACGAAAGAATAAAATCTCTGTTCAATATGAAACAAGTGACTCGCCCTTACTTCGTTTCGAGACATTAGTTCCACTCTGTACCAATAGAACGCGCTGGGTGTCGATTACAACGCGCAAGCATTTCGCCTTTTTGTCGCTGTCTATAGTTTTTTTAAATTAGTGTAGATGATATACCAACTGCATAAAAACATGGAAGCGCTGCAGGTTTAATACATTTTCTCTTCTATTTTAGACATAATGGTAAAAATTACTTGTTTTTAACGTAAGACACCAGTAGCTGATGATTTTTATTTTGTTGACAGTTCGAGGAGGTTAACCTGACGGAAATAACTCGTACGAACATAGCTCTCGCCCGCTACGACAAGCCGACCCCGGTGCAGAAGTACGCGATCCCGATAGTTCTCTCGCACAGGGACGTGATGGCGTGCGCGCAGACCGGCTCGGGCAAGACGGCGGCCTTCCTCGTGCCCATACTCAATCAGATGTACGAAGCAGGGCCCGTTAAGCATATGGGGTGAGTTTCTATTCTATCTAAAACATCATATCAGCCCACGTCCACCCACTGCTGGTTATAGTATTATATCCTCTTCTTTGTCACGCCACGTCCCCTGCCAGATTCATCCTTTATTTGTTTCCTTGCTACCATTACAATATCTTCAAACTAAGAGGAAATTTGTCTACCCAAAAGACGTCCCAATCTTGGCTGCCTTTCGGTAAGTTATAGTCCACCTATCATCCTTCAACGCTTTGTCGAGTGTCCTGCTCTGTCTCCACTTTAACCACACTCGCGTGCCAACATCAACTACCCTAGTTCTGCCGATTGAAAATTATAGTTTAACAATACGAATGATGGCAAGCCGCCTAGCCGCTCGCTATTCCTAGCCTGAAAGCTGTCACCCCAAAGATATCCAATTTTTACTCTGTGTCACAGCACAGTTTAGAATACATCGAGTTTCCGAATACGTTCTAACCTGCTACACATACTAATATGAACATTCTGTTTCGTTCCAGGCCATATAACAGACGCAAACAGTACCCTCTGGGTTTGGTGCTGGCTCCTACCCGCGAGCTCGCCACCCAGATATTCGATGAGGCTAGAAAGTTCGCCTATCGCTCCCGTGTGCGACCCTGCGTCGTGTGAGTATGCTGATGATAACTTATGCATTTCACTAATGTTCAATGGTGAACTACACTGTTCACTATCTCTGTACTAACAGAGCACTGAAGACATTATCTTGTCGAATTTTCGTTGCAGTATTTTGTAAAGTAGCAGGTACAGTCGACTAACCTGAATCGTGACATATCTAAAGATCATTTTTCACTGTCAATACAAGTAGATTGAAATTAGCTTGAAACATAATTATGTTTCTTAGTAACGAATGTAATTTCGTTTTATTAGACACTGCCACTGCCTCACAGAAAACCGGCGTCAAGCAGCACATGTGCTGTGTTTCGCCGAGTGAGTGAGGGTACCGCAGGCCCACCCGGGAGGGAAGGGGATAAAAGGTTGGCAGCGCACTTGTGACTCCACTGGTCTTGCACCTGTCCATGGGCGGCGGCAATCGCTTACCATCAAGTGATCCGCTTGCTCGTCTGCTACCTAGCACATAAAATAAAATATATGTTTGTTCGGGTCAGATACGGCGGGTCCCCGATACACGAGCAGCTGCGCGAGCTGGAGCGCGGCTGCCACCTGCTGGTGGCCACGCCGGGCCGCCTCGTGGACATGCTGGCGCGCGGCCGCGTGGCGCTCGACCACTGCCGCCACCTCGTGCTCGACGAGGCCGACCGGATGCTCGACATGGGTTTCGAGCCTCAGGTACACACACACAATCACTACGATATACTCATACTCGTCTACATCTAGTAGGTAAGATAGTTCTCAACCTTGATTCCTAAATTCCCAATGTTTGCTTGCCATTTCACACTGTTTTCGGCTTCGACGCATCTATTCTATACCAGTGACTTTCGTCACTTCATCTAGCCGGAGGGCGTCCCACTTCTACCCCAACTTGTCAGATCTTCGACAGATGCTCGAGAGTGAAAGATATGCTGTATGCTTGTATAAAGATACAATACAGCTAGTTATTATTGACGTGACTGTACAGTGTTCACAAAATTAAATCTGATAGCCTCTGAACACCTCTGAAATTGAATGTGACCAATGCAAGCAAAATCTTCAAACATGTAAAAATTTTGCGTGTAACTAGATTTCAGCAGTGAAATCGCCCTCAATGTCAGTATTTAGCACACGATCAGCATTAATCTAACCGTATTCGAAGATAACAACTTTCGAATATGTACGGTATTTATGTTTATATTTTTTAACGAAAAATCTTTACTATTGGTACTTATTATTTACCTATATTTTGATAAAATATTAATATAATTTACCATCTCGAAAGTAGTCAAATACCCTATTGTAGATAAGTATCTGAATGTGGTTTTTACGTTCGCCCAGATCCGCAAGATCGTCGAGTGCCACACCATGCCGAAGACGGGCGAGCGGCAGACGCTGATGTTCTCCGCCACGTTCCCGAAGCAGATACAAGTGCTGGCGCAGGACTTCCTACACAATTACGTCTTCTTGGCGGTGGGCCGCGTCGGCTCCACCTCTGAGAACATCACCCAGAAGGTGACAATCTTAACTTATTTTACACTAGCGGCCGCCCGCGACTTCGTCCGCGTGGAAAAGTAACTTTTTACCCCCCTTTCAACCCCTTACAACCCCTTTTTCGCAATAAAAAGTAGCCTATGTTCTTTCTCAGGGTCTAGATTATCTGTATACCAAATTTCATTTAAATCCGTTGAGTAGTTTTGGCGTGAAATAGTAACAGACAGACAGACAGAGTTAATTTCGCATTTATAATATTAGTATGGATGTTAGAGGAAGGGGTCAACTAAATGTGATATCGACTAATGACGAGAGGAAAGTTGAGGGGCGATGATAAATGTATAGTAAGCATTTAACATCACCTAGGTAAAATATATAACTCATCAACAGCCTGTCTCAGTCCACTCCAGCACATAGGGCTCGACCAATGTTCGCCTTGTCATCCTGCCTGGTTTGATGTGACCTTTTTTTACAGGTCGTTTCTTTTTTTAACCAAATCTCTAAAAGTGCTATAATACAAAATTGTTAAATATGAAAGTTTTGAATATAAAATATTGTTATGAATAATGAAATACCAATCTCGTCAGAGCATTTTTATGTTATTGGCTGACAAATTTGACTTTACCATACTCCTATTAAGATTAGTTAGCAAAATCTCGTATCGTGCTTCCAATACTTATTTTAATTGTGTAGGTGGTCTGGGTGGAGGAGATGGACAAGCGTTCCTTCCTGCTGGATCTGTTGAACGCCTCCAACCTGCTCCAGCGCTCGCGTCCCGAAGAGGACCAACTGATTCTCGTATTCGTCGAGACAAAGAAAGGTAAGGTAATTTTTATAATTATGTTTTTTTATTAGTCAAAACACTTCAAATAAAACATTCATGTAAACAAACGAGCGACTGTTTAGTTTAATAGTATTAAATTCATTAACCTATGACCTGATCAAATACAAAGTAGCTTAAGCATTCGTGTTATGGATATAAGGCAATAGGAATTACACAGCATAATACTTAAATAAATATATTACACCCAGACACTGAACAAACACATAATATGTTCATTACACGATTGTTCGTCCAGGGTGAGATCGAATCCACGACCTTTCGAGTATGATTCAGAGATCATTACCAAATGCGCCATCGGGCCAGTATTGTGCGTTTCTCACAGAACTACCACAAGACTCAAGTTCATGGTAGAAACCGTATACCTCAGTTTTCCGATTTTTCTCGCTGGCTTTTGTATGCAGTGGTATCTTCTGCCTGTAATCAAAGATTTAAATCATAGATATGCCCTCCCCATACTTTGACCGCGCCGATTTGAGTCGCACCTCAAATAACCTAGTCTAACTCAACTGAGATTAGCACGGATTAGTTGTCGTTTGCACTCGGTGACAGTTGTACGACACAGCTGCCTGGATTTTTGACAGGAAAAAGCACTCAAAATGCCTTCATGTGCCTTTTTATTGTGCAAGAAAAATACTACAAATTCAAATAAAGCGAATGGTGTAACATTTCACTCGTAAGTATTTATATTTCATCAATAATTTAATTTATTTTATTTTGTTGACATAACATCAAAGTGTGATCGGCCAGCGCGTGACAGAGAGAGTAGTATTGGCAATTACTGTGAGACAAAACGAGACAACATCATTATCTCGGTGGCCAATATACTTAAGACCCGCTGTAGTACTCAGAACTCAGTTGATAACAGCTCATTTGTCAATGGTTTACAATAATCGGGAAAAGTACGGTAGCGTCAGCAGTTTCGATAGGCATTGTTTTAATAGCGGTCAGATATAAAATAGCAATTTTATTTCGACTAGAAATCAATAAACATGCAAATAATAATTACGTATTATTTTTAAGTAAACGTTTATTGTTTTAGATTTCCGCAAGATCCGCGTTTAAAAGAAAAATTGACCAAAGTTATCCGGCGGGATCGAAGGGATGAATACTGGTTACCTGGACAATTTAGTCGAATTTTCTCTTCTCATTTCAAAGAAAATGATTTATATTTGACTCCCCTAGGTCGGCGTAAAGTAAAAAGTATTACCTATATTTGTATTTCTTCTGTTGTCTTATTCTATAACACAAGTGCTTAAGCTACTTAGTACGGAGTCAGGACATTAAATGTGGGGTTGTGTTAATTATTAATTAATTATTAGTTATAGTAAATATTAAGGAATAGTAGGTCAAAGGCCTTTATTATAGAAATCAAGTCATAGCTACTATGATGGGATTAGGCATAATCACCACCCTTTATGCGGTTTGGTGATCAAACCCGATATTCGCTCTGTGATTAGAGTAATTTATTTGAATAAATAGATAAATGTAGTGTAACATTTAGAAATAAAATGTCCTATTAATAAAATTGCTTTTAAATTTAGAATTGTTTTATTTTAGTTCCCAGTATAAAAATTTTGCTGACCGTATTTTATTCTCATAGATAGTGACTTTCGATGACACGCACACGTCATGTCATCAAAATATTGCCTCGTTTTTAGGTGTCAGGGCATATCTATGATTTAAATCTTTGCCTGTAATGACACTGAATTCCCACAGGCGCGGACCAGCTGGAAGAGTACCTGGACACGCAGGGCTACCCGGTGACGTCCATCCACGGCGACCGCACGCAGCGCGAGCGCGAGGAGGCGCTGCGCCGCTTCCGCACCGGCCAGACGCCCATCCTCGTGGCCACGGCCGTCGCCGCCAGAGGTAACGTATTGACGTTCACGTTAACAAATAATTCGCTTCCTCCGAAGGACAAAGTCCGATCTCCTATATTAAACATATTGCAAATCGGACTTTATTATTCGGAGCAGTCGAATTGTACTTGCTTGCATTATATTTTCTCAAACTATCCAACTGTGAAATTCTCAATTGGTCCTGAGGAAATACCACCGACAAAGAATTTGTAACGTTAAATCATCGTGCCTACGAGCTACGTTACAATTTCACTACTACTCACCACGATTTGCCATTATTGACGCAT
This sequence comes from Cnaphalocrocis medinalis, assembly GCA_014851415.1. NCBI lineage: Eukaryota > Metazoa > Arthropoda > Insecta > Lepidoptera > Crambidae > Cnaphalocrocis > Cnaphalocrocis medinalis. The sequence goes on from CM026276.1 coordinate 8,457,106, forward strand.
TGTATCTTACCATTTGCTTTATAAATATATTGGATACGTTAGTTAGTTTCTTTCATTTCTGATGTTTGTAGTGTTTCGTTGCGATTACTTACGAAAGAGTGACCTCTTCAATAAATAAAAAAATATAGGTATATTCTGACGACCGTCGGCTTCTGCAATACCTAATTTAAGATAGGAATAAGCTCTTTTCTTATACAGCAAATCTGTATGTAATGCTAAATGACATTCAAAAGTTCCGATTCAAGCCAGAACAGTACAGTTCACTTCTAGAGACTTCGACTTTCAAATGATTTGTTACTACCAATTGATAAAATTACCATTTCGAACCCTGGCCTGGTTATAATTTGTTCTTGTCCAGCGCAAGCATCTTTCGTACCTACATAATTACAACACATTAAACAATTTGATTGAATTCCAGGGCTGGACATCCCTCACGTGCGCCACGTGATCAACTTCGACCTGCCGTCGGACGTGGAGGAGTACGTGCACCGCATCGGGCGCACGGGCCGCATGGGCAACCTCGGCGTCGCCACGTCCTTCTTCAACGACACCAACCGCGGGCTCGCGCGCGACCTGGTCGAGCTGCTGGTGGAGGCCAAGCAGGACGTGCCCAAGTGAGTACCCGCCACAGATACATACATACCTCTAAAACGAGATACCCTAACGTCTTTAAAGTTTTCTGGAGATGATCGTTCTCCACATTCTTTAACAATTTAATCGTGGCCTCGCGCACGTTTTGAGGGCCTAGTATTTTAAAAAAATTGACAGTACAATCTTCAGAGAAGATAGTATCGAAACGTGTGGTGTGCACACGTCTACAGATGAAACAACTAACATATCCAATGTATTTTTGAAGGAAATGGTACGATACGTCAAGAAAGGTACTTCGTGCCGAGTAAAGTTACGAACTCTTTAAAATGCTTGTCTCGTCTACTTATCATGTAAAAAAAATGTGTTAGCCCCTTATACTGCAATCAATAAGGATTGATTGAAGGAAATCCTTATCGTACGGATTTTAAATAAACTTTCACAACATCTCATACATTGACCTGACTCCGTATTAATTCATAACTTGATTTGGCTTCACAACTTTAGCCTAACCTGTATGTGTTGTGCAGCTGGCTGACGAGCACGGCGGCGGACGGGCGGCTGGGCGGCGGCGGGCGGCGCACGGGCGGCAGCCGCTCGGGCGGCGGGCGCTTCGGCGGCGGCGGCAGCGGCTTCGGCGCCAGGGACTTCCGCACGCAGCCGCGCCAGGCGCCGCGCTCCGCCGGGCCCTCCACCATGGGCACTGGTACGTTGCTCACACACACATGGCCACACGCACAGATAGGCACACATGCGACACACACATGCAGACACGGGCTCACACACAAACGCACACACCCACGGGCACACATACGACATACACATGCAGACACGGGCACACATGCGACACACACATACAGATACAGGCACACATACGCGCACACACACTCCGGCACTCATACCAGGCCTGTCCCACTCCGCGTGTAGGTATCGAACTTGCGGCGTCCCCTCCGGAGGGCCAAATTAGTAGAAAATCACGAACGAGCGGCGACGCACGCGCGACAGTTGCTTCCGATAGAAAGAGAACGCACTTCTAGGTATGAATAATGGTAGGCATTGAACGCTGGGAATTAGAAGTGGGTCTTCTGTACCTTGTACTATTAAGTATTCTGTGCTCATACGATGCACACACTCACATACTCGGACGCAAATACGCACATACACAACATGCACACATACGCACACACATACACACACACACCCCCACATGCACACAAACACACACACGCACATACAGGCACACAATCACATACAGGCACACACACATACATACAGGTACACTTTCGCAGATTGTTTTATTAACATTGTATGTGTATGTGTGCAGGCTTCGGATCATTCGGCGGCGGCGGCGGCGGCTCGTACGGCGGCAACTACGGCGGGTCGTACGGCGGCGGCGGCGGCGGCAGCAGCGGCGGCGGCCCCGACTGGTGGGACTCGTAGACGCCGCGCGCCCCACGCACCGCCCCGCACCGCCCCCCACACATTACTTAAGCGATACCGCCCCGCAACCACAGCCCGCAGCCGCAGCCGGCCCTGCCGGCGCCTCCCCCGACTTATCCCGTATTCTTGTATGCGGCCGCGGCCACCCTTGCGCTCGCCCAGATCGATTTTATCCTTCCTACGTCATCCGAGCGGGTGCGTTAGATATGAAATTTACATCCTATTGATGTATTACGTGCCAACCGGTTTTTCCACGAGTAATACTCTTAATGTAATTAGGATGTAGTTGTAGCGACTTTTCGTTTAAACGAACCGTCCGCTACGTCCCGGGCGCAAGGCTGGCCGCGGCTCGCGCCGCCGAAGCTTGTCATCCTGTCACAAAATACGAAATTACAACGATGATGACGGTTCCCGTACTCAATTGATGTTTTCTTTCCGACTGTATCGTATCGTAGCGGCTTCCTTGACGAGTTAGAGTTGAGTAGCCGTGGCGTCGCTCGTCCAGCGGCGACCGGCGGAGGGGTGTTAGTTTAATTTCTCTTATCGGTTAACCGAGAGTCGGACTGAAATTGCCCCGTGATTATTTGATAATGTTGGTAGTAGAGAGCGGTGCTCATCGAGTGCGTGCGCCGCGGGAATCTCACTCGCGCCCGCGGCCGCGGCCGAGGCTGCGACGCGACGGTCGCGATATACCGACTTAACGATTAGCATAAATTATGACAATCACGTTTCATTTGTGTCATGTCTGTCGTGACCCGCACGCGTTTTATGATTTTTTAGTACCGATTATGTGAGTAGTCGATTATTAATATAGAAATATTTTTGATGTTCGATCTGTATCGTGAATTCGTAAATGAATGATGTCATTGTGTATTTTCGATTTTCTATTTTCTGGCAGTCTCGTTACTGGCTCACTCCTGACACTGGAATTTTGAAGCATTTATGCACCTAAAATCGATGTAGCTATATTGAAGCAGTAGATTTAGAAATTGAAAAGTACCGATACAGTATCATAGTAAATAAATACTAAATTTTGTCTGTAGAAATCCATATTGTAACATCTGTCATCGACGTGGTCTATAATTTGAATGTGAATTTACCAATAAAATTTAAGAAACACGATACTTGAGGTTTTTAATATATTATCACCTTACCATTAGTCCTATTTGCTTTAGACGGCTTATTGTCCACCAGGAGCTCTATTTTTGATTCAATCACTAATTTCAGTTGAGATTCAGTTGATAAAGCGCACGAGTTCTGCTGATTTTCGTTAGACATCTTACATCCGATATTCCGAGCAACCTCTACACAAACTCATTGCAGTCCAGTGCAGTGACTAAAAGCGAGCGATAGAGAATCGAATGTACCTATCATTTCATGTATTATTATTGAAAATATTTTCTCGAACATCGAAGACGAGTGTGACGCAAGTCGCATGCGATAAAGCAATTTAACAAGAGCGATTCAAAAATAGGATTCCTGGTCTCCCACCTTTTTGGGTTGATTTCCAAAAAAAAAATTATGAATACCAGAAAAACAACAATAGAAACATAATAAAAATAAAAGAATATCGGAAAAATAAGCGAACACAGTAAATAGAGAAACGTGTCCACTACACAAGAAAAGCATGAACATAGAATCATTAAGATTGCTCAAGTACCTTTAGGTAGTTAAGCGATCCAAGCAGGAGCCGTATCTCAGAGATAATGGTGTAGGATGACAGGAAAGAAATATATTCATGCATAAATTGACAGCCCTCACGCGCGTGGCATGGAAAAACCGCAGGAGTCTACTATAAAACGTACGGACATGCCCTTCCAGCCAGGAAACCGGACCGTAACCGACGGATCCCGGCAGGACCTACACCTACTAAACCCATAAGGCTTTGCTGGATGACGGAAGAAATGATATGCCTGTCAATAACCTCACAACATAGAAGGCGCCCGAAATGGATAAGGTAACAGAAAAGTGGACCCTGGCTTTGCAACCGGTAAGTATTGGCATGCCAAAAATTTTTAACAGATTCGTACATGTCACACATAGATACAGAAATGCATACGAGTACCACGGCGGGTCCGCCTTATCGCTAAAAGCAGACCGTTCTAGTCAGACAACTTTCGGTTCACGGTAGTCATTGATGTGTCCACTGTCTGCAACAGAGGTAACGACCTGAAAATCATAAAATTTTATTACGTAGGTATGTGATGTCTTAGAGCATTGTGATGTACGGACAGCCGCACATCAGGTTACTACAATCTGTCAAATTTCCTCAGTTGATATTGAACCAAACACGTTTGACATAAAGGTGAGGTTCGATTGAAGAAATTTGACAGATTGTAGTAACCTGATGTGCGGCTGTCTGTACATAAATTGCCTTTTACTCATAGGTTGGCTTGGCAACTGACATTATAATTTTGTACATAGCTAACATAGCGTAAATCTTCTGGTTTTACTAGTGTAGTGTGACGTGAGTTACTACTTTTGATAATAGATTCATACCCAAATTTTTATGAACGCAAACGTCGGATTTGCATTTCGTATCCATTATCTTTCCATCAACGGTCATCATCAATTGATCGTCAATATCTCATAGCGGTCGTATTAGGCGTTTCCCGTGTCCGTGACATGTTTCGCTAGAGCTTGTCCAACACCGGCCTGGCGCAGGCGCCCGTCTCTTTCAGATTTCATTATTATTAATTTATCTCATCGATTACGGCCAGTAATGGCCAATGGCTTATTGAATGCGTCTTTTTGTGGCGCCTTTTTATTCGGCGATCGCGTCTAGAGCGGGCGAGACCCCGCCGCGAAGGCATCCTCGGAATGCCTAAAAGGTGACTCGTGGATAAATTACGGGCATTTCTTCCATTTTAACGATTCCCTTTATTATTTAATTTATTTTTATTGTATGTTACACATTTGGCTTGTAACAATGTTTGTTTTTGGGCCTCATTAGCATAAGCCTCACGCTGCTTCGGGGTAAAAAGTAAAAAATTAGAGGCCCGGCCATTTTGATTCTTGGATAGGCTTTATCTCGCGACGGCTGCTATCCTCGGGACACGTGTCTAATAAAAGGATAGCGGGATGTCTCAATTCAGCTGTAATTTGTCGGTTTTTTATAACATATCGCTGGTGACATAATAAAACAATTAATTTATTATCGGATTGGATCAGTTTACGCGCGCGGCTGGACGTTAATAGTTTTATGTAGAGGTAATTTTTATTAATTGCTCGTTGATGGAGTGGTCGGGCGGATCGTTAAACCGTTTTCCCATGCGGGAACAGTCAATACATTCAATTTGTCCGAGCTATTTGCCGACCAATATGCTTTTCATTCATTAGCATCATGATAATGATCTTAGGTATTTAATTACAAATTACCTACTTAACTACCAGATAAATATTATGTTCTCTGTAAAATTCACGTTTTTCTAATTGCCTCTGCCTTTGCGTCTTGAAGAAACTAGAGATAATAAAAATCATAAGCTTTCCGAACAAATGGTAATATTATGTAGATCAAGACGCAGGCAGACGAGCAGAGTCACCTGAGCGAAGCGACATCCGTCGCCCATGGACAAGTGGACTCACAGTGCTCTGCCAACCTTTAAATCCCCCTTCTCCCCGGACTGATATCTACCTATCTCTCACACTGCCAAAAATATTGCTGTATGACCAATATGTTACCTATATCTATGAGCACCATATGCGATACCTACCTACATACTTTTACCCGTACCTACTTAAGTATGACGTTAAAGTACACTCACACACATAAATAAAGCGAAACAAAAACGAACGGGCTCTCTTGCGTTTAATAGCTGTGATTAGGAGAGATAAGATCAGAGATTTATAATGAACCCGTCTCGAGACGGCGTCGTGCGGCATGTCTATTGGGGCTGGACCGGTAAGTTTCTTTGGAATACTAAGATCACGAAATATTAAGTGATTTTTAAATAGGTACACTACCTACGTTAAAAATGTACTCTATCTATTGTTTTACTAGTAGGTAGCGGCAGTAAATACCTAATACAATGAAGGGATAAATAAATTTTAAAAAGTAGGTATCTATAATTCATCAAAAAGTCATGAAATTAATTGGTGGCTCCACTGCCGCTTACTCGCTCGTCAGAGAGTATGGTAGCCCCATTGGTTTAATACTATGGAACTCCTCCGTAATAGTTTCCTCAAGAATTTTCACGACTCTATTGACAGAGTATAAAGTTGTAAGTAGGTACTTAGTATAACGAAAAGTCCCTCTAGATTTCAGGGTAAACATTAATTTAATCTAAATATAAAGTTTCCTTATTTTAATACTTGAATATTTACCTACTTATCAAATGGCAGTGCTTATTACCTACGTACCGAATAATAGGTAGGTGTACCTAGGTAGGTACAGCCGTCGAGTTTTTCGGTGTTCCTGCTACCTAGGCGATAATCGCATGCACACGATGGGGTGGAAATGGGGGAGCGCAGGGCGATTCGCCGGCTAACTGGAACACCTTTACATGTGCTGACCGTACATACATTGGTAAAAAATTAAGCTTAAGTTGATGTCGGAATGTTTCTATGAATCTTCTTCTATATCTATCTATCTACACTATTTATGAAGGGTCACTAACTTCAGACATTGGCGATTTTTAATACAAATCGAAAATTCAAAATACAAGCGTTATGCAATCGATACCCAACCCCATCTTTTGGTAATACTTTGAACTAGTAGCGAAATGAGTCTCGAAACGAACGTGAGGGCCGGCCACTAGTAAGATTGTAAAAAAAGAACGTCTACCTACTTAGCATTGTTTTTGTGTAAGAAAATCTTCGAATTAAATGTAGATAGATCTCACTTCATTTTTCAATGAATAAAAAATACTCAAAACATCATTTATCATGTCATAAAAAACTAATGAACTGTTCTATGTTAGCAATTTATTCGAATGTCATTCAAAACTTCCCAACCACATGGTACAGCTAGACAAAGCCTCTTTCAAACGATGTTTTTGCCCAATTTTATGTAACAATGAGCTCGAGCCTTTTGTGCACAAGTTATAAAAAGGTAATAAATCAGCACTGCCCATTGCATAAGCTATGACGTGGTTATTTACAACGACAATTAAAAAATATTGCTCAGGCTTTGTTTGTAACTATTTTTGGTAGAATCTGTGCTGAATAGATACAAAATACCAGATAAATTTATGACAGTCTCTATTAAGTAGTTTAATTTTTTTTAAATAAGTAGGTATTTAATCACCTACTTACTTAAATGTTGTTTTGATATGTTAATTGTATAGGTAATTTACTAAAATTTACTTAAAATTAGGTAATAGTAATTGTAATTATGGCAAATAATTCATAAAATAAGTATGTTCGAACAGAATCAAGTCATAACAGTATATGGAAAATTACCTACCCAAAAATATTTGTAAGAATAATTTTATCACGACGTGCGGGTAAATTCACGGTGCGCATCTAATACCTAAATAATACTTAAATAGAGACAACATCTATACACAGTCCTGTTTCCAAACGTATTAAGTTTTTCCTTGTGCTATGAAAATCAGAAACACCACCCGATGAAACGAACCTACTACAAACACTCAGACCCAACACAAATATCTGTTTTATCAACAAACATTGTAGTTGCGGGAATCGATCCCGCGACCGCCGCTCAAACCACTTCACTAAATGGGTGCGCTAAAGTAAGTAAGTATATCATAATATTCATAATGTATAAGTATGTCACCATAAAGTAGTCTGAATCGTAAGTTGATAAATTTCCTAGGAAGTTGATTAATTTTAATAATTAAGTAATATTTTTTGTATGATGTGCTGTTGGCGGATTTTAATAAATAAACTTTCGAAAAATCACAAACTACAATAAATTATTAAAATTAATTATTTTACGATTAAAAACATAAAAATATAGGTATGGTCTGGGGTATTTCCGTGCCCTGTTGATCATTCTCCTATCTTCATACGATTGTTACTCGTATTAAAAGATTTTGTGTATTGTGCACGTGTAAAATAGCGGTTTAGAAGAATCTCAGACGACATACCCGCTTGTAACCACGGCTGCTGCAACGTAGCCGAAACGTCAAGCAGTAATCACATACATACAATGTACAGTCAGCCCCATATCAGGTTACCACAACCTGTCAAATTTCTACAATTAATATTCAACCTAATGTGTATGACAGTAAGATGAGAGTCGATTGAAGAAATTTGACAGTTTTGTATACTTTGTTGTGTGGTTGTACCTACATAACAATAAACGTCGCGTTAATTTTCGTTTTAATACTTTATAGATATGCAGTTGTTTGCTAAGCAATCCTAGTGAGAGCATACCGTGAAGAGGCTACCCGGTCCGGGCGAGCCCCTCGCTAAGCGCGGGCGCGTGCGGCGACGGGGGGCGCGCTATGTGGCCGCGGCCACCGCAGGCTCGTTTGCCATTCAACATCCAGCTGCCGCGATTGATAAATCAGCAATCGCTTTTGTGCCATTTGAAAATATTTGAATGAATTTCACGCAAATTGGTTCTCGTTTTTATCTTAACGCAGCATTTAGTCATCAAATATCTGTTACCCACCCAAAGACCATAAATTCTTGAAGCTAACTCTATGCAGGGCTATTGGGTACACTTCCTAACATCCAGCTAAGTTTGCGTGTAATCTCGCTAGTGCTTTCACGTCATTAAAGGTTTCCCGAAGAATGCCGGCCTTGGGTCACCCAGGGCTGAATTCCATCAGGACGTCCCAGTTACCCAAAGTAGGTAAATACGCTTAGATCTTAATTCAGAATTTGACGAACTTGGTACCTAATTACAATGAAGCGACTGCCGTCTGATCTTCGCAACTCTTTAACAGGGGAACGTTTTAGAAAATATCCGAAACATGTAGGTTCCCTTACGATGTTTTACCTCGCGTAGTTTGAATAATACAGGGGTGCATGCATAGATTCAAACCTACGAACTTCCTTTATGGAAAGCGCGTTCTTATTCGCTGATAGCCACCGCATCCAGTAAGAATGAGTTACCTACTGAAAGCAGTAGGTAAGTGTAGAGTACCTACATGATATTTGTATTATTCCATTATTCCATCAAAAGCATTTTAAAAATAGGTAGGTACTTACTATGTCATTGGTCTTATAGTAACTATTTTTTTAGTAAGTAGTTAGTAAGTACGTATTCAAAAAAAGTCAAAGCTTTTTCATGTTGCAACCTTTTTGAATAGATTTCGAACCCAAATTACAAATATGTAAGTACGATACGCTACCTTAAAATCGGTATTGTTTTCAATAACTCCATAAAGCTTTACCTGCAATACGAAAATGTTTTATTAAAAATAAACTCGCCCTCATCGTAAATCAAGATCAGCCATAAACTTTTACAAACATCATAAATAACACCCAAAAACAAAACACGGACATAAAACAAACGACAAATCGAAGACGAAAAGAAAACAAAACATTAACAAATAATTAAGGGATGCAAGTAATAGATCTATCACCCAGATACAAACGTCCAGCTAAAATGTAACAATCTATTGTAAACTTTGTGAACATCGTCACTATAGTTGACAAAAGTAATCCTGTACAATGAGGAGAGGGACAAAAGATGCACCCAACGTCTTGTTTAAGGTACAGGCCCTGTGTTGCTGATTGTTGAGTGGAAATGACTAGGCCACCGTGACCGGCCTCAATGTGGCTCGATCGTGTAATAAATCACTTTCAAATGACAAAATGAATGACAATAGGAGTCCGAGAAACTCGTGAAACGTTTGAGTCTTTTTCTTACTTCTTATTTCCGAGTACGAAATTTAAGAATAGGGGCGCGGATGTGTTTCTGTAGAATTGTTTGTACTATATAGGCGCATAAATAAGTTCGTTAAGTGTTTTCGAGACAACTTAATTTTAGGTAGGTATAATGCTCTGCTCATAGTCAGTTACATTATTTGATATAAGTACCTACTGACTGATGCAATAAGTAGGAAAGGTGACAAAAGACTGACATCATTCATAAGATCTTTGTTCACGTGAAAGGGTGGCAAACGAAGAAGCGAGTCAACAATCACCGATAGTTAAAAATCACCGTCACGCGTGGGATATCCCCATACTTACCTATACCGTTCCCTTATAAACAGATAACACGAATAAGTAAGCCCAAAATAAGCAAAATAAAAATCAGCTATACCACATTACTGCCTCGTGCTTTTTTTCCCTATGTATTTGTTTTAGAATTGCCTGGTGATTGTTTTCGTATGGAACATGCTAAACGAACTTATTCGTGTTACGATTAAAATTCAGCGGTGTACCTACTTAATATTATCTGAACATTTAGAAGTCTTTTTTAAGCTGGATGTTGTTAGCACAACTACAACAAGCAGGAAACACGATAGGAAACCTACCCTAAAGCGCACAGTTGCCTTAATAAAAAAAAAAGTAAAGTATTAGTTCTTATACAATCTATTAATGCCTGATGCAAGGAAAAAAAGAAATTGACGGTACTTACTACTAACGAGTACCTACCTAACACATGCATAATGACATATTGTAGTATAACGTAGGTACGTAACCTAATCACATTACCAACTCGGTATAGAGAATCAGTGTTAGGTGCAAAAACTAGATTGTCTGGAACAGTGTTAGTCGTAACAACCTGCACCTAGTAAAAATGAATTATGAAACGGGGACTAGAGACCAAGATTACCTACACGTAGAAGCTAATGCCATAAATACGGTTTTAATTTGAATTGCCATTTATTATTCAGTCTCATGTAGGTACATAAATAATACGTAGGTAATGACTGGAGACAATTAATTATGTTTGCTAGTTAGGATCAAAACATTGCTCTTTTATCATATTTATTAAGTCCTATGCAATACACTATGTCTATCTTTATGTTTTTTAATTCTTGATAGTTGGCGATCCAAGCCTAGACGTTTGTCGCAGACTTTTCTTCCACAAACCTCGGTTGTTGGAACTAGTTTGGCATCAATATCAATAACTCCTTTCTGCAAGGCCGCCAACACATCTGCGACCTCTCTGCTTTCACAGATGTTCATGGGAGGCGGTGATTACTTACCAATAGGTAGGTAGTAGATACTTATAAAAAAACGTGCGAACACCTTACCCACTGCGCCATCGAGGCCGTCGCCTATTAAATTTTGCTACTGAAGATACTTACTTCATGAATGGAACATCCAATCCCCATTTTCCAACACTTCCTCGCACACGAGTTGGTGAGACCTGAACGAATTCCACAAAGCCCCATGTGCTTATTATGAGCCAACTTCATATTCTGGTATGCGATAACGACCATATAAAGATGTTAATAGGTAGGTATGTAATTACGAACTCGTTTGGGCCGGGCGGTGGGCGGGGCCAGCGCGGCCACGCCCCGCGCGCCGCCCACTCACTAACAATACCTACTTTAAGATACATGTGCGGGGTATGTGCATCTCATATGCCGGAAAAGTATAGTTTTGGATTTATAGAGACGAGTAATTTTGGTGAAATAACGGGATATAACAAAATTAGATGAAGTCAATAGGTACCTTATTTGGTCCTACCGGAGCAGAGGGTGGCGCAATTTATCGCATTTTAAATACCTGTTCCAGCTGAAGGTTTTTTCATGTTATCAGAATCTGTAAGTATACTTAGTCGATTAGTTTGCAATAATAAACAAAAAACATCTTATAAACTATCAAACTCCAATATAAGGTATAAAATGACGCCTGGAAAATTAAAGTGCAGGGTTTTATTTAGTAAAATTGAACCTATTAAAGCAAAATATTCAAAGGTAATTTATTATCATACATTACCTACATATTCTATTTTAAAGCCAATATAGTAAGTAATACCCAAGTATCCAAAATCACCGCTAGGATAAAATTTAAACAAGTGCGTGCGGTAGAAGAATCGTGTTTCTATTCATAAAAACTGCAAGCTAAAACCTACAAACCCGTTACTTTACAAAAACGATATTTTAATAAATAAAATTACTTTCTAATACCATTATTTAACCAGCCAGCTGTCTCGTTCCCTCGCAACTCCACAGGTGGATAGATAAATAACTCGCGGAGTACCTAAATGGGATACGTCTAATAGACGGCCCTCCCGGCATTATGGATGGCCGTGATACGATATTTATGAGTGCAATTATGGGCCTTTGTACCAGGTATACAGGGAGTTTATATAGGAGGTGCATGCTGACCTTTTAGATAATGGGGAAATATTGGTGTTTGTTTTTGCGGAGAGGCACATTGCCTCCTTTGATGTTCTGAACAAGATAGGGACAATCTTTAGGCTACATATTCACTTTGATTAGGCAAGTACCTACACATTAAACACAGTTCCACTTGGGCGATGGTAGCTCAGCTGATCAGTACGCGTCTTCCATATGTGGTCGTGGGTAGGATCCAAGCATGCACCTCTGGATTTCTCAAGTATATGGTCGTATTTCTATTCAACCATTAGCTCGACAGTAAGCAATACCCTGACGAAACCGGTGTTTTTCGAATAGTTTATGAAACGCTTACCACCATGAAACCATGATTCAGTCGTTTGGTTGCATTGCGAATTTTTCGGGGTCCAAAACCATAGCTTTGGACTCAACCGGGAATTACTTACACGCTTAGATGAGTAGGTAAATACACACAATTCTTCCTATCGTGTGGGGTGGTATCTTGAATGTTTGAAACCGTCGAAAACTAATGGGTTTATAATAAAAGTGACTTACTAGGTAACATGCCACACGACGCACGCATTTTTGGGTGATAAATATAAAATACTTACAGCATTGTACCACAAAATAGGGACTGACACAGAAGGCTTACTGCCCACTAAGTGCTAAAAATATGTCATGTACTCACGCATGCGCACTAACGGGCAAAAACGCCTTTTCGACCACATTAATCCTAACTTATGACATAAGATTGTCAAACTGTCGAGGTCTATGGTAGAGGCCGCGCGCTTATGTACCTACTCATGCCGGGCAACAACCCTAGAATATGTCAACGAACTCTTCTAAATTCAAAATCAGGTCAAAGTCTAACTTCTGTGTGTAATCCCTATTTTGTGATTGTACTCTGCCTGCGCCGCATATGCACTTCAATTACAACTACAAAGTCTTTAAACGTTTGCTATGCTGTATATTTTGCAATAGTACCTACTTACCTACCTACTGATGTTTCTTTAGACTGCTCCGCGTCGCAGCGGGCAGTTCTCGCACTATACATTGACGGTTTGACGGCTGGGCTTTCCCAACTTCGGTCCCAGTGTCGAATTGAAAACGTAAGTATAGTTTTTTGTCTAAAAATGGACACCCTTGCACTTCACGACCCGTGAAGCACGCAACGTTGTGTTATATCAGAATGGTGTCCCAAGTGTCCCAACGTAATCGGTCATGTCAAAACGGTGTGCCAACTACGGTAAGAAAAGGACTAAATTAATATAATAAATATCAGGCAATATCGTTATTGGAGATGATGTCAAATTCGACATAAAATCTTTTAATTCGTCAAATTGTCGAAAATAACTAAAAGTTGCTATTTCTGGGATACGAATTCGATATTTTGTCGAAGGATAACATTATGTTCATGACTCGACATGATTGATCATGATGTTTTTCAGCAATAGATTTCATGTCGATTGTTCATAAGAGATAGACTTGCAATCATAAACTCGTGTAATGACGAAAATTGTGATTGATAAGCTATTGACTTCTATTAGGTATCTAGATATTACACCCGTAACCCCAGTGGAGTCACAAGTGCGCTGACAACTTTTAATCCCCAGGAAAAAAACCAATTGTTTTCTGTCAAAAGCTCAGATATTTTTGACATTTGAACACTAGGATCAATTTAATGCTAGCAGGCACACACAGTTAGCATCAAAACTACCTACATACTTAGGTAGGTAGGTATATAAAGTGGCTATCTCGTCTCAGGAGAACATCATAACATCTCGAATATACCAGCCATTAGTATGTATGTACATGTAAGAAGCTGTGTCCCAAACATTTACAAGGAACAAACATGTTATTTTTGTGAAAAGTAATAAAAGCTAGTTGGAACAATAACGCAAGATTAATCGTGTAGTTTGTCGCATGGCACGTCGCTGGCTACGGAAGCGGAACATTACTTTATCCATAAATTATTGGAACAAACTCTTTTATAGCTCTTCTCGGCAGTTACCGAGGTATTCATGTTTTATTTGCGAGATAAAATTGATAAGGAAAAGATAATAATGACGCTAGACTACGTTTAACTACCCATTAGATGTTTAAGCGGTTCGGTGCTTGTTACTACATCGCGCTTACAGCCGCGGTACGGGGTTGGTTCCTAAGCCGGGAAAAAATATAGGTTCCTTAGTAAGTACCGGGGAAAAATGTACCGTACTAAGTACCTACTTACCAGGCGACTGTCGCTTGCGATGGGCTGTGCTAATTCCTGCTAATTTTTCCGGAACACCGTTACGCGATCAGCGAAGTCTGGAAATTGGTTAACAAGAAGGTTAGAAGTCTTAATTGGTGTCTTAGTAGGTCTTTAATCTGCAAATCTTAAAAGTTTTGTAAAGTCCTCTATTTCTAATTAATTGGCTTGATATATTTACGTGTCGGTACTAATCACAATTTCTTCGTAAACTTCCCATTCTTTAGGGGCAATAAATATCTATCCATGTCATATCAAAGTATCATAAAGACAAATGAAATAACAATAACTTACTCATCAATGATCACATCAAGCCCACGTCCATCGCCCGACCCGCTCCGACGCAACCAAAAATAACATTAGTGAAGCCTAATTCAAGCATTATTGTTATTCATATAAACAATTTAGACGAGTGTCCGCGTTGAAGATATAAAATAAATAATTTCGGTAAATAACACATACGTATTCAAATGTATTCTTGGGTATTTGTTAGTTTTATGCAACGGGCGGACGGGGCGCCCCGCCGCGCGTAGCGTCTTCGCGTTTGTCGGGCAACTTTTAAACCGATGTAAAAACTAAAATAATTTACTATCCACTGTGATATAGTTAGAGACAATCGTAAAATAACAGATTAATATTTAAATCCTCATCCATAACCCATAAACAAGGAACACCAGAACCATTACAAATTAATTAATGCATTACGAGTAACGAAAACAGCGGTTATTAACGCGACGTTTTTCCCACAGCTTTTCTTATTTATGACCATTTCTAAGTTAGGCACTAAAATTATACAATGTCTTAATAAATTTAATTAAGAAGAATTACTACTTTATTAATTAAATCGTTAAATCTAGTGTCCGTATTTTACCATTTTATGTAGATGGAAAGAGAAAAATACCTCCTCTAAAACCCGTTACCTAAAATATTGCTGACATAAGTACCTACCTAATTTTAAAATAAATGTATTTTTATTTTATATACTAGGCTAGGCACATCATGTACTCGTATTAATTAATGTCACCTTACTTAATAAAAATTGTCGAAGCCGTTTTAAAATAATGAAGGAATGAAAACAAAAGAATTACGAATTTACGACTGTCGAGACAAAGAGAGTTTTTTTTTTAAATAACTGACAAGGTGTTTTCAAATATAATCTGTTGAGCAACTAAACGAAAAAGTCACGCATACATTTAACTTTTAAGCTTGTTAACTTTATAATGTATGTTTCAAATGATTTCGACCGCAACGTTTGGTGTCTGGTCTTGTTAGTTTTGGCCAAGTTTTCCTTAATTTTTCCTTCTTGGAAACTATTTGTTGACAGCAATACTTAGTATTAGGAAATGAAAAAAATGAGGGCAAAATGTAATTACAGCACGATCCAGTTTGCCGGCAGCGCCCGCGCAGGTCCGAGGCGACGTGTTGGCATCACGGTTCACTGTCAACATTCATCATCCACTATACTTTTTATGGTTCCGTATAGAGGAAAACGAATAAAGAAACAAAACTCTACATAGGTATTATTTTTAAGGTATATAGTTAGATATACTCAGGTATTAATATTAACTTTTAGAGATTTAGAATGTCAAACTTGTAGACCTTTCTTTTATTTTGTACATTACGGCCACGGCACAAAACTATTCTTTAGTGCCGCCCCTACACGGCACAAAAGGAAGGTTGTCATACAGTGGGATCTTAGACTGTTTTAATTTATAATCTGGCTGGACTTAAGGCAATTCTGATCAGGTATCTTCCGGGTGAACGCGTAACTTCGTAGACTTCACCAAGCTCGAGCTTCGAGTTTGACCAAGCGTTAGTTTAAAAAAAAAGTAGGTGCAAAAGAATGACAATAAAAATTGGTAGCTTTCTCGAATCATTGTAAAATAATATGTACAGCTACATAAAATATTATCATCACAACTCATCAGGTTTATTAAAAAATCGTGATGCTTTCGAATCGTGGAATGCGGCAACTGTATTTTTATTCGTTTTCCTAATATTTGCATGTGTGTATTATGCGCGGTGCTGCATCACTCTTCAAGAGATTTTCCTCATTGGCTCCTTATATGAAAAAGCCATCCCTCAAAGTTCTACGGACCCCTAAAATATACTATAAGACTTACCTACCTACAGCCCGCAGCGGCACGTCCAAAGCAATTAGTTCTGGGGACAGCCGGCGACGACTCACGATTTATTCCAAGAGCCTCACTAAATAGGCTGAAATGTCGGTGTTGTCAACAACTGATTTCGCTTTTCGCCTAAATCAAGTATGGAGCTTTCTTCAATGAACTCAGTAAATAGATAAGTCAATTCGTGTCTCTGGCTGTTCTAACATAGAAATGGGATCTGATAGAAAACACGAACATTTTGAATGGCATTACATAATATACCTACTGAAAATTAATGAAACTTAAATTAACTTATCCAAGGCCGGCAAAAAAGGGTTTGAAAAAAGAGGTGACAAACGAGCAACTGGGATATTACTTACTTTACTTTTTGGTAAGTAATTACCGCCACTAATGAACATTTATAAAGATCAGGAAATTCGGACATAAGTACCTCATCCTCCGGAACAACTCTGTCACCTATACAATTTTATAAAAATGAGTTGAACGTGACATATCGTCAGTCGTCGGTTCTTTTCAAGAAAGCTTTTTGCTCTCCTGAAAAGTTAGACTTTTGCAGATTGCATAGTTTACCCTTGGACCGACGATAATTAAGTTAACTGAATATTCTACAATGCATTGACTTAATTTTTCTAAGGTGGTCCTCATAGTTTTCGGGCGAGGGAAGGCTATGTACCATTATGGTTTTGGCGTGAATTAGTACGAACTGAATTGCCAAAAGGTTTTCGTGAAGATTATTCTTCTGATACTATTGCAAAAACGATTGTGATTATTAATAATCGTCTTAGAAATAGTGTCAGTATTTTACTGAAAGTGAGATATATGTACGAGTAGGTAGGTACAAATTCCCCAAACTTAGGGAAATTTTCCCTGTCCCCATCACTTTGTGAAATGTGTTGCGGTTTGACGAACCTGCGGAGCTGATGCTTCACGGTGGACGGCGGCCATCGCTGTGATTTATGTTCCTTTATTTAGTTGCGACTGCCTTTTTGCTCTGGACTCTGAGAAAATAATACTTTAACGGTATTTTAGAGTGTGAATGGAAAACAATTGTGTTGATGAAACGGAGAAACAGTTTTTGATGAGTGTTTATTTTATTTTGCTTGGAGACGCCCATCGCGTTTTTTGTAACTTGAAAAAAATTATCTGCCGAGGGAATTTTTAACGGGATTGCCGTTCACTCGAATTTATATTTTACATCCAACTGTAAATAATTACTTAGCTAACTACAATTATTTCGACGTTTCGAGAAAAAAATATAAATACTACCTACCGTACATCACCTAAACAGTAGTATTGCGGAAAAACTTTACAGTTTTCGTTCGTACGATATTAGCCGTAAAGCTTAGTAATTATAGTTAAAAAACCTAAACCTGCGAAAGAATTCACGAACAAACGACTAAACTCACATTTCGTGTAGTTGATTGTGCGTAATAACATCGTCAACGACATGCGCGCGCGCAGTGACTGTTGAGCCCGAATAATGATACCGTTCAAAGGGCAAGGTCCGAGTGACAGCTGAACAGCTCGCCATGACTTCTGACTCTTTAGCGGATCCCTGGAGAGAAAATCGCGGGGTTCCGAGGACACCCATGAACTCCAAACAATGCCCTCACAACTAATACAGACGTACATTCACTCTTTACAAATCAAACAAATTATACTTGTTGAAAAAAGACGACTTTTGAATCCATTGAGCGCGCGTGGTTAGTGGTTCGTTTTTACAAACCAAAGTCGGTTCTGTTTTTGGTCGTCCCGGTGTTTTGGTAATGTGCGAAAAATTATGATAATTTTATGAATGCTTCTCTATTTTTACCTCTGCGGGGTATAGGGTCTAATGCCGTAAATTATAAACTTTATGTTGTTGAGTTAAAAATTACTTGATACCTAAAATAAAATTCACGCACCGTTAAAGTTTCATAATTTAGTTTTAGAAGCTAGACTTTGTACCAAATCAATGCATCATAGCATCAGCATAGGTAACAATTGAATACTTACCTATAAATCGATAAAAGATTTCATTAGAGTTTTGATTCATGAGTTTTTGATTTATTCGGTTTACTTAAAACTTAAATATTCAATTTCAGTTTTGTAATTTTTTTTTATAGTAGAGGCGGCAAACGAGCAAGCGGGCCACCTGCTGGTAAGTAATCACTCGCTGCCCATGAACATCTGCGAGATCAGAGAGGTCGCTGATGCGTTGCCGGCCTTTTAAGAAGGAGTACGCTCGTTTCTGAAAGGTAAATAAATTAATGCGGAGGTATTCTGTTAAACTTATAGGGTGTATCTGTGAACATTTACATCCCTTTAACCACGTTATCTACCATCCATGAACAACATTAATTTGTTTCTACGACTTTTGGAAAATCGCGAGAATTGATCAAGTCAGATACAGCCTGTATAACTGAAGTAGAGAACTAAAAGTACCTACGGTAGGTACGTACGGCACGCTGAATAGCTTTTACCGTAGTCCTAGCATACAATTGTAATCGATTTACTCCTACTGTTCGTAAGAAAGCGAGTAGAGGCGTAAATAATGACCCTGAAATAGGCGAGCAAAGATCTTTAAACTTATGCACCTTTAAAATAGCGCCTATCCACTCGAAGTTTAAGTACCACTACTGCACGAGCCAAAAGCTACGAACACTTCTTCCAATGACGATTTGACGATGTACTACAGAAACCAACGATTTATACGAGTCATAAAGCGGATGATCACACAAGAGTCTCTTGCGCACGTGACGACGAGGGTAGGGTCTTGAGCTCTCCAGAACATATGGACAACCCCCTTGACTCGACAATAGTGTAAAAGGCAATAGGAGCAATTATATTCACTCGAATAAAATTCCGTTACAAGCTTTAATTATGAATCGATGTAACTAAAATAGTTTTTCGTGCTCTTATTAGAATCTGATCACAATATCCAATTTGTTATAAAAATAGACTTTGCTTATTTTATCTACATGCGCGTTTATATTGAAGATTCAGATTGCTTATTTACTTTTATTTTCAGTTTCCCGGTAGGTACCACAGAATACCAGCGCTATAGCTTTTCAAGCAATGGTATTATGCTGATTATACTGATATAACCATTTTGGTTGCAAAAAATTTGATTTATTACTAGTTTTAAGCCCTTTCTGTAATTATTGGCCCAAATAATTAATATTTTTCTATTTCCAAATCTTTCTTTTAATTGAACTACGACTATAAACTAGGTACTACACTAGTATCTTACTAGATTCAAAGACCCAATCACTACGGGATACTTGACGAACACGTTAGATACCAACATGTTATTTACTACTTCTAGAATTTCACTTACCTATTTTTAATCAACACACTACCTACTTGTGAAGAGTCAATAAGATTTATCACACAATTAATTATTATTTCCATTGTTATACTCCTAGGCACCAATTATTAATATCTTCAAATCTAAACTCAACAGCTCGTGAGAAGATTTAACCGTCCTCCATTCACCTAGCAAGTCAAAGTCAGGGGAAAGCGAATATAACATATTCTTCAATTTCGCGCGACAATAAAGGAATCGTATAATTATGCTTTTGAACAATGCCGTCGAGTTGACTTCAATGCTCGACAAAAATGGCACTGTATTAGCCCTCTTCGGAGTATTTGAAAAGTTTTTAGCCGAAAGCGCGCGCGCGCAAGAAAAACCGCGTCACGGGGGTCCGCGCACTTCCGTTCGGTTTCGGGTTTCCAGGCAGGGGGTTGAAATGATCACAGTTCGCTCATAAAGCAACATTATCAGATTCAACAAGTCCATTGCTGGTTTGCTGTCCCTTGCTATTGTAAAAGCCCGCTCAAAAGAGCGATGTACACCGTCTATAAACAATATTCAGTAAAAGTTCTTCCTTGGCAAGTTTAAAGTCAGTGACTCAGTGTCGAAATCGCTTCACGTGCTGGTGCGCTAATGCGTATAGTTTTATTGTCATTGTTGGACGTTGCACTAATACAAATTACAGAAGACGGTAAAGGCATGTCAACGACCAAAGATTTGAGATCAGTTAAGAGAATTTAAGACATATAAGTATATTTTTTTACTTATTACTTACCAGATTTTATGACCCATGATGTTGTAGATAAAAATTTAGCTCTTGGCATTAAATTTGCCTATTATATCAAATTTTGTTCAGTATAATGTATGTATGTAAAAGTCTTAAATCTTAAAAAAACATTTAACTATCTTATGATGATTGAAAAAAACGTGTGTCAAATGTGTAGATAATTATTTTAAGTGCGGATTTACTGCTCCAAAATCATTGATAGCCGTTACTTGCACAATAATCATTAGTATTTTAGTTAACCTTTTGTTCCTCAAGACCGTGCCCTACATGAAAGAGCAAGAGCAGGGGCTGTCCATTGTGTCCGTAATAACAGTGATTTGGGGAATGGCGCCATTCTCTTAGGGCTGAGGGCTAACGCGATACTTGTGAGAAAAGTCGTTGAGTGACGATTGTGCTCAAGGCGGTTGTTAGAAGCACTTTAACACCTGAGCTGTGCACACAGGTGTACCAACACAATGAAGTCATGAGGACATTACTACAACACACGTGCTAATTGATGAAGACCAGTTGTTAAACACTTGTGCGTCAGCCACACATCGGGTTACCACAACCTGTCAAATTTCCTCAAATGATATTCTACCTAAGGCGTATGACAGTAAGATATTGACTCTCACAGTTGAAGAAATTTGACAGTTTTGTATACTTTGATGTGTGGCTGTACGTACCTACATAAGCAATCATTAACGCTGAGTTGGGGGGCAGTTTTCATCACATCCCTAAACCACTAGACGAACGGAGCGGGGGTGATTTCCTTTTTTTTTATGCGATAGGTAGCAGACGAGCAGGCGGATCACCTGATGGTAAGCAATTGCCGCCGCTCATGGACACTTGCAACACCAGTGGATTTACAAGAGCGCTGCCAACCTTTTATCCCCTTCCCCCCGGGTGGGCCTCCGGTACCGTCACTCACTCGGCGAAACACAGCACAGGGGCTGCTTCACGCCGGTTTTCTGTGAGGCAGTGGTGTCACTCCGTTCGAGCCGGCCCATTCATGCCGAAGCGTGGCTCTCCCACAATATAAAAATTTCGGGGTCAAGCAAAAGTATGTTTCGAATAATTTGAACTTAGCTCTGGTTTGTAATCACCAATCCGTATTAGGCAGGCGAGGTGATAAGTCCAATCTCATCATAGTAGCGATGACTTGATTTCTATGATGGAGGTCTTTGCCCTGCAATGGGACAGTGTATATTCTGATACTTTAGCTACTTTACTGTAAATAGGGTTTTATGTTGTGTGAATGCTAATTGACCATGTTTTTTATTCAATTAACACAGTTAATGCAATTAATTAACTTCACAAAACCCGTAATTACAGTCACTTACATAATTATAACATTCGAAGTAAAAAAACTATTAAGTAAGCGACATTTTAACAAGCTTCTTCAAAGGAAGATCTCTTGAACATTTTGTTTTAGATGAAGTCTAAATAAAACTACGCAACACCAAGTTTGATATTCGCGGTACCTGAAATAATTAATTTATGTCGTATGATATTAATATTTTAGGCAAAGGTTATATTTCATAATCTCCTACTATTGGTTTTGGGAACATAAATTACCGCGATAATGAAAAGTATCAATTTCTTCCTCACCTTATTAGATACTCATCAGCTACACCGGAGTTAAATACACGACCTTACAGACCGGCGTAAGGCAGCGCTTGCGCTGTGTTTGGTCAAGAGAGTGATGGTACCGGAAGCCAAATGAGGGAAAAAGAGGGTTAAAGGTTGGCAGCACACATGTGACCCTACTGGTGTTGCAGGTGTCTATTGGGCTGCGGCATTCGCTTACCATCAGGTGATCCATATGCTCGCCTGCCATCTATCACATAAAAAAGATACTCATGGTAGAGATAAGTAGTCTTAGTATTAACATAATCTACAAGTAATGTCAACAAAAATTGTTTTCCTCGATCCACAGGTACCTCATCCAATACCTGTATTCACTCTAAGTACTCGTATAACCCCAGCGTTTTGTTTAGACTCACAAGCTCTAGATGCAACTACGGAAATAACTTAATACAATATTCAAATGACATTGTTTTTACTGGCCAGTTTACGGGACCATTACACAGCGTCGCAGACGCGTTTGTTCAGCGTCCTACAAAAAGTGGCTCATTAGTAAGGGCCGGCCAGGAGCAGAATAAATGAAGGTGAACATAATTTAGGGTTTAATTAAAAGTGCAGCCCCCCACCGCGCGCGCTCTACGCCAGCCGAATTATTATTTCTACATAATTTGTGAAAGCAGTAATTTAATAAAACTCCCTCGTGAGCGAAGATAGGAGCAAGACGTAAATAAGGACGGTGTTTGTTTAGGCTATTAGATTAATGGCGTTTGTCTTAAATGGTTGAGCTACGGTTTTTGTTGATGGTTTGAAAGGGACCTGAAGACAACAAACGATTTGATGTTTTGGGAGAAACTTAAATGACGACAGCATTACAATAGAGGAAAACAAGACAATATATAAGATTATAAAGATAAAAAACAAAGCTAGTTTCTTAAGCAAGCTTTGGTCAATCAAAAAGAAAGCGAGCAAGTTTCTTTGGTCAAAAAGAAAACAATTTTGAGTTTGTGAGGGCATTGAAATTGGTAAATATAGAAACGGTTTTAAGCGGTTTCAATTCAACATTATGAAGGCATATCTATCGATACGATAAAAAGAAAAAAAATGTGTCTAATTTCGTAAGACTATTATGATAGGTATTTTTATAGGTATAGGTATTCTTTCGCTGAATACTATTTACTGACCAGGGCTGTAATCCAAAGTATTTACCTTCATGATAGCACGTATCTATCAAGCCCACACCGTCATATTTCCTCAACCCCATTAACCATCGAGAGCCACTCACCGCACAAATTAAAGCTATTTTTCACGAGCGCAAACCGCGCGTGGCCGTCTCTATTTCATCGAATTTTCCTCGGTTATTCATTTATTTATTAAAGGGTCGCGCTATAAATTGCGTTAAGTGAGGGCGGAGGAGCCCCGCCGGGCCCCGCAGGGGACGCCGTCTCGGAAAAACGCGGGGCCATAAGTGCCTTTCTATGGCACAGCCGCTATACAACCTCTATACATCCGCTATATTGCTCGCGGACAAGGGTTGATCGTAATTCCTCTAAGGACAACAGTTTCCCGCGGCTCCGCTTTTATGTTTCGGCAATGATGCGGCGAGGATTGTGTAAGCATCTATGTTTTGCATGTCATCGGGCCTTTTCTGACCTAAAAAAATTAGATGGGTACCTAAGCAGTAGGACGTGTTAAAAAAACTCAATCTTTATAGGTATTTTTGTTGTTGTATTCGACTAATTGAGATTTTCCCCGTTTGAAGGCGATTAACAACGGTTAGGGTGTTGCGGGTGTCTATGGGCGGTGGAAAGCGCTTATCATCAGGTGATCCATCTGCTAGTCTGCCTCCAATCACATAAAAATAACAAAAATATAAAAATATTTCATGTATTTTTCGGAAACATTTTGTGCTTTATCAGTATTTTCAGAGCATTAAAGTTCATATTTATTAGTATCTACTTAGACTCAGAATCATAAAATAAATATAAAACGAGGCTCTATTTATTATTAAATTTTCCCGTAGGTAGGTTAGGTTCTTCATTTAGTAAAATTACTAGGTATAGCTAGCTGATTTTAGTTCCCATAAAATACAAACTTAGTGATAACAAACAGTTTTACTTCGGTTGCAAAACAATTTTATATCTCTTGTTAATAACGATATTCTCATGTTATGGAATTTTAATTTTTGAACACCTGTGACTTTTTCATTTGTTTCTTTTTTGTTTATTAAAATGAAGAAACAAATACAACAGTATATTCAGTTAACCAGTAGCTTTTTGTTTCAAAAAATCCATACCAATCCAAATAAGGATCTGCGTCCCAAAATATGTAATAAAAAACAATTCTCAATTTAGCATAAATTTAAATTATTGGGACCAGCCGTGGTGAGATATTGAGTCTGGTTTGGAAACACTTTTATTATTTAACTGCTCCATATATTAATTTGTTCATTAAAACATCTAGCGTAAACTTTATTCCTCAGTTCGGCACAAGAAATAAAAGCTAATTATGGAATCGTTTTAGCCTTGTAAATTTCGCTGATGTTGTTTTTTACAGAGTACAAAACATCCATGAGTCGTTTAGGTTAAAAGAGCATTTATTTTCTTGTTTAATAAGGAGTCAATTTTAAAACAATAATAAATTTGATTGAAATAAAGGGATACTGCGTTGCGCGCGCGCCGCGTGGGCGTAGGGGGGCGTGGGGGGGCGTGCTGGCTTCTGCCCTTGGCTATGCGCCTGCACACATCGTAAAGAAATTAGCACCCTACTGCCGAGCAATTAATTAACGTACCGCATAAGATGTATTTTTGGTTAAACTAAACTTTAACAAAAACCAATAAAACTTCTGTCCATATGCAGTCCTTTTTGAAGTAGTTGGTTTAAAATTCTATGTGAACATTTTCAAAATAAGTAATCTAAACAATATTGATAACGTTAACAATATCAATCTGTGAAAATTGCTGCGACTTTGTTCGACGACATTGCGACTTTTTTGTTTTGTTTAGGATCCTATTTACAAAATGATCAGTAAAGTTAAACCATTATCCATTCGAGAAATTTGTATTGCTAGTAGTAACATTATTTTTAAAAATATACTGTGACGCTGGTCTATGAAATTATTCTCATGACTGCGCCTGATAATAAAAGCAACGATTACCTTTGCAGAAACCAAATAACATCTGCAACAGATATCGCAAACAATCATTATTGGCCATTATCCTCACCGCTTCTCTCAATGGTCCTGATTGGATTCATCTTGATAAGGTACCGTAAGTCTCCTCCCCTACAATTATTCCCGTGCTTACAGATTTATCCTATTCATACTGATTACCCTCCTTGTTTCCACAAATACATTTGTTGAACCATAATTTTTGCCTATAATAATGTTATCATGATGTATAAAATATAGCAGCTTGAGATACAAACGGCTACATAATATTAAGCGTATTGTTGACTCTTACGTCTTATACAATAAGAATCAACGGAAAGCATTCAATAGGTAGTGTTGCAGTTCGTACATAGTAAATTTAGCTTGTAATATATTTTACTGTCGTTTTGAGCTGTAATTAGTAGAGTATACTCCGTTAAGCCGCTGGTATGTAGATTGGTGGCTTTATTGATCGTAAAAGTATACAATTATGAAGCAATTACGTATGTATATACCTTCTTAGTATATTTTGAAGCGTGTGGAAGTAAGTACGTTGGTAGGAATTCCTTAGTTAATTAAGTAATAAAAACATTCCTACGGCCATATAATCGTAGCTCATGTGAAACGTGCGTGTGTATAAAGCTGTAATAAAATAATGGTGGATACCTAAACAACCAAGGCCGAGGTTTGTTGAAACAATAAAAGTTAGAGGTAAGTAAGTAGTTTGGTATATATTTCGAAATACATCTTAATTTTTGTATGTAATTTTCATTACTTTGCACCAAGTTTAATCATATTTTTTAACTTTTTGAACCACTTTGTTAATAGTTAAAAGCAGAAATAAAACAATGAAGAGGTATCAGGTAAGTACAAAGGTTCACTACGATAATATTTATCACTCTTAGTAAAAAATACTCTTCGTTATACAGGGTGTATCTGTGAACATTTACATCCCTTTAACCACGTGTTTTACCACCCATTCTGAACAACATTCGTTCTATGACTTATCGAAATTCGCATAAAAATATTTAAACTTTTCATACAAAGTCGGTCACGTGACTTGGTCATTTTGTATGGGGAGGCGAAAAATTTTTCCAAGAATTTGGAAAACTTGATGAACAAATGTTGTTCAAAATGTTTGGTAGAACACGTGATTAAAGGGATGAAAATGTTCACAGATACACCCTGTATTCACTTAATAACTGGGAACTATTAAAGAGTTCAACAATTTTAAAAATGATTGTCCAATTGGTATGTTTAAGTTTCGTGTCAAATCCTTTCCCAAAGCAGACTCGATCTCAACATGGCAAAGTTCCGGCCAAAACGCGAACGCATTCACGAACTAAGTACTTTGTACCCTAAGAGATCTTTCAGACTTGCCCTTCCGCGCGTAGAAGCTCGTTAAGCCTGAATCCGTAAATAAACCTCTTGCTCTAGCTTGGGATGATTTCTAAACCTATAAAACTCTTATCTGTAGCACGTACAAGAATTCTGGGGTGGAGACCACATCTCTCTAAATGTAATGTAGGACGCCCTCAAGCCAGATGGAGTGACAATCTGTAAAAAATGACTGTCAAAACCGAATACGAGTAGCGTACAATCGATCAAAGTGGTGAACGTTAGGAGAGGCCTATGTTTAGCAGTGGAATGCTACAGGTTGATGTTAATAATGATGCTAGCTTGTACAATCCCAAGCTTCATGATATCTCATCCAAGTGAAAACCTATGCCAGAAAAACTACATAAGTAGGTAAGGTGGAAAAGTGCACCTATAAATGCGCCAGACAATCACACCAATCAACCTGGTCTCAAACTAGAACAACCCATGTACTATGAGTACCAGATACCAACCCAGAACACCCAGACCCAAGAAAACTTAGAATATGTACGTACACCAGCACACCAGCGCAGCTGCTATAGACGAAGAAAAAGGCAACTACGCCAGTCTGAAAGCACTCTTAGGCTTCAATTAGCTTCGGCTCTCGTGAGCTCGTCTCGTTCGTTTTTGAACGATTGGTCTATTTTGAAAATGGAACCAATTTGTCGCGAACGATTCGAGGCGGCGGCCGCTTTGATAGGTTTTTGTGGGCGGCCGCGATTGGCCGTCGCGGTTGAGGTACAAAGCTAGTTGAATTACGCGCTTTTGTCGACGCAGTAGACGTGAACGGAGGAAGTTACCTATCGAAGTCTACGTGTCGTATCAGGCAAGGGAATTTGTACTCTGAAAGAGAAGCAATGAGTTTGACATAAAATTACTAGAGCTGGATTTCTTGTGTTGAAATAAATTAGTTACTGTGTGCGTTATCGTTAAATCACAAGTAAGTAAACATCTGCGTTTTGAAAGATATAATGTACACGCACCAGACTAGAAATTGTGGGTACTTAAACTGAATTGGGGGGTATTGCCTACATGATCTCTGTTGATAAGTAAAAAACACAGTTTAGTTTTATAGTTGCATACAATTTTACAATAAAATGAACTGTTTCCACTCGCTATTACTATGAATATTTGGCAGTGCTTACCATCAGGTGATCCCGTCTGCTCGTCTGCCACTTACCACATAAAAAAATATGCGAGTAAGTATTTAATAACAAATCTCTCTCATCTTATCTGTTGTGATTCCCTATGCGTCCAAATATGTAGCTTTGAAGCTCGGGGTACGCTTAGATGATGATTAAGGATTTGGGGTCACATTGAAGCGACTGGCACCGTTTTACTTTCGCGACCCTTTAACAGGAGAACTAGACCATGTTTATACGTTCCAGAAACTTCCAAAACGTGCAGGTTTCACGATGTTTCCCTGCCTAGCTGGTAGTGCGCTGAGCTAAGCTGCCTAATGGTAAAAATATGCACGTACATTTGAAAAATCCATAGGTGCATGCTTGGATCTGAACCACGACCCTGTATGGAAGGCGCGATTTTATCTACTGAGCTACTATCGCCCTATTTAACTCCAAATGTAAGGGTAACTAATAACTTTGACGTGATTTTTACTTGTAGGTAAGTATTTGGGTAGACGCGTGAGGCTGCAAGGGTTGAACCAAACAAAACATAGACATGTGATAAAACACTGGCACCAACATTTTTAATTTCGTTTTCAAAATCTGATGAGTTGTATCTTATTTCGCTTTTGTTTGTCTCCTTCCGGCGATACCGCAAATCATCTAAATACAGGTTGAACGGCAAAAAGGGCTGGGCCACAATCGAGACCGTTTTATATCAGTCCGTTTCGAATCGGTCCATTTCAAATCGGTTTTTGCTGCGGCATGTGGCAACACCGGCTCGATCTCTTATTATTAATTACCTTCTTTTATACCTACACGGCACAATCGATCGGCTTGATTAAAATATCTAAATAATAGAGGTACTTGAATGATGCCGTGTAAAAAGTCACCTCTGAGTCAGCATCAATTAAACTTCTAACGACGCACCGACTTCGGATCTGTTACCGTGACTGCACTCCGTGGAGAGTCGAATGCTAGCTTGAACTCATACACGTAGCAAGATGAAATGGATAAATATCAAGGGGCCCATGTTGGGACTGTCAAATGTAGGTCTGTGTTGAGGTTCGGTTCAACTAGTGTCTTTATTCTGTGAATTTAATGAGAATTTCTTTGTTAATCGTCGGAGAGCTTTAGCATGAACGGGCCGACTCAACCGGAGTAATAGAAACCACTACTTACCTCAAAAAAACCGATAAAGCAGGTACCGATAATTCAGTTATGATTTTTGGTTGCGTGTCCAGCCAAATTAGAGGGAGTCCGGCCTGTCCAGATTTTGTTATGCTCTTCTCTTCTATGGAGACTACACGCCGCTCCGGGACTTCCTCGTCCTGTTTGGAGCCGAAAAGTATACCAGTCAGTGACGGATGAATGTCAATAGCCATTTTAAACATAGCCATGTTTTACCAATTTTCTTTTACTATTTTTTTCTATTAATAGATAAATGCCAAAATCGAATTGATTGCCACTTGATCCTTTACTCACTGTAGAGTTCAAGGCACTCGTAGGTCCCATACTAAATCAAGCCAAACCAATAGGAAGAAATAACATTACCCCGTCGCGCATTTATCACGAGTCCGCAAAGAAATTAGTAATAAAACCCAATCATATTTCCTACCGGCTACTGATTGCAAAACGCCGCGCAATAAAGTGCGGATATGAAGAGAATCAATAATAATGAGTGTATAATAACGTTAATTACACTCTGGCCGGTATTCATAAGTCCTGCGATCCTACGCACGCATCCGCCGACGTAAATAAATTGCTCAATTTGGTTCTGAGCAAATGGCATATTAAATTATCGTGGGGTATCGTGTATGTAGGATTGGAGCTACCTCAGTACGCTTTCTTTGCATCTCGGCGGGGGATGGCGCGGTGGTCACGAGCGCGGTGTTGCCAGGACGCAAGACGAAATATTTTCATAAGTTAATTGAATACAATAGACGTTTACTAATTTTTTTGCACTCCCGTGCCTCGGCAAGCACTTTAAGATGTTGGCCCTGCGCCTGATCTCTCTTCGGTCGTCTCACACTGCTGTCTTATAGGATTAAGAGGGTAAGGGAATAAAGAGTGCACCTGTTTGTTTGCGCACACACTTGAGCGCTTGAGCACTATAATTCGAAATAATGACATTAAATGATCATGTCAATATCAAAAGTTACCTTTTAAAGACACCTTTCTTTTGTTAATTTCGCTAGGTTTTCATAAACCTGATAACTAAACACAAATGAAAACAGTATTTGGTCGTAATCTTCAAGAGCTAAAGACAGTTTCAGATTCATCCATATGTCAAAACATGTTTGGAAGTTACAAAATATGTAATGAAAGGAAAGACATGGTATAGTATCATAGGCACCTTACTGCAGACATTGAGTAAGTAACTGCTATTTGCCACTCAACAATAAATAAGAAAAGGTATATTTTTGTGTGAGAAATGGTTTGTCGAGCGACAAAATGACCTGTGCCGAATCATTGGCCGACCGCATAACAGCGAATAATACGCAAAAATAATTTAGTGACCTCCTTAAAGCGAATATAATACGCAAAACTTGCGGTATCAAATTGAAATTGAACTATATCAGTCGTTGCTAAAAGGCCGACAACATTTGACCCCTATAATTCGCCACGTGAAGAAAGTTATTCTGTACTTTTTTCTCACTTTTTTGGATGTTATAAGTATCAATATTTAGAAACCACGTACATATTTTAGTTGACCTTAGGGACACTTAAAATATTTGTAAAATACTGTTGCTGTTTGTTGCTGAAGATCGATCTTATAAGTAAAAGTTTCCGGGATCAATTCAAAGCATTAGTCAGTTATTGATTAAAACCAAATAAAAGGATATAAAGTATTGATTTTTGTGTATCTACGAATACCTACATTTCTTTTTCGATGCTATCTTAATAATAGATTCAAAATTCTCTGTATTTAGGTAAGGATTTACAATGGAGTACAGGTTCAAATTTGTATTTATCAAGTAATGGCGCTGTGAAAACCAAAAAAAACATGATACATTTTTTGATCACTATTCTCACGAGTAGCATTGACAGGTGCAGTTTTGTCTTTTCACTGGTTTACAAATAGCTTTAATTCAGCGACCTGTGAATATTTAACTGAGTTTTTATGTAAATGCACGACGCAACAGGTAGTTCTGTGACAAAAGAGCCAAGTCCGAATCAAATCGAGTAGAAATGACGGCGAAAAGGTCGATGCCTGACGCGTCGGCGAGGCCTGATGTCAATAGAAATAGATGCTTTATTATTGGAATTGATTAAAATTTGTAAACCGTTACGTTGACGTATGACTGCAACTTTGTGTGAAAGGGGTTCTTATACTCAGCATGTGTAAACTGCTTACGAGTAACTATGTACTTTTAACTACTTTAATTCAATCAAGTTAACAAAATTAACTGTATTTACACGTAAGAACATAATATTTTTACTAACTTTGTGGTCTCCGTTATACGGTATGGCCTGATAGCGCATTTGGTAATGTCATGCGTGTCGTGTTCGTGGGTTCGATCTCTAGCTTGAACAAACTATATCATAATTTTCAAATTAAATTACTCTACTCTGCTTAAAGAACTCAGTTGCCTAGGCCTTATAGCTACAAAATGAACAAAGATTCATTCAAATCCGTTTCGAAGTTTTCGAGATTTAAGTTAGCTCGAACAAAGAACAGAAAAACGAACAGACAGACAGAAAAAAAATCGTTGATTCATGTAAGTTATTTTAAGATAAATTCAATAAACAGAAACTGCTTTTTTACATTTTACTCTGTATAGATTTAGCGTATGGCTCGCACACACAATGTATACAGATACAGTATAACACAAATAAAATCCTGTCATCGTAATAATTGCAAGATTTATTCCAGTCATAAACTACAATTAAAATTTAATGACAAGAAGACGTTCCGAGCAGTGTCTTACATTAGACATCAACGACAATCGTAGCACAGTAGTCAGTCTCGTAGCACATGTAGCTGACGTAGCAATTCCAAATTAATTTTATAACATTTGAAAATTGTCTTTTTTACTACACCAATATTATTATATTAGGCATTTAGTACTATTGGAATTTTAATTATAATATTTGGTGCAACAAAGATACTAGATATTTGTAGGGGCATGGAAAAATATCAATTTGTACACCAAAACCAAAGCATAGCATTTCGTGCATACTTATTAAGTTTGATGTTCAATAACTAATTTTGATGGATTAGGTCATTTTGTTCATTATCCATTAATTATACCATAGAATTTTTGATGTTTTTGACCCGGCATAATTATAAGACGACGACAAACCGATAGCGCATTTGGCAAATCTTGGTTCAATCTAGCGCATTTGGCAAACGCCAGCGTCTAAGTGTCTTTTCTCAATGATCATACGATGCAATTTTTTCAGACTAGCCCCATCATTTTCACTGCAGAGTCATAATCACAGAACTGCAATAAGAGATTTGTATTTATTTATAAAAATTGGCTATAGTCTAGAACAGTCGTGGATTTGACCTTTTTTGTTTCTAGTCCACATTATTCCATGTTGTGTATTCTAAGAAAGCTTTTATTAACCCATTAGAATCAAAACTGTTTAAACCCAAAACTTTTCCTTACTCGTGGCCGATTAGAAAAAGTAGTTTCAGTGGACCAAAACTAGTCGAACCTGTTTTATTAAGTGTGCCAAATTATATTGTTGGGTTGCCATTATTATCAAAAATCGAGCATGATCTATCCTCGCTTCACTGCACACAATTTTCCGCATTGCTTGGGTTAAATTACGATCTTTGGAAAAAGATTATTGGCTGATACAAAACCGAACTTTTGTTACAATGTGACTTATGGACTTGTGCAAGGAAAATGTTTTAATTTGTTTTTTTTTAATAAATCTAATTGGGTTAGTGGTTGCATCAACTTAGTTATTTTTTGTTAATAGTGAAAATTTTTGCCTTTTGCAATGTTGCCTAATTGTTAAGTGAAACCTTATTGACTGTGGAAGGTAAAAAGTCCGGATAGTAGATGCCGAAAAGTAGTAGGTAATTGAAATTATATTTAATAAATAACAGTTGCGATGCAGTTTTTTAGAATTTCGCGTTGCATTATATCTGTTAAATATTAAAACGGGAATTAGCCGTGGTCCGCTTGTGACCACGGCTGCGGCTATGTAGCCGAAACGTCAAGCAGTAAGTGCAATACAATCTACATAATAAACGTCGCGTTAATTTCCGTTTTAATATTTTATAATTCCATTTTATAATTCTTAACTATATACTAGATTACCCAGGTAAGTTAGAGACAACATCAAGCCTAGTGTCAGACTACGACGACAGTAATGTCAATAGAGAATGAAGAATTCAGATGAAATTGTATAGAGTCTAATATTACGAGTATAGCGATTGTCTAGTGTTGTAGCGAATTTGGACGGATAAAAAAAATGATATTGTAATATGAAAAAAAAAAAGAAATAAGTAAACACAGCTTATAAAAAGCATGTTTTTTAAGTGATAGGTAGCAGCCGAGCAGATGGATCATTTGATGGAAAGCGATTTCCGCCGCCCGTAGACACCTGCAACACCAATAGAGCCACAAGTGCGCTGCCAACCTTTAACCCTTTTTGCCCTCACTTTCTCAAAACACAGCGCAGTCGCTGCTTTACGACTTTCTTCGGTGAGGCCGTGGTATCTCTCCGGTCGAGCCGGCCCATTTTAATAGACGTGACCTGACAATCTACCATATGGTGTTGCTAGTGTGTCGGAGCAAACTCATTTCCATCGTGGTCTTTATAAAATAATAAAAAATGTAGAACCAAACCGTATTGCAACGATTTTTTAATTTAATATTGTTTATAGAACAGGGGCAAGGGCCGCCATCTGTTGGGCCGTAATAAGGGCGAACCCCGCGGAGGTATTGTCTGAGTAATTTGTAGCTACCATCCGTACATACAAATAAATAATATAATCTTATTTATTTTGATGGAATATTCGAACTAGTCTACGCGCCACAATGCGGCGGCAAGCAGCTATAATAGTGGGGGAAATCTGTCCGTTAAAAACAAATGATGATCAACAATGGTTTAGCATTGTCATACTGACTGGCCAGTAGTGACCTTGTCTCACACTCCAATGCAAGTTCAATTCCCAAAAGATTTGCTTGACAAACATGCCGATCATGAACACGTACAATGCAGCGCCATCATTTATTTTTACAACTTTAATGAAAAATTCAATATATTTATACTAAAGTGTATATTGCACTTAAAAAATCCATCGATGGGTTCAGATAGCACTTGAACTGACTATCGTCAGCTCATGGCGAATCAAGCACTTACAAAATTCGTCGGCTTAGCCCGGGCTTAGTTAGTTCAATTGGTAGAACAGCCACCCGGTATGTGGAAGATTCCACCTGGACCTATTGTTGATTTTCTAAGTGCATTATTTTTTAAGAATAAATTTCTAAGAATTGCTATAAAAAAATATTAATACTATGCTATAAAAAAGCTTTCGATAGACAAACGTAAAACCACATATCGTGCAATAAGACCACCTAATTAGCGTTGATCATTAATCTGCTCTGAATATCTGTTAGTGCTTCAATAATAAAGGAGCAGTAAGATGCAGAAGACTCATTTATTCAAACCGGTATCAAAATCCAATTAGCATTTTTCTTGTAAGAAACGAGCGCATAAACCGATAATTACTTACTCCAAACATTCAGCTAAATATATCGACGTATTTCATTGAGTACGTCACGAAAGAGGCCACTTAGCTAGTATAGTTACTTTACTGAGCAAACCAATAAACCGGCGAGGTACATCGCAAAAACGCACACATTGCGTGAGAAAAGCATCTTAGTAAAATATATTAAATTAATCACGAGAGTTCGTGCGGCGAATGAGAATAAATGTTGAAAAAAGTAAAAAATATCGTGGAGGAAAGAGAGCGTCCGCCCGCGACCCGTCCTCCAATAGCGCGCGCGCAGGGGCGTGCTCACACATGGTTATTTTTTACAAATAATTACAATCTAGGGCTGGAATGTCTTATTAATTATTTCAATTATTTTGGCGCGCCACGGTACGCTTAGAATGTTAATTGGTCACGGGAGACTTGGTAAAAACATTGGTATGTATGGAGCATGGCTGACGAGAAGCTGCTCGAGCTTCGATTAATACAAAGTAGAACGTGCAATGGCGTGGATAGTTTAAACTTAGACGCGGTGACTGCGGAGCTAAGTAACCCAGAAAGTTCTTAAGTAAGGTAAGGAGAATTGGAACTTACAAAACTCTAAAAGTAACACATAGACTTTTTAACTGCATATTAAAAGCTAGGTTTTATTATAATAGTAATATTATTAGGTACTTATCATTTAAGTGCTAACATTTTATAACTTTAATTTAATGGGCTGCATCTTTACTATAAATTAAGTTGTTCATAAATATAATGTGGTTCCGTTTTAAAATGCCCAGCTAAAGTATGTTGAATAAACCGTAAAATATACATTGTATCCTGTATTTATTCAGGTGGTTTATAGGAAACAAATTTAATAATCAACGCCTCTTCTTGTTGCCTCCATAAAACCGCATTCAAACGGCCACTATTAAGAAAAGCTTATAGATTTAAAGAGATAGCCCGCCTACGCGCGCCCGTACCTAATATCATCGGTAAAATATTTGACAAAGTAATACCTATTACAAATTTAATACAAAATACATTTCCTCTTTACATACAAAATTATTATCATAATATTATACAAATAACAAGATGGTTTTATTATTTTAAAATGGTAATGACCTTTCAAAGCTGGAGCAACGACACCTTTACATTAAAATTCACAATGAATTTAAGCTATGAAATGTTGATTTGTGATAAATTATTTAATTTGATGAAGTAAGAAGATAGTAAATTAAATAAATATGTCGCTTAATTTACTTCAAAAAAAGTTAGGTAGATATTTACCATAAACTTAATTACCTATTAATAAGTATTTATAATTGTGACTATTATTTAAATCATATTATAACTCACCCATAAATCTAATAAGAATGGAGATGTTGCCATCTTTATCAATTAGACTTAGTGTTAATAGTGTTAACAACTTAGTGTTAATAGTTGTCAAATTTTGTTTTTTCTAAAATTTTTAAACGCCAATACATCTATGCTTCCTACTTAATGCAAGTTATTGGTTCTTGATCACTAATAAAATATTTAGTTAATTGAAGCTAAGATTGTTAGTAAAAAGGTAAATATATTATCAACATAATTGTTCGTTAATAAAAAAATAAAACTCATACAAGAAATATGCTATGTTTTAATGATGGCATCTACGTTATTAATTAATAGACTTTCGTAATTATTAGGAAGGTTATGTAATACCAATATTTACTCTACAACGTAATCAGTTCTGATTGGCAATCTCGTACACTTACAAAAAATCTATGATTTTTATATCGTTTATCGATACATATCTCAGGCACGTGACTTGGGCCAGTAGACGCGTCTCGTAATTAAATTGGCTTAAATAAGCCATAATAAAATAATCAAATGATTATATTCAAAAAATACAGATTACTCCATCTCTCAAATTGATATTGAACCAAAAGAGTTGGAAATTAAGGTGAGAATCGCATGATCTTCGACAGATTTATAACCTAGCGTGTGGTTGTCTCTACATTAGCAGGTTCTTTCGTGCTCAACTTAGTTATTGGTTTTCATCTAAGTTCATTTTGTGTTGTTATTCAAGGACCAAAACATTAACAAAAATTAGTAACATCCCAGACATCACAGACATAGATAGATATAATATATTACACATATAATATAATTAATATATTTTGACCTTTACAGTTTTTTTGACAGTCAGTCGGGTTTTATAATAATACAAGTATTAATACCGTACTGTATATTATTATTATTATATATATTTTAGCTAGGTGTGTGACGGGCTCTAGTAAAAATAATTGATTTTAAATATTTGTACAAAAAACAAGAAACCTGTTTCGTGAAGACTTAATTCTAAAACAAATTATTTAGCTACACATCACAAGTAAAAAGCACTAAAATATTGGTCGAACTCATTAAAAATTAACCTATTAAAAATATTTCGTAACTGTAAAAATATTTTCTTATACGGGTAATCATATAATAGAGCTTCTTATGAAAATAACAGCGTACGTAAGCTTCGGACACGAGATCGCAGCGTGACGTGTATTAAATTAAAAGCGACGACATGTGTTTTCCTTCCCACAGGAAAATACATTAGCTGAGACATTTCCCGGCCGCCCGCCGTCCCTCTCATTCTAGCCGACTAACCCGTACGCTGGAGAGGGAGAAAACACACGGCGCCCTCTAAGCTAACAGCGAGCTTTCAACGTAAATCTGATAAAGCGAACACATTACGACACTAACACAAAGAAATTTTCTTCTTCAACGTTACGAGTGTGCCGCCCGTCTCGCTCGCGGCAGGCGCTACGTTCGAGTCGAAGAGGGATGGAGCGATGTTTCGTAGCTGGTGCCGAGGTCAGTACGATTGGGTGAAAAAGTTTACGGCGTCCCGCCCTCCTTGCGGCGTGCAGGGCTGCGTTCGCGCCTCCGTACAAAATATTGTTCTAAGAAACAGTATGTCGGTTGTGGCGAGGGGCGGCGACGCGGGAGCCCGCAGTCATGCTGAGAGCCTCAGCGGAGTCACCGGACCCACGCCGCGACATCCGACGTGACGGGAAAAATCCTTCCGTGACATCTTGCCTGACAGACGCGTGTCACGCGCCGCCTTCTGTGATACTATTGATCTAGTTAGATGAGGATACTGAAAATATTTTAGATACAGTTATTATATACGTTGAGTGAAGTGCTATCCTATTTTCCTGTGCTTATAAACCTAAAGTGAAACTGCGGTTCGGTAAACTAAAGACTGGATTTATTTTAGTTGACAAGTAAGTAAATAAAGTTCAATGAAAATTGGTATCTGGATTTGAACTATTGTATTGTTTAATACATTTTTTTATTATGTATAAAATATCTTTATTTCATATAATTGGGCTGCTACATATTTTTACATTCTTTCAATTATTACAATTTAAAGCTCTACATTGCACTAGGCTTCATAACGTTTTTATTTAGTCTAGGCAAATACTCTTCGGTAATACAAATATCTGACTAGCCAATTATATCTTCTGAAAAGTGGAGACAAACAATATTTAGTTTAAGATTACATATATCATACAGCATTGAAACCCATAAATGGTATGCTTATTATAATAACAATATTGTTAGACTCTACCTTGGCTCAATAACTATACCTATTGTATATACCTACTATACTGACACTTGAAAATTTGTAAAGTTTAAAGCTTTCGTTTTTTATAAATTCAGTGCATGTACACATTTCTATGTTTATCCACATACTGTTATTTTTAAATTATAAAATAACTCTTCAATCTAGGTACATTGTGCTTTAGGTACGGTGGCCAGCACATCAAGTTACTACAATTTGTCAAAATTCTTCAATCGAACCTCACTTTTATGTCAAACGTGTTTGGTTCAATAGCAACTGAGGAAATTTGACAGATTGTAGTAACTTAATGTGCTGGCCACTGTACATCAGGGAAATATATTCAAAGTATTCATTAAATTAAAAAAAATATATGATAACATTACAATTTTGCAAGTATTTATATTAAATAACGGTTTAAATTATAGTTCTTGCTTATTAAATAACAGTTAAGTATATAAATATTTAAAGGTTTATATGCAGAATAAGTTAACACATCAAAATAAAATTAAGCCAATATCTTGCCTTGACCATGACCACTAAGATCAGTATGTGATTTATTTATATTTTTACCTTCATAACTAAGTAAAAAAATGTGATAACCAACCACACACTGGATAACTTGAGTCAATTAAACTCGAATTAGTTAAATGTTTGTTTTGTTAAAAATACCCTTACGAGTATAAGTATTTTAAATGGTTGTCTTATGTGTAAGAGTAATGCAGTTTACCCAAATAAACATTATTATTTATTTATGATAAATAATTTTATTAATCTGCCAAATAACTTCATTTGATTTTTACCTTTTAAATATTAAACCATATCCGTAATGCCGTGCCGCATGTACAATTGTAGATACGTACTATCTATTTATTTATCATTTATTACATCAACAATTTTATGTGTATAAGTACATATATGTACTATATATAGTCTTTGTAGAAAAAGGCATAGGTAATAAGTTTGCAAAGTAAGCTCACTTTCAAACTTCAGCATTAAAATTAACTCGGTTAAGATTTTTTTATCCTAAAACTAAAACAAAACTAAAAAATACTGCTTGATCGTGTATGTACTACCTATATGTATAAATGCTTATGTACTATTATCTGCTTTTTAAACTTAATTGATTAATTAATTTAAACAATAATTATTACTCGTGGTAAAAAAGTTTACAGTTTTCCAAAATAAGTATTTATTTATGCTTGTAAAACGGCAATTTCAAATTTTCATATAATATGGGATCGTCCACCCTAAAACTTTAATGATTCAAACGAACAAGTACCAATAATTGAGCTTTTATGGGAAAATTCTATATTAAGTAGGTTTACAATTATGTAATGTTTGCTACATATTTTTATGGAATCAATATATGTCAAGCGTGGTGATTAAGCCTAATCCCATCATAGTAGTGATAGCTTGATTTCTATGATGGAGGCCTTTGCCTGCAGTGGGACAGTATATAGGCTGATACTACAATATATGTAGGTACCTATTTTATTACCTATATTTGGGCTACAAAATACTTCATAAAAAAATCATACAATTTAAACTGCATAAATTTTAAATTTTACCTACATAATATTTCGTCTTCTTATTTTTGTTACTCAACCGAAAATGCGTTAATCTAAAAAATATTTCATATCTCGCCGTAAAAGTTAGCATTACTTAGCATGAATTTCAAATATAAACTAGAGATGTAGGCATATAATTCTAGTCGACACCAAACACTTATTGCTAATGAATGTTTAATTTCTCGTTATCACATGCTTCGCTTGACGTTTAAATGCAATATGGACTTAACAAGGCATACGTCATAATTATTTCAATTGGGTAAGTAACGTATTACGTTACTTTGACCTTTTTTTTGCTGTAAACATGTCGTGTCTCGGATATATTATGAGCATATTATTCCTGTAATGGAATGTAATTCTATCTATAAACCTATCCTTTCATTATTAATCCCCATAATAATGTTGTTTTTTTTAGATATAGCTTAGATAAATTTGCATTTTTAAGGACCGTTGACATTCATCTGTTATAATAATTATGAATTCATTTATTCAGATGTCAAGATCCACAAGGGTTAGTAACAATGTGTACTTATTAACTATGTTAGTAGGTATATTTCCATTTAGGTATATTTATTTATATACAGAAAATGTAATGAAATAGTTTTTGGTATTTCAGAAAATAAATGTTATAATTACCATACATTACATTACAATACAATACATTACTTACATTACAAATACAATTATTTTTAAACATACCCCTTGCATTTTTCCTAGCTGCTGTCAATAAAGATAAGAAAACTTTAATTTCAGTTTCAGTTATTAATAGGTATTACCTACGTAAGATTTAAAGCTGATTATAACCATTTAATACAACGGTAGTCTCAATTCTCATCAGTTATTTATTGTACACAAGAAACTTGTTATTTGTTTTTTCTGTACCTACCTACAACCTAATTGTAACTCGCTCGTTAATTTATTAATGAGTAAAAATATTCTCAGATTTCGCACTTTTGGCTCCCGCCAATTAATTATATTAGATCTAATTAAATGTACCTACAGAGTATATAGGTAATTTGTAAAAAGATAAAATCAACCTTCTAATTGCATGTAGACGTGTGAAAGTTCTGTCTAATTGGTTTTAGTGCCTAATTTCATAATTTTCAACTATAATTTGTTATTAATAATTAACGTAAGCTGATCTTATCTCTCGAGATTTCGTCGTGTCGTACCTCAAAACGATTAATGCTGGGATAAAAATCTTATCTTCCCTTTTAATTGGATTAAAATTTAACAAAAGCAATTAAGTATCGCCGAATGGTTCTTTAAGTATCATGTTCAGCCCGCGTAAAGATCCGTTAAACAGATAATCTTTGCACATCCCTAATGGAATTAAGCCTAATTCTGTAAAACTGTAGTTTGCTGCAGCTGCTAGAACGGCAACTTTAAGTTTGCGTGTATAAAAGTGTCTATGATACCATTGGAAGGGTTTTTGTAGTGCGAGTTTGGTTGGGAACAATTTTCGGGCGCGAGGAAACGACATATTTTTAATCCTATTGCTCGAAGTCTGCCTGTAGATATCTGTCAACCCGTTGCTTTGTGATGAAGCGCCCACACGGCGGGGAGTCGCAAGATAATGTAAAGATTAGATGGGAATCTGAAAGGTACGACATTGTTTAACAGGCCAGGTAGGCCCGCACGGCATACTGCGCTGAGTGACTTAAACAATACATAAACAACATTATTTTGTAGTAACGCGATTATTGCTCGGCAAAAAAACAACAGTTGTCTTGATTGACAGCTTCGAGATGTTTGTTGTGCTTGATGATGGGTTTGGACGTTGTCAAATATTTCCTAGTAGTACAATACAAAGGTTAAGAGGTGTTTCTATGTAGTTTTTATAACCACAGGAAAACCGTCACAAGAAGTAATTAAAAATCTATCACAAACCTACCTACATCTTAGTTATAGGTTTATAGGTATTTGTAAAAATAGCAACATTTATTTATTCGACTGTGATATTTTGATGAAAATAAAAATCATTTAACTAAACATTACTATAACAGTCCTTTTTATCATCACTTTTGTAATAATTAAATGGCATGAGATTGACAATAAAAAGTTACAGTCGCTAACGACTTAGGAAATGGCTCACTTGAACCTCTGAATTGCACCATATTTTATAATAAGTACTTATATGAGGATAAAATAAAAAACATCGTCTTGTGACATTTTTTGCAATCAATCTTATAAAAAGAACGATTAATAATTTTATTTTTGTTATAGCAATTTTTTCCAATTTTTTCTTATCAAAAAATATTATATATAGTGAGCTCATGGCGAATCAAGCACTTAAAAAATTCATCGTCTTAGTAAGGGGTTCAGTTAATTTAATTGGTAGAACAGCCACCCGGTATGTGCAAGGTTGTGGGTCTGAGTCCCACCTGAACGCTTCGATGAATTTTTTAAGAACAGTGATTGTTAAAGTGCCAAAAAACCAATCGCAATTGTATAGAACATCGA
This sequence comes from Cnaphalocrocis medinalis, assembly GCA_014851415.1. Taxonomy (NCBI): domain Eukaryota; kingdom Metazoa; phylum Arthropoda; class Insecta; order Lepidoptera; family Crambidae; genus Cnaphalocrocis; species Cnaphalocrocis medinalis. The sequence goes on from CM026276.1 coordinate 8,499,276, forward strand.
GTTTACTTAATGCTATCCAAAAGCTATAGTAAAAAAATGAGTAAGTTTACTGAGTAGCAATTATATTATTAAAGTCTGTCATTGATGTATGCTATTCCTACTAAAAAAGAATGGCGAGAGAAGACTCACTTTTTTTTAAAGACGTTCCAAATTAATCCAAATTAATCATTTTAAAGATTGGAACAAAAAGTTGAATTATTTTCAATTCGCTAACAATTAATTGACCAAAGCGCGCTAAGCAGAGTGGAAAACCATTTATATTATTTAAAATATAGTGAATAACTAAGATAAATAAGAATTAGTACAAAAAAAAGCTTTCAATTTATCTATGAAATCATTGCTTACCTAATATACAAAATGCTGGTATGAGTCTGAAATATGTAGCTAATTGTATCAGATTTTAATTTAATGTCATTCAGTACATAAGTTATTTCATTATTATAATTTTCATTAAATTTATTTGGCCATTAAAATCATAAGTTAGTAGTAAGTTCTCATTCGCACAATATTGTTTGAATAAATGAATACATTTCACACCGATCATTTAGTACCTACTTAAATGTGATAGTTTTGAAATAAGTTTTTATTTACATTAGATAATTTCATGGATGTAATCAAATAGCTCACATATATAGGCAACTCTAGAATACTTAAATCATTTTCATACAACTTTGTACTTAATTATTTAACTTTGCCATAACCTCGCTTCGCACGGACATAAAAAACTACTTACTTCAAGCAGATCTAAAAAAAAACAATTGATTTCAAATACTTAATGACAATAATAGTAAAAAGGTAGATTGAAAATCTATGGCGTATAATATTTTTAGTGTACTCATTTTCATTGTAGCCCTATTTTATATTGAAATATCTTTTAGGTATTATGTAATGTGACTTATAATAAAATAATTTAATTTAATTGTACTCACGCGAAGGGTTTTTGGCTAATGACTGTAGGTAGAGTCACTTGACAGTTACATACTTCAAAAAACCTTAGTATTTTCACAGGTTAACGGTTTAATTTACGAACATCGTCCATTCTACACGCATAATTTATCAAACGACTGACTTATTCCTGATTAAAGACGAAATTTATTTACCTATGTTTCTTTGTAAACGTTATCTACTTCGTACAAAACTATATACGTAATTTTAGTAAAGGGTATATAACTTTCAAAGATTTACTGATTTTGATTCATATATTTTGAAATACGCTGTATAAATCTAAAAACGCTATATTACATATTATTCATCTCTGTGATAACTTAAGCCAAATATAACGATTTTACCTGGTATTAATAATAATGAAAGAGAGATTCCTACCAAATAAAATGTGGTGATATAACATTGTGTAAACTAAGTTCACAAATACATTGTAGAGTTACTACAATTTACATAGAAATAGGATAATACCTGTGAGTCCTTATTCATTTAGTAATATTTTATGGTCCATAAATATCGCTAAGCGACCTCTAAAACAAGACTTACGCTTGCAACTTCAATTTTAACGATAATACGTAGTAGATATACCCTGATGAATACCTACCTCTAGCATGCCTCGAGCACAGGAGACATATAGGTACGCTAAAGTATATAATATGTACTTATGCCTCTAGTATCATGGTATGTGGGTACTATTGTACAGTCGACTACAAAAATATGTACACTTTAGGATCTTGTCACAATACATATAAGAAAGTAAACGACTTGAACTAGTTTCTAATAGTGACAAGGTCCTAAAGTGTATACATATTTGTAGAGTCGACTGCACATCATTATGTAAAATAGACTTCGTTAAGCCCCGATAATAGAATTATTAGAGACATAGTTCTTTTAAAAGTAGAACCTAGAGAACAAAACAGAATTTTGTACCATTCACTCGGCGGTGAGGAAACCTGCACGCACAAAATAATTACACACAGAAGGTAGACTCAGCCTGATTTTGAATTTAGTAAGAGTTCGTTGACATATGCTAGGGTTGTTGCCCGGCATGAGTACATAAGCGCGCGGCCTCTACCACAGACCTCGACAGTTCGACAATCTTATGTCATAGGCTAGGATTAATGTGGTCGAAAAGGCGTATTTCCCCGTTAGTGCGCATGCGTGAGAACATGACACGTTTTTAGCTCTTAGTGGGCAGTCTACTTTCTGTGTGTAATTATTTTGTGCTGCACGTGTCGGATAGTTTCTGAAACGTGTAACCAGGATTCAGTTGGTCTGGTCCTCCTGTAAAAGGTTTGCGATTCAATTCATCAGACTCCTCCGGTCTCTAAAGCAACCGCTTTGGATGCAACCGGGAATTATATGCTAAGATAAAAGAGATACAGGTGGCTAGTAACCAAGCTGTCCGATAAGAATATACCTATCTGTCGCATCCAAACAAATGTGACAAACAACCCTTAAGACAGAGAGGGAAACTCCGATTTGATCTGATTCTCAGTTCTTATTAAAGCTTGAGTCTTTAATAAATAAGAACCTCCCAATTCTCAAACAATGTTTTTTAAAGGTTTAATATCTGAGTCCTATCAAAAGGGACTCGATTCATGTACCGCGACTCATTGACATAGTCTTATCAAAATAACTCTTTAATAAGTTATGTTCTCCGTATTTTAGCTGAAATAGTCAAGCAAATTACTGAACAGACTCAAAGGCTTCAATCAACTCAAATAACTGATGTACGAGTATGACTCCCGAGACTAATTTTTCGATGACTTACTGTCATTCCAGCTTTCCTCCAGCTACTCAAAAAACAATTTATTTGAGGCAAAGCCTTGATAGCTAGGTCCATTTTTATTTTGAAAAATATATTTAAGACAACTACGAGTACTCATAAATAAAAAATAAATAACGTACTTGATTAATAAAAGGTGCCATACTAGGTAAGTACTCGTAATAGTGAAGCGCATATTTCTTCATCCGATAAATAGCTAGCAGTCGAACAGGAATGTGGTGGTATCCATCCATAATAGCTGCCATCTCATTGGTGCAGAAAATAAAGTAGCTCATCATATAGATATAGGTACCACTAGGTACTTACCTCACAGCATTCACTAGACACAGTCATATCTATAGCATAAAAAACAATACAAAACTTTAACTGGCAGAAAATACATGTTTTTGCTGGTTTAAGTATGTAATAATTATATCTAAAGGGATGAGAAATAATAAATTGAAGCCCATTGCAGCCTCGTCGCAGCGAAACAGGTTTTATCATTCATAAAACTATTTTAATAAACCATCGATGCTAAACCACAGCCATAAAAGAGATTGGAGCCAACCTAACAAATAAAGTAAAATTAAATATACACGAACACAATCGAAATTTTTGTCTCAGACGTATAAAAATGTCCTATAAATTTACCCACAGTTTAATTTAATGTCCAAAAGTACCTGGCTCACATTTTTTTATTATAAATAAACGCTCGTCGCCGGTTATGGGTGCACGAGTGTGTGTTATTATTTTGAGAAATGGTTTTGAATTTGTCTCGGGAGGTTACGATCACCTTCGGGTTAGGAGCGCTTTATGCGCCGCGCTGGGGAGAACGCTTCAATTAATTGAAATTATAAACCGGCTAATATTATCACTCTATTTTAACAGGGTGTCGAGGTCGCGTGGAAAAAGTAATGGTAGACTGCAAGCGGACGTGACGAGAGCGGAAGTGAAGTCTCGAGCTGCCAGGAGGACGAGGTTAGCTTTGGCGGCGGCAGCGGGGCGCTCCCGCCGCGTGGATGGTGGCGGGCGAGTGGGGCTATGCGCCGGCGTCGGCCACCCCCGCCATGAACGCCTTCCTCGAGACCAATCACGCGCACCTCGCGTCCTACGGGCTGAAGATGTCGCCGCAGCCGGGGTGCGGCGTGAGCGCGCAGCACCGCGCCGCCGCGCCCCACCCGCCGCCGCACCACCCGCCGCACTACCAGCCCTACCCGCTGCACTCCTACCAGCCCGGGTACCTGCGCGAGTACGGCGGCTGCGGCGAGCTGTTCCCGCAGCAGCCGCTGGAGCAGAGCTGGGACTGGCGCGGCGACGTGCACTACCAGGGCGGCGCGCCGCCGCTCGTGCCGCACGCGCACGCGCACGCGCCGCACGCCTTCCTGCGGTACGTGCGCTGCGCCGCCGCGACGCGACATGCGGTGCCAGTGGCTGGACCCCGAGCAGCCCCCGCCTCGGAAACTGTGCAACAAACTGTTCTCAAGCATGCACGAGATTGTGACACACCTGACGGTGGAGCACGTGGGCGGCCCGGAGTGCACGACGCACGCGTGCTTCTGGCAGGGGTGCTCGAGGAACGGGAGGCCGTTCAAGGCGAAATACAAGCTAGTGAATCACATACGCGTCCACACTGGGGAGAAGCCGTTTCCCTGCCCCTTTCCTGGTTGCGGCAAAGTGTTCGCAAGATCAGAAAACCTCAAGATCCACAAAAGAACGCATACTGGTAAGTTTTACTATTTTATCGCTTCTAAGAAAACTTTCTTAAAATTTTGATTTAACAGTTATACTTGAAAATAAGTTCGAAAATCATTGCAGTAGAATTGATTCGTCACGTTTAGAAGTCAAGGCTAAACGGTCACTCGATACATCCGGCAGTCGCGTAGGTAGTGAGATGTCAAAGGCATCGAAGCGAAAGAGCGTTGATCTGGTGAAACATTTCAATTCTCATTAATTCGTATTGACCCGCCCCCCACGGCTGACCGCGAGGCCGCAGCGTGGCACTGTTGCATATCATCCAAATAGACACAATAGCATCGAACAGAAATGTCAGGAAGCATCCTTGTAACTCGATCTGAACATAAACAAAGCTAACGGGCATCCTATATCCTCCGTCGACTTGTGAAGTCCGTTTCTCAGTATGAACAAAAACCGTTCGAGTCACAGCTCCATTTTTCAATTCATTACAAAAGTAGAAAGATTCATCTGAGCTGTGTAATGTTAGATGAAAAAATATCATAAATTAAAACGTCCGAGTCCGTCGCCCGGTCCTGCACACTGCACCATTGTTGTAGGGTAAAGTATTGGTACTTAACTTTAAACGTTGATTTTTAAGGGAACGTCCAGGAATTCGTGTGGCGTCGAAGATGGCCAGATGTTTTTATTTTTTCCCGTCACTTTAGTGTTGCGTTTGGACTTTTGTCCTGTGCCCCCGTCCTCTATTATCTCATACGGGCTTTTGAATAGACTTTTTGTGGGGAAGTTTGAAGAATTGTTTTATGGGCTCTATAAATTAGTGTTCGGAGGCTGCGTGTAGCCGAGGGACAGTGTCCGGTTCATTATTGCATTAATTGACTTGGTCCAGAAGAAGATTCAGAAGTTTTACAACTTCGCCCTTTAAAAATCAATATAAAAATACAAATATAAAACCCTATCTTACAAGCAAAAAACTGTGACCTCAGTATGTTATATTATTATACAGGATAAAAAGTAAAACTTAGCAATATAATTATAAGAAGTCATGATGCACTAACATAAATTAATTTTATCTACATTCATGGCGTAATCTTCAAAATTAGGAACTCAAACATTAACTAAACACGTTTTGACTGGCTTTATAGTAAATTAATATAGCTTAAAAGAAAATTTAATGACATAAGTTTGATTGTGATGACTATTAAAGGTCAGATTTTTCACATTATGGCTGTTCTTAAGTATTGCCCGCCGTGAGAGCTAGTTATATTTATCAAACTGCCAAAAAAGTTAACGCGTTTCCCTTTGATATCTTACTTTGCAGATTAAAACATGAGTTTAGACAAAGAAGTGTATGAGATTGCACGTAACTTGGCATTAAAACATTCGCAAATGCCATTTAAAAAACTCCTCAATGCTTCTTTTTAAAACTCGCTCGTTTTTTAATAACCCGTAATACGGGTCAGTCACATAAACTACTATTACTCCACTTATATGAAATAAGGTTCTGTAAACTACCTCTTTTTCTGTAATTTTCACTTTGTTATACTGATATCGATACTCGCACGAGGCTTATGGTCAGTAATATAGTAGCGAGACACGATAGTATCTCTGCCGAGTACGGAGTTCAGTCACATGAAACCGATATTTTTATTACAAAGTGTAAGCTGATACTTATTAATATCGGTAGCTATTGCTCGGTATGATTCAATCTCCTCGTAAAATATGGGTGCAGGTGATTTCTTTAGCTTTTGAATGGTCTGTGGATGTTTAACTTGCTCTGATCACGCTATACTATGTTATAAGATTCTGCCATTATTTTATCTGTATGACAATAACTATATCTATGTATAGTTATTATCACTTGTGTTGTTAGTAGGTACGTGTCATTTATTCATGTTCTATCTACACTATTTACCTGTAATTCTGAAGACACCCAAACTCAAACTAAACTCAAAATAATCTTTATTTGCAACCGAAACAGCCCAGTCCCCAAGATTGGCACCTGTTCACAAGTATGACGCATGTGTCAGCCATCATTTCACTCAACCATATCAGAGGGAATGCAATGATCCGCCACATAGCAGAATGTTGTGATAGTTAAATTCAAGAACCCAACCGGCATAACCTGGATACTAATTCTCGATCTCTCTCTATCCACGTCCCTTTCACACGATAGAGACGCACAGCGTGTGGGATAAGGATTCGGTCGTGAATTCGTTTTCAGAGTAAGCCCCCAGGAATAAATGTGCCTTTTTGGTCCAAGGCACATTTATATTTATACTTCTTAGATACTTCTTTTTATTTAACTTCCGGAAAATGAATTTATAGCTATGACTTCAACCTTGATAGATAATATGAATGCATTGTAAGAAAGTAAAAAAAATAGTAAAGATACCTTATACTTAAAGTAAGGTCCAATTCGAACAATCTCTGACCGACAATAAATCTATGGTAGTTATAAGGATGTCATCCCATACGAATCGGATCGTGATACCATGCAGTTATACCTACTATAGATTTATCCTCCGATGAAGTTTGGTCGGGCTTAAGAGTAATAAAATAAAATTCACGCGTCAAAAATGATTATTTGAATGTGAGTGATATTATCGCACGTGTATTAAGGCCCGGTCAAACATAATAAGCGTCGATGTAACGAGGCTGGTGCCCCAGGCGCCGGCGCGGCGAGCCACTCTGCCACCCAAAAATAAAATCCGCCGAAGCATTTTTAAATACCACATTACCACAAAGCATCTTTGACGGTTTCATCTCATCGTTAGTTAATAAAAACGGTCACCTAGGTTTTTCCATTTTTATACAAACCAGAGCACAACTATCTAGTAGGTACTACTACCTACCCCACCCTACCCTCATTAGTAGATTTTCACTTCAACGTCGAAGATTATAATTATCCAAAGCTGTTGAATTTGAACATTTGATCAAATCTTTTTAGAGTTCCGTAGCCAGAAGACAAACACGAGATCCTATTACTAAAACTTCGCTTTTGGTCTGTCTGTCCATCCGTCTGTCTTCAGGATGCATCTGAAGAACTGCTAAACGCAAACAAGGAATGTCCATAAGTAGACATGGTTGGTAGAAGACGTGGTTTAAGGGATGTAAATATTTACCAATAAGTAGGTATACCTCGTAATAGTATTTAACAACATTAACTTCTTGTGTTATTCTGAAGAACGGTACGTAGAGCCAGTGCGCAAGAGCAGAGTCCACGCCTACACGCCACAGATTACTTTATTTCCACTCAGAATCGAACATAAACATCGGTTTAAGTCACTTGACAATAGACCTCAATTGTTATTCACTCTCGGGTACAGTAATGCCTTGAAAATCCTATTACTCGAGTTAATAATTTAACCCTATCGTCGCAGCTTGTTTACAATATACCAATTCAAAATGTGATCTCCGACAAAAAGATAAACTTTAGACGGAATGAAATTCAAATATTTTGCTTAAGTATTTATTTTTTTACTTAAAGTAATATGCTCTTTTATGAAGTAAATCTTCATCACCTATTTGAGGTGTTAGGTACTTAATTAAATTCTAAAAATGAATCAATACCTTATAGCGCTCCAAGCCACAAACTTCATAAAACAAATTTTAGGCCTCAATAATTCCTGCCCTTAAAAATGTTATAGATTTATTAGTTTCTTTATGAGTGCTTCAATGTGAAGCGCTGGGGTGAGTACAATGCGTAATGATGATATGATTGGACCGGTGAAGACGTCCCCCAACTATCAAAAGCAGTGCCTAATACGCCGTATAAAATGACGCTTTCAAAATATTTTGCAAACAATACGGAACCCTCTCGCCCTTGCATCCGCTCATTCAAATTGAGAAAATGCACAAACATTCGTATGGGAATGAATATAGAGGTGAAAATAGAATTGTTAAAAAATAAACTTGTCGGTCGGAGAGACCCGTCGACTGCAGTTCGTGGTTATGAGTGAACGAGTAGAGCGGTTAATGCGGACCAGTCAATAATTTTCAACATCAGCATGAGTTTCGCGGTACCAATGGGAAACGTTTACAAACCTACTTCTCAGTAATCGCTATTGTATTCATAGTTCACATTCTTGCGAGATGATTACAAGGATTCTGAGATTAGTCACTTGTAGCGTTTGGCCAATCTAATTGTTCCATCTTGTGACTTATGTGGAACTGGAAATCTTTTGCGAAAGGAGCGTGTAATGAACAAATATAAAGCATTAAATGTGCTTGTGCAGTGGCTTTAAAACCTTATGTATCAAACGTTTAATTAGGAGAACCAAAAAAGATACCTTACATCAAAATAAATAAATAAATACCTCAAGGAGAAAAACTGAACCAGTGAATTATAATTTCTATAGACGTAATTATTACTTATAATATTATTTTATAATAGGTATACGATTCAATGGATTGATTAGATACTCTCGTTTATCTGGACATGTTTTTTAGTAAATACAATAAAACATTTTGGAAAGTTAAGCTCTAACAACACACCCAGAGATAATGTTCAGCCATTTTATAAGCATATGATAATGTTGTAACCCTACAATAGTCGGGTGCATTCTGAAAGGTGTTTGTGTGAGCCGGGACCATCTGCCCCGATTGATAAACTGAATAAAAAATATATTGTCGACACAATATACTGAGTATGTGTGGGTAAGAGGGGACTTATACGGTAATGCTGAAATCTAACGCGCCATATTGAGATTTTTTGTTAGATCTTGTATTGAGGCGGTGTAAAGAATGTTATTTCGACAATTCAATTAACCACTGTAAATTAAATGTAAGTACTTAATATAGTCAATTACTGTCTTAAAAAGATTTACATAAAAACTGGCAATTCTATAATAAGTAGGACAATATAAATAGTTAACCTTTGAAGAAGTTCATGTCTCCGTACTCACCTACTTCGCTTCATGCAATATTTTTTTATTGTAAAATAATGATTAAGCAAATTACGACATTGTACGCTGAATATGCGTGTAAAAACAAACGATTATTTGTTGGGCGTGGTCGACCCATCACCCGTCGGTAGCAACATTACAACCCTCTTCACACACGCAGTATCGACCTACTGCACACACGCTCAGCGCGCACACAGGTGCACTGCACCCCCAGACACACACCACCACACGCACAGCTATAATCGCTTACAGAGACAATGAAAGCGTTAAGCGCTTTACTTTTTTGTCTCCTTTGTAACGACACCCCTGTGTCGACCTACGTATCATGAGGTGACGAGTTCTACACATACTGTCCCATATATACGGATTTGTCGTCGGCTATTTAAATAACAAAGTGAGCGATTCTTGAATAAATTACCCTCCGTCGATGTCGAAAAGGACGCCGATCGGGGAAAAAACCTCAGCTCAGAGGATGCGAACACAGGCTCGAGCCCCGGACATTCCTTGGAGGTAGTGTAAATTGTTTTTATTTGCGCAAGAATTTTGCTAAACGTCAAAGAGATGGTGCGAACAGCGCTCAGGAGCGCGCACAAAAACCGTCCGCCGTGACACGGGCCTACGCATCGGATTTCATGTATTCAGCGTCCGTTCTATCGGGACGGATCGCAGACCGGAGGCAAAGATTCGATACGAATCTAGAATCGCTGATGCGCAGCCATTAGATAATTATGAATTCTGCTGAGGTTTTTACTTGAATCTAGAAATTATTTACAAGGAGCTAAACTTCATTAATATGAAAAGGTTCTTTTTATTTACTTCAAGTCTTCTCGTTCAATTCAAAGCATGTACTAATTGAAAATAAGTACCTTTGTTAGTACTACATATAAGTAATGTTTGTATGTGGAAAACAAGTTCCTTCGTAATCCATTGGCAATTCATGGAGCAATAATATTATTCAAGTTTAAGTTGCAAGTTACCCGCATCGGACTGAAGTTTAATCGATTCCCTATCTTATTCTTAGCTTCGTAATCTTCATGGGTTTGTGATATTTTATAAATCAAACCAATAGCTATTTTGTTTGATGAGATAAACATCGCAGAGCATAATCAATCAAACGGGGCTTAATATAAACGACCATGTAACAAGGATTACATCGGGACTATTATTGACTTATAACTAATATCCGTTCGACACACCTTCAATGAATCATCTTGTAATGGAAACGCTTTTTATATGACGTTATAATTAAATACAATAATATAGAAATTTGAGTGTAAAATAAATAAAATGAAATATCGTTTATAAATAATCTGCAATTTCAATCATGATGTTTCAAAGATTGTGATAAAAGTGGAAATAAATGTAGAATAAGGAGCATTTTGAAATAGAAGCATATTTTATGTAATGTAAAACTAATGATATAAACAATATAAAGTTGGTAACTCAGTGGATAAAAAGATGCGCTTCTAAGCGGGAAGACGTACGTTCGAATCCGAGTATACCTAACCTAACCTAACCAATATTTTTGTGATGACGATACTGGATAAACTCTACTACTTAAAAGAAAAAATATTGGTTAGGTTAGGTTAGAACAGTGACCGGCCAAAAATCTTGAAATCCTCGGGGGAGTTTTTTTCGGGTGAGTTGTCCCATAACCTTCTTATTATTAAGAATTACTTTTTGTTTTATTCCTAAAACGGTTATCTACCAGCTGACAGTGGTAAAACCTAGCATATACTGAAAACGAATGGTAAAATTTCTAAAAAAATCGTCATATTTTCAGAATTACTTACATTTTACCAACTCATTTACCATAGTTCGTGCTTTTACAGTAACAGTTATACCATAGATTTACACTCGTATGAAGATTGGTCAAATCGGGCCTTAGTTCCAATCATTTGAATTTGCAGACAATGATAGAATAACTTTCACGTACAAGTGGAGAGTCTAAACCTGCGAATCCAACATGAAAAGAGCAAAGTAGGCATACAAACGGCCAGTGTTACCAAGGTGACATAAATTGCAAGCGGCTGTGTAACAATGGTTCGAAGGCGCGGGATGCTCCAGTGTCGGCCGGCCTACGCCTCGCCCTTCCTATCTTATTACCATCATTTCTTCTGACATTTTACTATCTGCGCTTGTATTTTATAATGACAACCGTTTTTGTCTGTTGCCAGGTGTATGACAAACGGCCGCGTCATAAATACACGTAATCATACTATCACCGTATCGGCGATGACCTGTTCTGACTCGGTCGTTGTCTGCGATTTAGTGGACACAAGGGCTGTTACTCTTTTCCTACCTGTAGCCGTTGTAATGTAATTTCGTTTCACACTTGGTGAAATTTTAAAAGATTTTCACCATTTTTCTTCCTCATAGCAGTTTTCTTTAAATCTACCCAAAAGATAGAACGCACATTATTATTTTATTTTACACACCTACACTAAACTGATAGATGCAACTAGCAAGTCTTGCATCGGTCAAATTGAGTGATAATGTATGGGGATGACACATTGACATCTGTCAGTTTAATTCACATGATTAAAAATCAGAGTATACTAAATATTATTTCAAATTTTTCGAAGGGGTAGGTGTAGGGTTGGTGACCAACCAACCGCATTAGGCAAGCGTGGTGATTAAGCATAGTAGCGATGACTTGATTTCTATGATGGAGGCCTTTGTCCTGCAGTGGGACAGTATATAGGTATTATATATTACATTAGACACAAGTACCTATATTATTATTCAATTTAGTTTATACTAAATTGAATAATATCATTCGATTATTGTCTTTTGTTCTTTTCATAATGTAAGTAGTAGATTATGATTTACTTATGCAGTCACCTACCGACCTACCGAGATGAAAATGTAAACAAGTAATTTGTATTCAGCGACGCCGTATAGATTCCTTCATATACGGTTACATTTTCCTAACATTAGGACAGTGTAAATAGCTCATTAAATTAAATGAGCTATCAGATGTTTTCAATGCGTCGAGAAAAACGCTGGGCTCGTCGAGGAGGCTAACTGTGCGAAATTCTTTCGTGTGGTAGAGCCGCGGCGGTCGCGCTGCATGATTCATGTGTTTTTTCGCCGACACCTTGTCGCTATCAATATGGATGGAACTAGTGTTGCCTACTCAGGGCTTGCCACTAGATGGGAACTAATTTTTTTTAATGATACTTACCTACAGTGTACCCTTTAACCATGTGTTTTATCAGCCATAGTGGACCGCCCTCACTTCGTTTCAGGAGATAAGTTTCCCATGCAACCAATAGATGGCGCTGGGTGTCGATTACATCGCATATATGTTTGGCTTTTTCGGTTTACCTATAAGCCCTGTCGCTGCCTATAGAATTTACCTCTATATAAATTAGTATAGAAGATAGATGTTGAACAATAAATTGTTGTACAACTTTTGATAGGCGGCAGCAATTCGCTTATCATCAGGTGATCCGTCAGCTCGTCTGCCACGTATCACAGTAAAAAAAAGATTTTTGGCATGAAGTCGAAATAATACCTTTTCAAATACTAGTTACCCTTGGAATGACATCATGTATGTTTTCTTAAATTCAGGTAATTTAATTGTATGGACTACCTAGCTACCTACTCGTAAAGTCAAGACAGGTGTGATCACCTACCTCTTCAAACCTGTCGGCTTTATTATCGTTTTCGATACCACAAGGCTGGCAACACTGCTGGCTGTGTGATATCGCCGCTTGACCTAACAAGTGTGCGGTCATTATGGCACGCCTTATCGGCGGGTAATGGGCCGTGTAATTCACGTTTACGGCTCCGCTAGGACCGCTGAAAAACTGGCCCTCCGACCCGGAGGCGAATGGCAAAGTTTTCCAATTTTGGATACAATCTCTTTGTATACAACGCCGCTAAAGCCATTAGGAGAGATGAATTTTAGGTTTGAGAAAACTTCAGTTTAGTTATGTTAGTGTTTAATGCATGAATAGGGTCTATAAGACATGACCATAACTCTCTAAGCACTTGCTTTTATCAAATTAGAATGCGAAAATTTGCAATGCATTTCCTATTCAAATCTTATTCTAACGAGTAAAATAATTTGTCATACTACCATGTCTTCCACCCATATTTTCAAGTTCATTATATTTTTCTGTACCTAATTGAAATAAGGCAGCGCCTACGCTGTGTTTCGCCGAGTGAAAAAGCGGGTTAAAGGTTGGCAGCGAATTTTTGATTTCACTGGTGTTTTGGGTGTCTATAGGCGACGGTAATCGCGGTGATCCGTCAACTTTTTGATCACCTACATTATTATTTCTCATTGTCTTCGCGTTTGCTTGTAAAAGTTTCAGTTGCACTATACTTATACGACGTAGTTGGAAGATAATGACCACTGTTGAGGTGGTACCAAAGATGCACGGATTGATGTTTTCTTTTAGAACATTGAACTTTCAGCTTTAAATCTTTGCCTGGAACATGCTAATTGATCTGACCGACCGCTCAATCAAACTATTACTAAGCTGTGCTTCCCCAGTAGTACCTATTGGAATACATCATAATTAACGGGTTTTAGAGAAAACGCGTCTAAAATTTTGCGGCACCAATCGTAATTTGGAATCAATTATTAATTTCATTAAGTCCGTTGTCCGCCATTCCTTTTTTCTGCAATCGTGTCAATGTCAAATTCTGAGTAGCGTCAACATAATTTGAGCGCTATAAAAAGTATACAACGCTATTGTGCCAACGATACAAAAATGCTGGGCATTTAACACGACCCCCCAAAAACAGATTTGATTTGGAACTTGGACTTCGATGGAGTGGATAACAATCGAAATACTTACAAGAGAAAAGAAAAACAGCTGAAACATGTTCCAGTTTGTTTCTTTGGGGACCCACACACATACAAATCGTTTCAAAACTGTGGAAATGAAAATATTAGCAGACCTATTATAATTGTTTAATCAGTAGCTAAATCAACACCATTTTAATTTATAGGAACTTTAATTTTTAATAGCCTTCATTAACTTGGAATGCAATTTTCACGCAAATAAACACGATTTCTTACACAAAGTTAATAATGACGCTAACATAGGTACCTATGTAAATAATTGCAGGTGATTGTTTTTCTTATAAAGAAATGCATTTATTTATCGGAAAGATAGAGGATACCGTGTTATTATAGCTATAAAATTGTATCGGATTGATTAAACGTTTACACGTCCATCCTAGACACCCGATACCACATGATAATTAACATGCAACGTAAAAACACCCATAATTAAATGGTACTTAATACACCAAACACACGAGGAATGTCCGGCCCGCAGAGAATGCGCCCACGTCTCTGGAAACAAAGATTGAGGACGAAGAAAAAAAACAAGCTATTAATATTCGTTAGAAATATTGGTTTGTCCCAAAAATGCGCCCGGAGGCTGGCACACGTCGCGCGTGGGCGTCGAGTGGACAAGGCTGCCTCGGGACCTATTCAACATACATTATCTAAGCAATTTATTGGTCAACGGCGTCAATGCCGCCAAATTATGAGATTTGTGATTTGTGAGGTCATTTCTGTTTGGGACTGTGCTCTTGTCGTTTTTGTTTTTAGTTTAGACTTTTGGTTGTGCTTTTGGGTCGGGATGTTTCGATTATTTTTTGTAATTTAATTATTATGATGATTTGTACCATAGTCTAATATTATGTTTGTACGTCATAAATATTCGTTTTTGTTCTAGATAAGTATTTCATGCTCAGTTATACATACATTTATATTACCCACGCTTTTGTCACATTTAGTTCTTATAAGGACGGGACGACATTGGTCATCAATGTATTTATACAGGGTGTATCTGTGAACATTTACATCCCTGTATCAGATCCTGTATATAAATCTATCAAATTCCTACAAATTGATGTCACGCACGTTTGATTTAATATAATTTGAGAAAAAAACAAATTGATGTGTAGAACTGTAGATTTGATTGGCTGGCTACCTGGTGTGATATCTAATGATTTTGTAGTTGTAAGGTTTAAAGAAGTCATATCCATACTTATCTTTCGTTTATACTTAGCGAATGTGGCTTGTAGGTTGAACCCTAATACCGAGAATCTTGATACTGATATGTATTAATGCGATTATTAAAACGATTTTTGTATTTAACCTCTAAATAACGTATCTTAATTTTGTTGGTTTAATTTAATTTGTTCTAAGTTGTTGATATCTGTTCATCTAAAACATGGAAGCTGATTGGGATCTTGAACCCTTTGCTTGCTTTTGCACAAAATAATTTGTTCTTATATCAGCAAACCGTATTTAGTGAACGCGTTGTGCTAGTACCTGTAATAATGGTATTTGGTCATTGAATACTTCTTGTAGATCAATATATTTTAGCAATAGAAATGTTTTTTCAAACATTGTGCATGATTAAAGTTTTTGTCTTCAGAAGATTCATCTTAATCTCAACATGTAAATTGATAGATGCTCTCAATTGATAAATGAAAATTGGAAACCTTATCTTCGCGCCATCCATCATCGAGTCTATTAAAACTAGACGTGTCGACTTAACTAAAAAGATCTCGAACGTGTTCCCACAAACTTGTAGATAAACAATATGGTACAAGGCACCTGCCGTACGAGAATAAGTACAAAAAGACGCCAAAACGAGGGCTCGCTCGTCAATCCAGACGTCATGGTTTTGACAGAACTAACCGGCATCATCGCCCGACCGAAAAAAATAACCGAAAATACGTTCTTGATTTCGGAAAATATAAAGAATACCGTGCAGGTATACATTCAAACGTCTGACCTACAAATTACAACCCATGGAATCGAGAATTGTGACATTTTTATGATTTATTGAGTGTTTATGAACTTCGTCAGATATTTCAAAATCATGATAAAACCCGAAGTAGATCGACTACCTTCAATAATAATTTCTCCAACAATTTTCAAGTGCATTTTTGACACTATCTACGTATTTAGTTATGTACAAATCTCTCTCGGCAGACTCATAAACGTTAAAAAAGCAATTATGGAAAGCAACGGAAAACGACTCGTCCACTTTTCTATTTCAACAAAAATATATTATAGATCAGATTGTCTCAGTCTTGCTCTCCCAGGAGATACTTATCAGAGCAAGACGGATGGTGTTTTCGCAGCTTTATCCTGAACAATGGAGGCTGGTTTAATTTACTCGTACACGGCGAGACGGGACAAATGCGCTATTATTTCATCGTAAAAAAAATGAAAATGTTTGTGAAGCTCTTTTAGCTGTCTTCATAACATTTTTAGTGTTTATTCTTATAGCTTGTAGCTAAATCTGCGATAATCTTGTAAGTCTTGGCAATCATTTATTCTGAACATCTTCAACGTAATGTCGATCGGTTTATTCATTGCATGGCACTAAATAATTAAGTGAGCCGGTAGTCTTAAATTATTTTTCGGATTATAATTGGTGGAACACAGCAAATAAAATGCGACAGTAAATGAGTTATTATAGGTAACGTAATGGAAGCAACCGGTCCCCAGGAACGGTGCCGTTGTGAATCTGTGATGGCAAGCGCAGTCTCGGAGCGCAGCAAAAAAGCTGCGCCGGAGACTCCGCCATGCTGCTTGTTGCGCGCAAATTTTCCACTAGCCATCGGCCAGCACGCGCGTGCGCATTTGAATGCTGTACCAATTTTAATTTGTTTTCATCCACGAGGTGCACTCGCCGTCCTTCTTACTCTCACGAAGCACGTTTTCATTTTAATTTATATTTATCAGCGAGATATGACTGTGCAGTTTGTGGCTTGTTTTGTTGTTACATTTACTATTATATTTTTATTGGGATGCTTTTGTATGAGTTGGCAGATATTTATCGGGTATCGGAACATTATTCGGTCCGCTCATAATCGTCCGCATAAAGCACCTTGTCACACGGTCGTTGGGCGCCGAATGCGCTCGCTCGACCCCGCATATTCTTTTTGTGCTCCCCGGACAAGGGCCGTATTCTCTGAGAAGTGGAAAAAATGAAGATATTAATATATCTTTCTAATTCGAAATACGTTTCGGATAAAAGGAAGATCATAAATCATTATGCGCGCTGTACGAAATTCTTTTTAAATATGCGAGAGAAAATCGGTTTTCGAAGAAGTGTCGTCAATCAGCTATTATTGTGACAGCTGTGAGAGGCTCTTTGGAGTGTTTGTCTAGCCTTGCTAATAGGAAGTTGTAGTTCACTTTGACTTTAATGGATAATAGGTATTTGGTTGAATGTAATTGTAGCGATTAGTTAGAAGTCACCGTGATAGATAATGGTCACTGGACATTCCGATTGTTAACTATATTAATTCGGGTCAAACTCAGTTCGGCGCATGGGCATGGCTCGCGTCGGGCTGGGCGGGAGTGCCGGCAAACGGCCAGTCATCGGCCACTCATTAGCTGCCTGTCTATTGGAGATTGAATTAACTATGAAATGTGTTGTTCTGTAACATTTAATAAATAGAAACAATGAACGGTCGCTGATAGATATTGAATTGATAAACTGTGGCTATTTGCTATTTCAACTTTTCCTGATAGACGTAATTGTATTATTATGACACAAACTGAAAATAGTCTTCAACAATGATAACATAGCACTACGCAACTTTAATTTATATTGGTGAACTTATAACCTGATTTTATTTTTGGATGACATACAGATCGTGAAATTCTTGGAGTACAAATCATGCATGATATTGTATATCCGCAACAGGTGCACGCGTATCAAGTGACATCCAATTATATTATTATTCAAGGCGATGACAAGATTCGCAGTAGTCGTCGGAGTAGGTCCAGTATTCATGATGATTCGAGAGATAATAAATAGCGTTTTTAACGGAGTTCCGCAACCCGACACCTGGTAACCCGGGACTGTTGTTTCACTAAACTCACTCGAACCCATTTACCATAATTTGGGAGCAAAGGCCGTGATCTCGGATTTCACCAACTTGTGCTATTTCTAAAAAGCTGTTTTCTCAGCGGAGCGCTCTTAAGTAGCGTTTAGTAACTTGATGCCCGAGTGTAATTTGGTCTAGGCGGTGTGCCAACTTCTCAGATGTTCACCATTTCACTTTTGTTGTTTACTATAATATTGCAAATCGATTAAATTTATTGCGATGTTATTGTTTTCTTTTCTATGTCTCGTCCGGCCAAGTTTTTTGATATCTTTTCAAATTGTAAATCTTAAGTACTGGTCGTACTTAATTTTATAAAGGTACTTGCAAATTCAGATTAGTCAAGCAAGACAAAAGTCTCTTTTTTACGCCAACATTTTCTAACGGTTTCGCTGTGCTCATTTTAAATGTAAAATCAGGTTTAGTCGTTCTTTAGGTACTTACATAGATAATATTTATTTGCCAACAAAAAGGAAATTATAACAAAGTTAGCTATGTTATTTCCTTTTTGTTGTGATCAATCCAGGGCTTATCAATATAGCACCAACTCTTATAAACCGCTACTGAAGAAGCGCATAAACGCTTGTCAAAAGCGATCTCCTCAAAAATCCTCTCAAGTTTTAAGCCGTCAAATACGTTTTGGGCGAACAAGTCCGAGATAAAGTTTCACATCGATAATAACACAAAAAAGTGTCTCCCGCGGGTGATACAGCCGTTTAAGATAAACATCTGACCCTAGCCGCGGCCCGGCGTGGCATGCGACGAATTCACGAAGCGCATTCCCGGCTTGTGTTCTTGTACATCTTTTTGTATTGTACGTATCACTAAATATATTTATTGTGGCATTATAATATTTTAAGTCTTGGTGTGGCGACGCGAAATTTGCTTTAGCATCATACTTTGTTGCTAATAAACATAAGGCAACGATGAGTATCTAAATGTCTCTACCTTTTGCGTATTTCATTTCTGATTTTAAGGATATTAAAAATACCTAATAACTCTCGCAAAATTGTGTGTAATTCTATATGAATAGTTTTTGGCACATCTCCAAAATCTTCTTTGATGCTTCAATGTTACCTAATTCTTACCGAGTCTTCTTTCTTCCAAGAAATTAACATAGTAAACTATTTACCGGTACCGTAGGTTTTCTGAATAGGTCTAATAGTATTTCAGGAGATTACTTATATGCTTACGAATAACCTTTTCGCCTTATTTCTATTAGGTACCTATTATTGACCATAGTATTTGACCATTTAGGTCCCATAAAAATGATCATAAAATGCTCGTATTGTAATATATTTTCCTTTACTTAAATAGTAACTAATAGCAAATATTGGGTTCATTCGTTCGTTCGTTTTCACTTAACTTCCATCAATTAGTTCTGTGGGTACTTACTTAAGCGAATTTCATATTAAGAGGCAATCAAAGTCAAAATTGTTATGGCCATGAACGTATCTCTCCATCTAACATACCGCACTAAATAAGCAATCCATGTCGTATGTTATCAAGATCAATATAAAAACTTCAAGCTCACATTCAACTACATTATCTGATCTAGATGTACCTACTTTAGAGATGCTTGATGATGACAGAATTATTAGTGAATTATAGAACGTGGCCTGCATAAATTAAAACAAAACGAATGATTTTAAAATAAATCACTGCCTCCTCGATGTTGCAATTGCTCACAATGTTGCAAGTAGAAATGGGTATAATATTTAAAAACAAACTATTGTTTCTGAAGTCATTTCTGCAATACTGTTGGATGTATTTAGAACAACTTTATTGTAAAGACAAAAAGTTAATGAAAATGGAGCCTGGTGTACTTTGATCCCAACTCCCATCAGGTACCTAAGTATACCTATAATGCATGTACGAATGTAGTTTTACCTTTTAAAAGTAATTTTAGTTATTCGCTTTTTTCCGCTTCTTTAAACCGGGAGATCACGTTAGGCTTTACCAATTGTTCATTTACTTAAGATCACATTCTAGTTTTCCAATAAAATATTTCCAATAAGCTTCAAAATATTTGATCCTTTTCTGTCCGTTGCAATTGACAATACTTAAACGTTTTTACATACAAAAACAAAATTGACTTGAAACCACATCATGGAGCCGACCATTCTGAGATTGTGACCATTTCTGTCCGTCCTAAGAGCCTGGCGTGTCGGCGCGGCGCGTGCGCCGAGACCGCGTCAGCATCAGTCTAATAGTGTTCGTCGTCGATCCTTTTTGTCCCGAGATCAGTCGCCCGATTAGTAATTAGACGGGTGACACATGTTGGTGGGGCTTTTATCTCGACTTTAGCTCATTAGCGGTAATCAAGATGTTTTTGTCGCTGCAATCGGGAACAGATTATCTTTAATTCTTATTTCGACCTTTAGAAGAAAAGGTTTCTTTTGCTATAGGCATAAAATAACTATACATTTAATAATATTTTTATCCTATTGTTTCATAAATTTCCAGAACGGACATTATTTCAAAGGTATTTTCCACCAGGATTTTTAAAATATCCTCTTAGTAGTTGAAAAACACTCAAATTTATTACTAAAAGTCCTAACATCATCGACCCAATTCTGAAAATTGGTCTACATACATATTGTGAATAAAAAACACATGCTTTGCAAAGCATAAAGCATAGGTTCATTTCATAAACATTTGCTACTGGCATATTTGGTTGTCAATTTCTATTCATCCTCTACCAGGCCACTTTGAAAAAAAACCCGCGTGGTCCGATTCCAATATCATGAATTGATACATTTGTAATAAGCCATACAAAGTAGTTGGTAATACGCTAAGATACGCGCAAGTGTGGATCTCAAAGGAAGTAAAGCATTGAATGAAAGCTGCTGAATGTGTGATCCTCATTCACATGACGGCATAGTACGCATTGCGGTGAGGGATCGCGTAAAAAGCCCTATTCTCGCCACGTTAACAGACACTTGAGATTAGCATCTGTGCTCCAAGCCATCCTCAAGTTTCAAACACAAAGGCAGGATTACACCGAAGAGGTTTATTTGTAAACATGACAATAAAAGTTCATTGTCCCGCGGTCACACTAGCCGAACCTACTTGTGATGTATTTTATTGAATGTTACTCACACGTTTCGGTGCATTCGTGAGGAATGTTTCAAAGGGAACCTGGATGTGCGGAAAAAATGGCACGCAAAAAATGGGGTCGATGGCGATATTCAACGCTTACGCCCATATCTCAACGCTTATTGATTTTTTGCTATACCTTATTATTTTTATTTACATAATTTGGAGTTTTGAATAACAAATATAAAGTTACTAATTTCATAGAGCTAAACTCTATTTCAACTTTACTGACTGAAATATGTCTGGGTAAGTATTCTACAAATAATAATACTCTACCTGTCTGTATCCATTACAATATCCCAAGTATTAATTACCTATCAGGTATGATTATTATCTCTGAACATTATAAATTCAGAAATATTCAAATATGTGTATGAACTCACTTCCATAATTTATCGGCTTACGCTACGCTATTGTCTATAAAAATATTTCGTAAACCCGCATTCTACATCAAATTCACCATTGTACCCTAGATACTCCAGGGATTACCCGATTGTCCGCGCGATCAGAAGCAAATCCTTTTACCGTAAAGATCAGAATTTCTTCATCTGTCGCGTTCGGACGTCTTCATGCCACACGTTAAAGTCGAATCTTGCTCGGTATCGCTTCCACGACTTTGTATAGGGCACTGTGACAAAGTCTTCTTATAAATATGATTTATGGCCGTGTTAAGTATCCCGTGCAATTGTTGTGAATATTTATTTGTACTCGTAACTATAAACAACGAGCAAATCTGGTTATTTATGACGTGATTGGACATTCGCGTTCGGCGCTCGATCGTTTTATTCTCAGATTGGAGAAAGAAGCGGAGCGGTCTACTGCGGTGATTTATTCCACGGGCGCGATTGAAATGTGATGTGGCCGAGCATACAATTGTGGGTAGAAACACTACTCATGAGGACGAGCTTAGCCTTAGACTGTGCTTGGAATATGTTTCTTGTTTACGAGATATCAGCTTGATATCAGTTTAGGTTGATTAGGACGTCTAAGGCAGCCAAGGAATTCATATTTTTAAAAATATAGTTTTTAATAAATAAATAGCAGCTACCGATATTATAAAATGATGGGCACCCACTACGTTCACACAAATGTGCCCACTTGTTGCAATTGCAAATTAAATCCAAATGTTTTTAAACCTTGAAATGATTTACCTACATTAAACATAACCCTCTTTTTGTTTTCAGGGGAAAAGCCGTTCAAATGCGAGTATGCAGGGTGCGACCGGCGCTTCGCCAACTCGTCAGATAGGAAGAAGCACTCGCATGTGCACACGTCGGACAAGCCGTACAACTGCCGCGTGCACGGCTGCGACAAGTCGTACACGCACCCGTCCTCGCTGCGCAAGCACATGAAGGTGCACGGCGCCGCCGGCGACGCCTCCCCGCGCTACGACAGCGACGCCGACGACTCCTCCTCCGCCGGCAGCGTCAGCGTCACGGCCGGCGCCGCCAGCCCCCCCGCGCCGCTGCCGCAGCCCCCGCCCCCGCAGCACCCGCCGCACCACCCGCACCACCACCCCTCCATCACCGACAAACTAGAAAGCCTCAACGACAAATACCTCAACCCGCACGACCAAAAATCATATGAAAGACCACCCGCCCCGCCCCACCACAATCAACCGCACCTAACAAACATCGGCGGCAACGGGGTCATGGACAACAAGCTGGGCTTCGGCGGGCACTGGGCGCAGTTCCAGCAGCCGGCGCCGACGGTCCCGCACGGGGTGCCCGACTGGTGGTGTCCCTCGCAGGAGTCCTACCACCACCACCACCTGATGCACCACTCGGGCGCGGCCGCCGCGTACTGACCGCACCGCGCTTAGGGAACTCTTCATTCGACGCTTCGGCGACGGACCCCAGTTAACTGAAATCTAAACGTTTCTGTGAGAATCGAGAGAGAATTAGTTTGCAGCTTGCCAACGTGGAATGAAAAGTTCGCTAAAGCGCTTCCGGATAATTTAGTGCTTTCAAAAGTGCATTACGCTTATTTATGATACTTAATTAGTCCGTACATAACTCCGACCATCCTAATGTTCCAGACAACAGCCGTCCTGAAGTTTTAATTAATGTGTCCTACTGACTGTCTCTAGAGAATTATTTGAGATTTGTAACGGTGTAGTAGTAACAATAGGGTGTATTGGCTGTTGTTTACGTAAGACAACGAGGTGGGACAATGGCCACAAGTTGAATGTTTTACAGCGTGCTGTATATTTTCCGTAAACAAAGTCTGAGATGTCCTTTAATTTGGTGAATTTCTACGGGTATTGTCCGTTAGGGTGACGCTTTGTGCTGCGCCACATTGTGCAGAGTACATTTTTGTCAACGGCGATGTTGACAGTGATTTATTACAGCCTTTACCTAGAATAAGCAGCGATGTACAAACAATTGTATTGTTATTAATAAGAAATTCCTAAATAAATTCCCTAACAAATTGAATCTGGCGAAGACATAAAATTTTAAGATGAATAATTATCAGAGTCAGCTATAAAGTCTATTAATAACTATTTACTTACCTACATTGTCTTCGCTTGATAATTTAGTGAAATATTTGAAAGGAAGCCTTGTATTATAACATAAAATTATAATGATCAGCATGGCCAAAGCACCGAAGTCTAATAAAAGTACGATTTATAGGTTGTAAAATTCGTGTAAAGTAACTTTAAGGTAGGTAATGTCGTGTAAAAATAAATTATAAAAGCCCAGTGATAGTAGAAATAAGGGATTGATTTTATTGTAAATGACTCGCGAATGTAGTTGCTATGTTATGTGCAGCCTCCAGACGTATGATTGTAATTATATTATGTATGTCATAGTAGTACTATTTTTTCACGGACCGACATTTTAGATAAAGAGAATGATAAAGTTGAACCTATGTCTATATTATTATAAATAAATGACTGAAAGAGCACGATGTATTTTAAGTTATTTTAAGAGGAAAATGTTGTCTTTTCTACAGCCCTGTAAATAGCGAAAAATAAAGAAAAAAACATATTTCAATTTCAAGATTTCTGCATTTTTATTGTTCCACTAATTGGTGCCAGCTTCGATCTGTGCGGTACAAAGATGAATGTTAAAAGTTAGAATAACATCAGGAACAGCAAATTCTATTCTTCAACAGACTTCTACTAATGACATGCATAAAGTTTAGCAAGTCATATATCTCTATCACAGAGAGCCCTCACTAATCCAATTAAGGAATCTTTTGTACCGCTGACATAATGTGATGATTCGGAATCGCATAACAATGCGTAATTTTTTCCCGAATCAGTCGTAAACAAGAGCCCATCGACCATCGAAGGCAGTAAGATTGATCGCCCGACCACCAAATCTAAAATGGAGATCCAATTCTCGCGATCATTTCGATCGGATTCCGATCAAAAAACTCACTCCGTGACGATACCCACAATAAAACACCACAATAACAAAACGAGGAACAATCATATTCCAAAAGAGAATTGAATTTATCATTGAGAAGGAACGAGAGGCAGAAATGATAAATGATCTAAACGGCGTAAGAACCGGTGAGTGCGAGGGAGACGGCGATCGTATTCGATTCGACTTTACTGTCCGCGGGGATGATTTATCGTTTCTCAACAGGGATTGGCCGATGCAGTACTTAAAAGATTTATAGATCCTTATGGTGCATGCGCGGTAGGAGCGTTTTCTTATTATAAATCTCACTCCTGCGCATGCACTCGCGATTGCCTCTTTAGCTGTCCGGTGGAGAAATTAAAAAATATGTTAACATATTGCGTTGGCAGAGGAACGAGCGGTCGGCTGACGTAGAACACTGAGGTAATTGGCTGACTAAGTTAGTGCGGCTGCGCACGGAACCCGCGGCTGCGCGCGCGCACGGGCCGGGATTGCGCTAGGCGTTTAATTGATTGTGACTCGGACTATTCTCTTTGTTGCAAATGCTTTGTTGCAGTTATCTTGTGTACTTTATTGCGTTGCATAGTTAAAGCTCCTGATTACGAAGTAGGACCAAGCTTGGTGGGTCAGGTTTTGTGGAATTAGATCTCTGTATTACATAGGTAGGTAATTATTGTTAGGCTATGAAAATATCCACTCAGTAATTTAATTATGACTATTACTAGGTAATAACCTAGAAACTGAATGTTGAAATAGACAATCTAAAGATTACCTATGTTTTATATCAGTTTTAATTTATACCTACAGGACTAAACGTCTATCAATAACCTACCTAAATAGAAATATCTATTAAGATTAGACATCATCAGCTCACAGTATGTAGCAAAATGAAGTCGGTTAAAAAGCAGTGTTCATGAGATTGGGAATAGAATCTACTAACCTTTAGACCGTGAGGTAGAGTTAACTAGTACGAAAAGCGCTAATCAAAAATAAGATTAGAAACTCAACAAATAAAATAAACAAGAATTCACAACAACATAACGCTTCGTCCTTTAACATGTTGCATTAGTCTAAAATAATGTAGAGCCCGTCAGCCCGAGTTAAACATATTTTATGAGCAACCTCTATCATTTACGAGACATTCTTGGCCATTGCTCATCGGGTCCACCCTATAATTTGATGACGTCACGGCGTATGCGGCGACAAAAAAGCCCCGCGCAGGGGTTGCAGTGGGCGGGGCCAGGTGTCACGAGCAGACTGCAGATCTTATCTTGCATGGGGATGCACGGCGCCCTGCCTGCCCTGCCCGCCGCCGTCACGACGCCGGGATACAGTCAAACAAATGAAATAGCAACATTTCTTATTTCAGACATCTCAACACAGTATCATAAACTACACATAGGCTACACACTGGCTCCTTGATATCTACGTGGTTCGACCATAAGAGACTAAACAGAATGTGTGCGGGAAAGACACGATATGATTGCCTAGCGCATACCTACATTAACAAACTTTTCGATAACATTATTAACTAGAGCTGACATTCTGTGTCATGTGATACCTACATACAGGATGTATCTTTTTACACATTTACACCCTGTTAACCACGTGCTCTACCAACCACTTTGCACAACATTTGATCAAAGACTTCTCGAAATTCATCGAATTTTTTTTCTGACTCCCCATGCAAAATGACCATGTCTCGTGACCGACTTTGCTTGAAAAGTTTTATTTTATACGTATTTCCAAAAGATAATTGAACAAGGTTGTGTTCAGAAAGATTGGTAGAACGCGTGGCTAAAGGGAAGTAAGTAATTATTCAGTGATACACCCGTACTACATAATTAGAACAAAATATATCTCGCATAAAAATAAAACAAAATTAAAAACTTATCTTGCATGGGAATCCTATCTTCAGTCTACAATTGCCACCTTATTTATGGGTATGACTTATTTAGATATGGTATGGGTATGAACTAACAGAAATTGAAGGGGTGCCGCCTGAGCCCGCCACAACATCCACTTAATGTTTGTTTGAAAGTTACATTCTCATTATATTTGTGGTGAAGAAAGACCATGACGTAATACTAAAACAAAATACTCGTACTTAATTAAGTAATAATATTACGAGCACGAAAAACACTTTGATACTATAACAGACTATATATCTATGTAGTTGCTCACTTTTCAATTACAATATCTGCTTTGCTTGGTAGAGCAAAAGAATCTTTATATTTGTCTTTAAACTGTCTAATCATAAAATACCTACGGTTCTAATAATACTGTTAAATTAAATACATGTAGGATGGGTTACAATACAACACAGACTAAGAGCGATTATGGCGCGTCATGGAAACTAGGTATGTAATAAGTGTTTTAGAAATAAATAGTGATGAGTAATTTCACGTATTGTGGCCCAGTCTGCCACTGTGGTCTAAGTATATCGTTTCTCACAAATTAGCAAACACTAAGCGTCTTAGGACATCTTCCTTATTTGTTTGATCTGTGGGTTATAACAACAAATAACTATGTAAACTTAGTTAGGCGGTCTTGTTTTGTCTTGAACCATTTTTTTATTACAAACAAAATTTGAGGGAAAAAGTTACAATTATTTGCGACATTCGAATCGGTACTAAAATACGAATAACAACTTTATCTCGACCTCATCGATAAACAACTATGTCGTCTACGTAAAAGTAATCGGTTACTGTTTTAGCCTGTGAGCGATTGCTAGTGCGAAACCAGAGGCGTCACATTCCTAATGCAATAATTAAATTTAGTCGGTTCTAGCTGACATATTGAATTTAACTATCTTTGACGATAATGGAATTACCGTCAAAGTTAGTGAGATACACATACGTTATCATAAAATTACGGTAAGGTATCAATATTCACAAGACAAAGATAAATTATAGCTACTTCTGTACGAGCAGTCTTATGGACGAAAAACATACCAGCTTATGCATGCTACAAGTCAGGAAGTCCCGTCTTTTTCCCTCGCAATGCTAATTCCAACAAAAATCGTAAAATAATTTCAACATCAGATAGACAGCAATCAGCGTAACGCAAAAACCGCCATACTAATACAGTATAAATGAAATTGCAAATATATTCCGGCGAGGTGCAAAAAAGAATGTATGATAAAATACAATAGAGTCGGGATTCTAATGCATGCAGCCCGGGCGGTCTTTTTTAGACACCAGTCTGTAAGGACTGAAATCTTTATTTATTAGAATCGGCAAATTATAAAACGCGAGTGTTTTATGTCCGCCGTATTGTTATTGACGGGCCGCAAAAAGGGCCAGGGGCCAACTAGACGCCAGGCCAGATAAGATGCGCATCCGATGATGATCACTGCACAGTAAATATAATAAATTATAAACAGGTAACTTCTGTAGACAACAACAAGCCTTAAAGGTAAACGGAATATCTAAAGACTTGCGCGATGTAATCGAAGCCCAGCGCCATCTAACAGTTTGAAATGAAATCCCAAAACGAAGTACACAATAATACCTCATACATTGACATAACTCCGTTCTATTAAGTAACTTAAGTACTGTGTTACAGATATCAGACAACAGAGGAAACACAAATATGCATATTTAAGCCCAGACACTAAACAAACACAAGTGTCCACCACACTAATATTTGTCCAGGGTAGGCATCGAACCCACGACCTTTGTCGTAAGAGGCAGGGTCACTATCAAATGCGCTATCCGGCTTGTCAATGATAAGTAAGTACGGGGCAGTCCAGCCAGAGCGGCATTTTTAGAGGAGTTGCAAAATCTCAGCTTCATTCTAAAAAGATGATACTCGGGGAAGAAAAAAAAGAAGTGTGTCCATCAACACAGCTACGCCACCCGTTGGTGTAGAGCAGCGGCCAAATTAAGTTTGTCCTTGGGGGACGAGAAAGAAAAGAGGCTGGAAAAATAATCTTCCGCCCCGGGCGGCCGATACTCCCACTACACCACTCACTACTGCATGAAACAATTCAATATCGTATTGGAGTAAACGGGTTCTGCAATGTAGTGGAGACGTGGCCGGACTGCGCAAACTTAATGAAGGACTTGCACAACACGGCTGGCAAGAGCTGGATGCAAGAAGCAGACGTATCGATCAAAAGATATGCCTGATAGGTAAGTACCTATGTGTAAAGACGGTTACCTGCTTACTTACCTACTTTTATCATCAGCTGTCTCATGGGCTGTGTATGTATTTTGTGGGCTGTGTCATGGGCGAGTCCGACCTGCACTTGGCTGGTTTTTTAAACTCGCTTTAAAAGTTCCAAATTTAAATTTCAAAAATCGAACGTGATGTGAATTCAGTTTAAACACGGAAGCGATAGGGAAATAATGAGAAATGACGGAAAACATTGCCTGTATCAATATTGTATTGTTGCTCTAAAATGTTCCTTATTACAATGCAACAAAGTTCCCCAATATTCTGAGGCAGGTGTGGCCACACGTCGTGTCACTGATACGAGACCCGAGCTCTCGTAGTCACGTCGCGTAGCAGAAACCGAACATGAAAACGCATTCTCCTTGCCCTGGTATTTGCATATCGGCGGAACCATCGATTGAGACGTTGACTTTAAAATGTCACTTAATGGGCTTGTTTTGGGTTTACATGATAATTTTAAGTGCCTACCTACATCTTACATTCCTTTAGTCTTCCTCTATGTGGATAAAAAGTCTGATTAAATTAACGCGCAATCTAGACATAAAAACTTGCGGGGCAGACTCGACTCAATAAGAAAATGAAACATAGGTATAGTTAAATGACTAAAGTGATTCAAAATGGTCAATATTTTTAAAGAGTAATCATCGTTATCCTCGAACTAAACAATCGTGGCCGATGCTGTCAAATTAATGAATGTACTCTACCGTCTGCCACTAGTCTTTGCATAAGGAAGTATCACAAAAAAATCTTCAGATTAAGTAGTATTTTTAATGTGACAGGTGGCAGACGAGCAGAAGGATCACCTGATGGTAAGCGATTGCCGCCGCCCATAGACACCTACAAGACCAGTAGAGTTCACTTTCTTTTCAAATGTTGAGTCCGGAAAATACGTTTTGTATTTTCATTTTCTTTTGAAGGTAGCCCTCCATCGCTAAGAAACGGAGGGCTAAATCTATATTTTTTCCTTGCCAATAAATTATGAAATACTGCTGGCCCAATCACCGGGTCGGCCGTCGGAAGCGAGGCGGGACGGGGGCAGACTTCCGAGATCCGGCGCGCTCTCGTAACTCATCATCAGGGCCCCGCGGGGCGCCCACACCCCCGCGAGATGTCCCGGGCCCGGTGATAAATACCCCGAACTAAAGGGGGAATGTCGTTAAAAATGTGTACACCAATGTTGCGTTGCTGAACAATCGGGAAGTGGCGTGAATTGCACAGTCAGGTTATGAACCACTTTGCCATTTTGGTGAGAATCGATTGCAGAATTTATTTATTTTATTTAATGCTATCTTCTATACTATTTATAAAGAGATAACTTCTATAGACAACGACAAGGCTTATAGGTAAACCGAAAACACTAAACGCTTGTGCGATGTAATTGGACACAGCGCCATCTATTGGTTCATTTCTGAATTACGGTCCCGAAGCGAAGTGAGGGCGGGCCACTAGTTTGAAATAAAGGGTCTTGTTTGACGAAGCCTGACGGATAACAAGGCGATAATAAGTACCTACCAATACTATATTTTCATTTTTAAGGTACCTACGCAAGAGGACATTGAAAAGTTAGTTTTTTTTATCAAGATGACCTCACACTGCCTGATGGTAAGAGGCCGTGAGATCCAAATATGAGGTTGACAGGCACAAAAGAACTAACTAATTACCTATTGAGTCTGTCATGTGGTGTTCGTGATTAGATGTTTTAATCTCAAACTTATGTGAAGTGGTTTTAATTCTCACGCCCAGTCCAAAAATCGATTTTATATTTTTAGAGAGTAGGATATTTAGAATTTTCTTTAGAGCAATATACTTAGTTACCACCTTATACTGACATACGAACTTATTCAAAGGGAATAAATATCATAGTGCTGTGTCAAGGAAATAATTGACACAGCCACAATGTTATTATTAAAAAGTTAATAGATGATTTTGGAGGGAGCTCCCGAACGCTGCGAATAATTAGATGCGGCGTGGTATCCCTGCGCACGTGCGCCACACCATGGCAGAATATGTAGTTTCTAGCAGTGTTGCCATTATAACACTGTTGCTGTTGCTGCTTGCCAAACCATCTTCACTTTAGCGCTGTTTTCATAAGAGTAGTTAACGCCATTAACGCTAGAAATTTACATTGAACGTTTAAAAATCTCTATGTTGCGAACGTGAGCTCTCTTTTTCTTACCACGAGGACCTATTAGACTCACCTTGCTTGAGGTGTGATTAAATACATAAAATTGTAGAATAAAGAAAAAAATACAGGCCCTATAAAGTAAATAATTACGTACTTACCTCCTTTGAAAGTTTTAATGGAAATATAACATTTTATTTTTTTTATTTGTTTCTTTAATAACATAGTTCCAGAAGGAATTCTGATGACATGATTCAGAGACATTTTTTGTTCTCTAGGCGTCATTAGTGCTCGTTGGCAGACTCCGTAGTCCGAGTGACTCTGGCTGATTGAATTCAACAGTTTAGTTTTAGTTTTCTTTATAAAGTGGGTAGTGATATCCACTTTTTAAAATAAATTACTTGCAGTTGACGACAACCTACCCTCAAGCCAGAGGAGAGTCAGCTATAGAGAAAAAAAAACGATAACACGTTGGCAACACGGTTACTGTACCCTGGCCTGTATGTGGCTGTATGGTTGGTAACGTCCTTGCGCGATGAATTTATGAACATCGTCCCGGCAGCCGCCGCGTATTGACGGCACGCGACAGGCGCCCGCCGCGGATAACATGCACTTAAAACACTTTGGATCTGTGCGGATGTTGGCGACGGCTATTGTTGGTAAGGCTCATTGGTTTTTGATTAATCCTCATTGTCTGTTATTGAAAAAGGAACGCACCTTCTTTAAATGTTGAAACAGTGCTACCAAATCTGATGTGGCGCGTGGTAAGAATCAGAACTAATGCTACAACTTGCTAAGAACGTTAGCAAGTTTCACATGGGCAACATTGTTGTCCACACTTTTTTTTTAATACAACACCCCCATCCCCTCTGTCAGTTATACTTTTAAGTAAAACAGCTGACGGCGCTGACGCACTGTACAAGATCAAATTAAGATCAACAGTTCTAAAAGAAAATAATTTACGCATTCTTACAAAACTGAGCTAGTGTCAGTCTTCTTTAGATATCCTCGTATAGGCAATCCATCTAATATTAATAGGTAAGTAATCCCATCCATCTTGATGACTAGAGTCTGTAAATAAATTGACCAAAATCAAATGTCAGCAACGCTGCCTCGTGCGTGTGTTTCAGATGTCCCTAGGTGACGGTGATCAGCCGCTAAGCAGTAATGTAAAAAATACGTCATAAAATATAAAATAGTACCTACTTACATAGTTTCCACTTTGTTTCTAATTTTCACATCGACACAGCATCGCAACTTACCTACAGTCATCGAAAATGAAGTCAACGCAGGTTTGACCTTATTTTTAAAGAAATAAGAGTTATTTAAGAAGACTTAGCGAATACACCAAGAGTGAATATGTTTATGATACATTTCACTTTTATTGCTCGGGAAAGTAAAAAGGGGCGGAAGCACCGGAACTGCGCCCGGAGACGCCGCCACCGCCCCGCACTTCACTTCCACAACTAACGTTTCCAAATTCAAAATGCAAAAGTATTGGTCCTAAAGGTTGGGACCAACATTCTTTAGTGTAGGTACTTTAGGTTTAAATGTTTTATAAGCTTATAAAAATTAACCCTTATACCTATGTAGTCCGCGGCATTAACTATAGCGGTGACCGTTAGGTACTTGTAAAATATAAGACTTTCTACTAAAATTGGTTTCTACGCACTCAAGGGTTCCCCTTTCATGTGCGTGTCCGACACGCTCTTGGCCGGTTTTTTTAATATAAAAGTGAAGATATTAAAGTCCCCAAATTGGTCAATTTGCAAAAATGAAGTGAAAGTGACTCGAAATTTAAATAATAAAATATCTTTCCAGCACACAAATTAGGTACTCAATTACTATATACTTACTTAATACGGAATTGTGCGTAATACAGCTATTTTATTAAAAAAAATAGTTTTTTTAATGCGAATGTCCAAAATTCATAGAACAAAAGGATGTTCAGAATGGTTGGTAGAAGAGAAGGTTAAAGATACGAGTATGTAAATGTGTATTGGTACACTCTGTATACAGATTGCAATAACAATAAACGTTTAAGATAGCTCAAACTTCCCACGAACTAAACGAGGACCAGCGACCTCTGTTAATGATAGCTCGTCTCAAATCTGTTTACTTATTCATGCCCTTCTAAACACGCATCATCTACGCATTTGATATCTGCAACCCTCTATTTAGAACAATGGTATTCCTCATTTGACAAAAGACCTTATTTCAAAGCGATAAAAATCACGTTCCCGTGGCCTTAGTAGTCAAGTCAAGTGTGAGTGAAACCTTATGTTTTGGAAAATGATTTAATGCTCTCGAACGCGTAAGGG
This sequence comes from Cnaphalocrocis medinalis, assembly GCA_014851415.1. NCBI lineage: Eukaryota > Metazoa > Arthropoda > Insecta > Lepidoptera > Crambidae > Cnaphalocrocis > Cnaphalocrocis medinalis. The sequence goes on from CM026276.1 coordinate 8,532,563, forward strand.
CCATTATAATTATTATTCTAAAAAGCAATAGGTTTTTATTTTGTGGTTTATTTATTTAAAAGTGTGAATTATGACTTAAAAAAGTAATTGAATTTATGTATGTACTTTTGATTTGTTTTTTTTTTGGCATTACACACACCACCGGATTTCGAAAATAAAAGCTAATTTCAATTATTTTGATTCTCACTTCTCAGTATCAAACATTCAAGTACTTATTACTTCTTTTAAAAGTAACACCCTGTATCGTGTGAACATGAATCTATGTTTATTTATGAAAATGTCGTTTATTTTCAATTCCTATCAATTATCTTAACATCACCATCATTAAAACATACGATAATTGTATTAATTTACGAGATAATTAAAAATTAAATAATGACGTATTTAAAAAAGTAGGTATTAATAAGATTTTAAAAATAACATAAAAGAAAAAGAGTGTAACAGAGTAAAAATCTACAAATAAAAAGATACGACGAGGATGGGATTCGAACCCACGCGTGCAGAGCACATTGGATTAGCAGTCCAACGCCTTAACCACTCGGCCACCTCGTCTTGCGGGGCGAGGTCGAAATTATCAAGTAGTTACCTTGAGAGCATCTGCCGCTCTCTTCTCACATTTTTTGCGTGTTGACGGCTGTCTACTATTCATTTCACATAATGACGTCATTCACGCTTATCGAGCATTGACCTACCGTTCCCGTTATGATGAAGCAAAACTGATAATTCGAACTTCCAATATTATGCAATATGGATCTTTGACATATTAAATTTAGATAGGTAAGTATTACAATGTTTTTATGCTAAATGATGACAATCAAGCAAGTGGGTCACCCGATGGTCAACAATCACTGGTATTGTGTTGCGGGCCTTTTAAGGAGTAGATACGCTCTTCTCTTGAAGATCCCTAAGGCGACGCCCGTGAGTTGTAATAAAATTCTTGTATCTAATAAATAAAATGTTCTATACTTAAATTCTTAATTTGGAACCAAGGCAATTAAAAAAAAAAGTAATTATTTTGCTACTTTTTTATTCATTTTAAGTATTTTGCACGCATGGACGTTATGTAGGTAATAATATACCTGCTTTTTTATCATGTAATTGAAAATTCATTCGTTTTTGATAATACATTACCTAATTAAGATCATAAAAATCTAATAACGTGTACCTAGGTACATACTTACCTACCCTACTAGAAATAGAAATACCTAAAGCTTAAAAATGTAATTGTTCCCGTGTTTGAACCCGAAGGCCTCGATGACTAATGATGGGGCGCACCGCCATAATCGTCTACAAGGCTCATTTATACTCCCCCCCCCCTTCCCCCCACATCCCTACCGATTCCACTAAATGTCGTCTCGATAATTAATAATATTATTCATCTTATTTCTCCCACCGCGCTCTGTTCCGTTTCTAGAGATACGGAGAATACCTATCTGCTTATTTGGATCTGGGGGGAATCTAATGCATATACCTAAAAAAAACAAAGCGTACCTACGTAAAAAGTACCTACATAAATACCAAGCTGTTTAGTTCTTCGTAAGTATATGGGTACATGGAGTCTTTGGTTTTAACCTCTTTTTTAATCTAAGGTTTTAACTATATTTTGATCGCTAACACACCTAATAATAATTGAGTACAGACGGCACATTAGGTCGAGTTGTGCATTACGATCTTGCAATAATAGGTATACATACTACTTTACTACTGTAAGATAAAGTAAGTAGTAGTAGATAATATCTAGGGTTATTCTGAAAATGTAAGTCGCTATTGTTCAGAACGCATTGCATTAGAAATTATTCCGTAGGAACACAAGCGAAAAAAATTCCATTTATTTATAGGTAAGGGTGAAGTTGCAAATGAATACGCTTTTTAAATGAAAATAGTCTATTTGGACTGGTGTTTCTTTGAGAAATTGTTTACATGGCATTGGAAATGATAACTGGCATAAGAAAACAATAACCTTGTCAGCAGGTTCACTTCACACCTACTGCACGATCCTACTACTATTAAAAAGGCGAAAGTTTGTATGGATGTATGGATGTTTGTTACTCTTTCACGTAAAAACTACTGAATGGATTTGAATGAAACTTTACCACAATATAGCTTACACATCAGAATAACACATAGGCTACAATTTATAAAAATATATTTTGTGGATTGTCCTAAATATGACGGTAAGTGTCAATAATTAACTCCACGCGTACGAAGTCGCGGGCGGCCGCTAGTATGTAATATTTCTTTATTTGCCTTAGCATTTTACTACTATGGGTAGGTAAGTAAAAACGTTTTTTACCACTTTTAACATAACTTACACTTTAGTGTACATTTAAGTAGTAATGTCTACACGGGGACAGTAAGTATGATGTGTTCTTTAAAAAGGAAATGGTTTTGTACAGTACATTAATGTTTGCTTTGGTTTTAGTGTGTATTTGGGTGAATTTCAACAAACTCCATTTTTGCCTAATTACGGTGGCGAATTTTTAAAACCACTTTACATACATTTTATGGGAGGCACATAATAGAATAAACATTGTAGTATTCAAAAATATAGGAGGCATAAAAATATTATAATTATTTTTAGAGATATTTCAATTTGAAATTTTTACAAGCCACCGTAATTGTATTTGAGCCACCGTAATTTAATCCCTACCACCGCGATTATTTTAAGCCAGCGAAATTATAATAAATAAACAATTTTATTGTTTATTGTCATTTATTGAATTAAATTATTAAAAACCTGAGTTTAATTAGATATAATATATGACATGTAGCTGTATTGCAATCACGTTAATATAAGTACACATTAGTTGATGTTAATTAATGTAACCTGTACGACTTTTTAATAAAGGTAATAGTCGTGTAGAATATGATCAGTTTTTAAGTTGTTGCATAGCAATAGTCGTAAGGGGGGGGGGGGGGGGAATCAGGGTATGGTCTTAGTGGGAATTACTGTTAGTAAGTGAGAACCGGCATTGCCAATAAAGTGCTAAGAAACCATCTGCAGTGCTAGTGGCGGAACACCAAGTTTAAGCAGAGCCCTAGCCAGTCCAAGTCACCTCACGTCACCGTCGTTCCTCCTGGAACCGTTCAACCACACGGCCGCCACCTTGAGGTGCAGCTGAGCTCAGGTCGAAAGGCGAGTCTTCTGCGCCTCCAAACCGAACCAAACTCACAAGAAAGGAAACCCGAAACAAAACCGAGCACGCTTGCAGGCTCCAAGGTGGCAGCCCTACTAGCTTGCTAGGGTATAGTGGATTAATCACTGGCTTACCTGAACCCAGCTGAAGAAACTGAAGAAGTACAAAACCGGACCGATAAAGCTACAACGACCTTTGGCATGAAAATACGGTCACGAATAGCATGTTGGAATGTGCGAACACTCGGCGAGGATAGCCGACTAGCCTAAGTGGAAGCAGAAATGCTTAGATACAAGCTGCAAATACTCGTCCACAGCAAGTGCGTAGGAATGGATTCGGAGAACTGGGAACGTCCAGGGGCCTTACTTTTTTTTAATCTGGGAAGGAGGATGAAGAAGGCGTAGGTACGTGAAAACGGCGTAGGATTCCTCCTTTCTCACGTTGCGACGAAGAGCCTACTGGACTGGAAACCCATCTCAGAGCGAATCATCACGGCCCGATTCAACAGCAAAGCTCGCAAGATAATCGACCTGGCCGACGCCTTTGGGCTAAAACTGCGAAATCGCTTTTCCGCCCTCGAAAATGTCTCTACACTTTCTGTCAACGCGGAGTGGAACCATATCAAAATGGCCCATACAGAGACTAACTCCGCCGTCCTTGGACACAAAACACATACACGCGAAGACTGTATGTCTCAGAAAACCTGGAACCTGATTGAGACAAGACGGGAACTCCATCTTCAACTCTCTCTCCATCCAAAACTCAACAACCTCCAATACCGACAGATTCGCAGAAAAATTTACCGCAGTACCCGTCGTGATCGCCGATTGTGGGCTGACAGTATTGCCGAACGAGCTTAACGCACTGACAATGCCAGTAATCTCAGGGAGATATATAAGGCAACATTGATGTTGTCTCCCCCTACAGGAGGAAAAGTATTGAAGGCCATCCAATACCCGAAAAACGGGAAAGCCCTAGGAGTGGACCTCATCACAGCGGAAATGCTAAAAGCTGATGTCTGGACCGCTGCGAACGTGCTGAATCCCCTCTTGAAGAACAGCTGGCTGGCCGAAGAGGTGCCCAAGGATTAGAGAAAAAAAAGGATTTCTCACCACCGTACCCAAGAAGGGACACCTTAGTGAATGTGGCAACAGGAGAGGCATCACCTTGCTCTCAATTCCTTTTGAAGAGCTCTCTTGGATCATCCTAGACAGACTATCGTATCGAGGGCCGTCGAAGCTCTTCTTCGCAAAGAGCAGGTTGGCTTTCGACCCAACCGATCGTGTACTGACCAGATCAACACCTTGCGAATAATCTTCAAACAGGCATCAGAAGGGAAATGTATGTGACCTTTGTGGATTTCGAAAAAGTCTTTGAAACGCTATCTAAAATGAAACGTTATCTGGTGGCTCGTGAAATCGGAGTTTCCGAGAAGATCACCAACATAATCAAGGCCATCTACTGGAACTATTCCTGTAGAGTCGAGTCGAGACGCATGAAGGCCTCGTCTCGGAGGACGTACCAGTTGATCCGGAGGTATGTCAGGGGTGTCTCCTCTCGCCTCTCCTCTTATTTGTCGCTCTGGATGGCATTATGCATTAAACCTAGAACAAACGCTGAGGCATAGAGTGGGGACTGTCCAACGTATTGGAAGATTTGGACTATGCCGATGACCTTTGCCTGTTGAGCCACACACGAGCTGACATGCAGGCCAAACTGGACGACCTTCGACGAGAAGCTCGGGAAATGGGTCTGAAGATAAACATCCCAGACCCAGGAAATGAGATGTGGAGTGACAAGTTCTTCGCCGTTGCTCATCGGCACAAAGGGTGTGGAAAGAGTCCAGAAATGTACTGTAATTAGTAGAAAATCAATTTCAGTGGCACTGTACAATTACGGTGGCGCTATATTTCGCCACCGGAGCCACCGGGATTGCACCACCGGACTTAGAAACAGTAACAAAATTGGTATTATAAAAAAATATATTATCCCACCACTAACTTACAGTCTATAAATATGACAGTTAACTTAATCTCAATAAGCTATAAAACTGGATTTCATGTAAAGGAGAAAAGACAGCTCAAAATACATGCCACCGGTATTGATGAAAAACGTTCTCCTGCGCCACCGCAACTAGTACTTACTTGTTTGGCGGGAAAACGATGACAGCGCGCCGCATGTCCTTTAATCCCGATCATGGGGACACACTGAGCGGTAGGAGGAAGCAGAGCTCGTGTCTCCCAAAGCACATCGTGACAAGTAAAGAAGGATTCAAAACGCGCCACCGTTATTGCTATTTTCCGCGGGACATTTTTGAGATCGATATAAATTCCAATTATTAATATTTAAATAATTCTGTTTGATTAATTTGAAGTCTCGTCTATTGTATTTTAAGTGTACATTATTTTAAAGTTACAATTATTCATCAAAAACTTACAATAACACTTTTATTGTAAACTAATGCAATTCGGACAGTCCACCGTAATTAGAATTTAGGTCTTCCAACATTTTTTAAACTAATAAATACATATCTAAAGGCTAAAACGCTGATGACATGTCATAAATAATAGTTCAAATATTTACCAAAAAATAAAAACTGTTACTAGTAGCTCTCGATACATCGATTTTCAGCTTCCGCCGCTAAAAAAAGTGCTTGGGAAATCACCCATTTACTTACCATACCTCGTACAATAAATGGGCTTCTCCGTGGTAATGCCCGAGAAATAAACTTCACCTACTAATGAATCTCAAATACAGGTTAAAATGAACTCATGAGAGCTTCACGGGTCTTAAAGTCACGTTTGTATTCAAAAACAAATTCAAAAGCAAATTACGTCTTCTAGCACATGACAACAATTATTATAATGCTCCCAAATGCCCTATAAAGAACGAGTTACATCTCAGCATCCAATAAACGTTGCTCCGAGGCGCCAGTCCCGAGTTATACCGTCTCCTGAATATGACAAATAACATTAAAAATGAAACTACACGAATACTAACATAAAATAAAAATGTCAAAAATTTAAATTAAGGATTAAAATATTTAAATTTAGTGCGGGTGAGTCCCGCGCGCGCGTCGCCGGCGCGCCCCACTCCGGCGCACGTCGCGGCTGCGGCTCCCCGGCATGGAGGAGGACTTCCAAAGAATTAAATTAGAATTTCCAACGATTTAAATTGCATTAAAAAAAGAATACCAAATGGTCACGATAGATGACACGTTATAAAAAGAAAAGTACTTACTGTAACCAGAGAACAGAACACAAAAAAAATTTGGTCAATCCCAAACATTTTATGTAGGTAGGATCAGAAAATAATTGGTGGATGGTTACTTACCTAAATTTGAGTAACTTATTTTATATCATTTTTATATTTATACTAAGCCTACAAGGTGATATAACTGATATTAGTGGACCAGATTGTTAAGATCATAGTTTTTGTAGCTAAGTTTTTTTTTTTTCAGAATACAGATAAGCTGCATGCTTGTATGCCTATTAAAAAAAACCCTTATTGGTACCTAATATTGTTAAAACGATACGGAAATAAAAAGGGCTTCTTAAATTTTAAATGATGTTAAGATTTTGTGTCCATCCAGATTAAGTGAACTAAAAATTAATGAGCTGACCAGAGCTTAAAGTAGAGTATGCCTATTTGCCTAGCCAGGAAATCCATATTAAGTAATTCATTCACTCATAATTTATCAGAAAATACAATTTCGCACCTACGACCATTTACTGTTTAGCGGAGCTCGCGATGTATTATCTATCTACTATTCAAAAAAAATCCTACCTGAAGCCATTGGGTACTAAGTTTATTTATCCTTTGAATTCTGACTTATATTTTACCAAAATACTGAACTAACTCGAAATGGAAGGACGCAGCCCTCTCCATACTTAGCGACGCTCCCGAATACTATAAATTAATGGAGTGTACTGTGCCAGAGAATTTTAAATATTTGAAAGCTCAGTTTAGAAAAAATCAAAATCTCCACCACAACATAATATATTACGTAAAATAAATAATACAATCATAAAGTAGTTATAAATGTAGTGTTTATAAAACGTAATCGGGGTTTTATGGTCCATATATTTGGGACGGACGCGCGTCACTCCCGAGGGAAACCTATTTGTATTAATTAGTTGAGTTGAGACGCGCCAGGCTGTAGCTCAAAAAACGCTGATTGACTCTGTTTATTTACAAAATTATAGCTCGTTTACTACGAAGCCACCGTCGAGTTCGGGTCAACTTCATCTATTTTAGTTTATCGGAGAAGGAACTTGTTGAAAATAATTTATATACTTTGTTTCATATTTGTTTTGATATGTCAGGGTATACGATTTTAGTCATCGGTTACCTACTAGAAATTGTCTTTGACGCGTGTTCAATTAACATGATATATTAGTTGATCTCTTAGCTTACTGGATCAACTTCAAGACCTTCATACTAAAACAAGGCCCTTTCTCAGATTTTAGAATACTTAGGGCCTGTTTCACCGGTTCCAGATAAAGCTTCAGATAGTTATCTGACAGATATCGTTATCTGCCAGATATAGGCTTCTGATAACTTTTTTCTGTTTCACCATCTAACCATCGGTTAAAATATCTGACAGATAAGTTTATCAGCCAGATAGTAGATGACCTTGGTCTGTGGTAGATGACGACATAGGACGTCACTGTTTTGCGTTCCGTTACTCACACGTTTATTATGGTTGTATAAAAACAATTTTGAAAATGTATTTATCAAAACGGTTTTTATTCCAAATTACTTAAATAAACTTTGTTTTATATTTTCAAGCATAACTTTGTCACCAAAGAATGAAAATAAAATATTGTTCTTAAAATTAAATACATTACTTCATATGCGTTACCGGAAACGAAACGTAGGCGTCGCGTCGTAATTTGACATTTGTTTATTTTGCGGCTTGTTCAGTGTGTTGATATTTTGTGGTGTTTGTAGAAGTTTAGATTACGAAAAGGTTTTTGTCTTATATTTTAGTTTATACAAAATGGAAAAACAGAAGCGTGAAAGGAAGTACTAATTCTCTGCAGAAGAAACTGACCTTCTGATATCGTTAATAGGGACGAAAAAAAATATTATTGAAAATAAAAAAAGTGACGCTTCCACTTGGCAAGACAAGGAGAAAGCGTGGAAGGATATTGAAAAGGCATTCAATAGCGCATCTGGTGCAGTGTTTCGCGACCACAAACACCTGAAACTCAAATACGAGGCAATAAAGAGGGACACTAGGAAGAAGAGTGCTATGGTTCGAGCTGAGCGCTACAAAACTGGTGGAGGAACCAGCACAGCTTCACCGCTTACGCCTGTGCAGGAGAAAGTGAAATCTATGATTCTTCTTTCTGTTGAAGGAAACCAAAGTCAGTTTGATTCGGATTTGACTTTACCAAGTAAGTACCACATTGATATGAATTGTTTTCCACAATGTCACATTTGAAGATTAATTACCAATTAATTTATTATTCAGGCACTTCAACTTCGAGCGTGATTGAAACTTGTGTGCCTGTTGAGGAACATGATGACCTGCCACCTGCTGATGTGACCTTAATTCATGGTTAGAGAATTTTGCAGTACACCAATATGCAAGTTTTATGTAGGTTACTGTTCTTTACTTATTTTCTTTTCATTTGCAGACTCGAGTAAAAATATATTATTTACACAAGAAGATGATAGCGAACCACAAAAAAGAGTATGTGTGGAGTCACAAGAGGAAACACTCCACACTATAAACAGTAAGTTAATATGAACCTTATAAAATAACATTTATGTGTACATATTCTCTAATTATTAATTATAATTAAGACTATCATTATTAATTATTATTTTCAATATAAACTAGAATTAGATTAGTAATAGATGTGGTGGCTCCTATAATTATCATATCAATATGAGCATTGTTTTTATGTAATACTAGAAAAATAATTATTTCAATGGCTCAGCTGCGGAGTGTCTCATAACAGAGATTTTTGTATTTTTAGATGAATCTGATAAACCAGAACAGCAATGGAAAGAATGGAATCCGACAGCCCTCAAAAGTAAAAAGCATCCAGTTTTGAGTAAGTGGTATTAAACTCTATTATTCTATTATTTCAATTTATAACAAATGCTCTTATTTACTACATGGTTAAAAAGATGTAGATTTTTCATTTTTAAAACAAATATTATGTTATTTTTATTTAAAAACATTAATAATTTTTGTGTTGTAGGTAAACCAAAGGAAAAAAGGCCGTTTGACAGATTAACTGAAGAAAAACTGGAAATTGCAAAAATTCAAAGAAAACTTGTTACCGAGGAACTGGAACAAAAATCAATTCAGAGAATGCTTTTAGAAAAAGAACTAGATCATAAAGAGAATATTTATGAGTTAGAAAAACAACATCTTCTTTTAAAAATTAAATTATTGCAAAAAGAATTAGGGGAACACACATGAAACAATGAGTAGTATTATTGTAGTGTAGTGTTTTCGTCATCTGTGCATTTGTTTAATAAAGGACATGTTTACCATATAAAATATATTTTTTACCCATTAAATAACATTCAATTTCTTGGGTTAATTACTCGATTCCTACGGGGTCGCGTAATACGCTCAAAAATTCATCAATTCGTCTTCTAAAAATCAAATAAATCCATGAAATTGTGGGAGAGCCACGCTTCGGCATGAATGGGCCGGCTCGACCCGTGTGATACCACAGCCTCACAGAAAGCCAGCGTGAAGCAGCCCCTGTGCTGTTTCGCCGAGTGAGTGAGGGTACCGGAGGCCTACCAGGGGGGAGGGGGGGGGGGGGATAGGGGATTAAAGCTTGGCAACGAACTGGTGTTGCAGGTGGCCAAAGGTGCGGCAATTCCTTACCATCAGGTGATCCGCCTGCTTGTCTGCTACCTATCACATACAAAAAAAAATATTATTGTGATACTTTGTGACTGCAATCAACGGAATGCACGTAATAATGTTAGAAAAACACAAAAATATTCTCGTCCCGCCACTTAAAACATTTTTATCTAACAGTTAAACTCTATATCAGCCACTTGAAGCGGCTGATAGTTTATCCGATACTTTATCTGCCAGTTAATGCTATCCGAAACCTGTGAAACCCAAATTTGTAGTTTATCTGGCAGATAAGTTACGGATAGGCTATCTGACACTTTATCAGCAAGCGGTGAAACAGGCCCTTAGTATCAAATCATTTAAATCAATTCTACTAAAATAAAACAGTAATTAAAAACTTAAAGCTACTGCTTTGGCGTGACAGACAGAATGACACAGTAACTCTTGCATTATTAATGATCATTATTAAAGATTAGTACTGGGAATTAAAGCAGTCGATTGAAGACCGGCATTTAGCGTATTATTGTTCTACATAATCAATTGAGGCTACTTTAACGAAACTGTAGGTTTTAATATAGTTCCTTTACCTTCCTGGCCTTATCCCATCATAGTAGCGATGACTTCATTTCTATGATGGAGGCCTTTGCCCTGCAGTGGGACAGTATAAGGGAACCTGTTGTACCTCGGTCACTTTTTCATTCAACGATTTTTTAAAAAAAAAACAGTTGTAATTATAGCAATTAAAACAACTTTAGCTGTTAGAAGAACTAATGTGGATCATAATATAAATTATATACAAGCATAGATCATCGTTTTGATAGGTTTTACATAATCTGAAAAAAAATTGGAATGTGGATCAAGGTACAACGGGGGTGATGTACCTAGATCATAGCTAGAACTCATCAAATAAAATCCATATTTCTCGACAAATAGCAAATATTTTTATTATTTTCAGATTCAACATGTCTTTAAAAAACTGTGAAGTACATAATGCCTCTTTAAAGTACATCTTGACAAGTTAAAATGTTTGGCAGCCCCTCTTAATGATAATTTTTTTTCTTTAACTAATTTAATAGCACTAGAAAGTGCTGTTTTTGGAACAGGGGTTCGTTTGATGTTGTTTTTGCTACGAGACATTTTACCTGTACAAAAAACAACAAAATTATAAATATGTGCGTTCCTAAACAGAATTAACATAGTACATTTGTACCTTGACCATATGATCAAGGTACAACTGTTTTCCTATGATCAAGGTACAACACCCCTACCCTTTCATGTTTATTCGCACATAAAAATTTGGGGTTATGACGAACTCAAATAAGCATACTACATTATAAACTTAGATAAAGTACTTGTTTCAATCAAATGGTTTTGAAAAAATATGTTGGAAATAACAGAAGTAATGAAAGAAATAAAAAATATTTAATATTTACTTTTATGCCGCGAAAACGTTAAAGTGATCTCCCATGCAAACTCGATACAATGGCCGCCTGCAACTAATTTCATGTTGATTAGTCTTGTGAAAGTTCACTATATCATAGACAAAGAGACATAAAAAGAGCGCAAACATTTCAAAAACGTAGGGGCTCTAGGTACAAAAGGGTGTCAAGGTACAACAGGTTCCCCTACATAATAGGCTCATACTTTTTCTTTATACCTATCTAAGTCCAAAATAAGTGTTCCACGTGACAAAGGTCGATACTGACTCACTATAAAGTCTCTCATTTCAAGTCTTGCTTACTGAAAACATATTAGGTACTCGTAGTTTACACAAGTGGCACACACACGTAACCAATTTCTCCTACACAGACAACACGGATTCCCAAACATCAGAGGCACACTCGAAGACGGACAGGACACAACATAGAAAAGAAAACAGTAATGACATAAATACAACTTACCTAAAAGTTCTGTTACGTTTTTTTAGCCTCTAGCTAGTTTTTATTCATGGGCTTATCTCTTATGTGAGATGAGAGAAGATACGAATTGGAGTCTTATACAGCTTTGCCTAATGTAAAATTTTAGTTGTATTAATTGCCCTAAATTGTCACCTGCTGTGAAACTATTAGCTATGTTGCACTTGAATGATTTTATAGCTCCCAGTAAGTATTGTATCGTACAGTAAGAACTTTGCGTTTTTCGCGGTATTTTCTTCCACGAACCTCAGTTTTGTGGAACGGTTTACGGATAAAACTTAGGGACCTTCAAGAAGAAAGAGCGTACTCTTTCTTAAAAGGCCGGCAATGCATCAGCGACCTCTCTGATCTCGCAGATATTCATGGGTGGTTGTGAATACTTACCAGCAGGTGACGCGCTTACTGGTCTGTCGCCTCTAGTAAAAAAAAAACATATTTTACACGATCCGTTGACCTAAGTATTAGCATGCCCTCACAGTACCTAGAATCAGTTATTACAATTTATCGAGCCATGCATGGCGTCCCATCTTAGGCGATACTTAACGTGTGCGTTAGCGCAAGTTATGTGCACTTTTTTATTCCTTTACCCTCATAGTCCAATAGTACGTAGTCAGATATTATGTATAATATTACACCTAGACACTGAACGAACCCTATTGTTCGGGACACGAAAAAGTATTTGTCCAGTGTGGGAATTAACGACCTTAGGCGTATGGGACAACTAGTACAATCGTGAATTATTGTCTATCGTAGATTCGATTTTTGCGCTCATTTCATTTGTATGTGTGCTCTTAAGATGCTTTACTGCACCTTCCAAGTTTATGTCCAGGGTCGGCAGCCGTCAGGGCGCGTGCCCGTTGCCAGGCAACGCGCCGCGGGTGGGCGTGGCAATCGATACCACCCCACTCACCTCCTGTCCTCACGTGGAGCCCTTTTGCTTTCAGTTCGGTGCAGCGAGGACGGCCGCCGTCGGAAGTCCGGAGGAGAGAGCGGCCTCACAGTACTAAAGCGGTCACCGACAATCGACTAAATCCCGTGTACGCTACCCTACTTAGTTGGTGCATTACATAAAATTGCGGAAACTTTTTGGTCTATAAGGTGGTGACTGCGGCACCCTCTATAGTTGGTATAATGTGTCAATAACGACATTCAATGAAATGCTGGCGCCACTTATGTCATAGAGAATGGTATGTAACCCCATCGGTAAACTCCGTTAGTTCTTCAGAAATCCGTTTTCAAGACGACTTCGTGCATTGCGACAAGGCACGAGCCGTCTACGCAAGCATGCCGTTTGCCTTTTTAGTAATGATGACCTTTCTCTACTCGTCTCTTAGTGTGTCGATCCATTGAAATATCACGCGCTACAGCGCAATGTACAGACTATGTAATAAATATTTCAAATTCTATAGCAGTCGACATTGCAAACGCGGCATGAAACGTGTTATTGGAACTTTGGCCATTACCATCCAAAGTAAGCAAGAATACTTTTTAGTGTAGGATCATACAATGAGGTATAAGTTAGACGCTAGTGCAAATTCAATTAATAATACCGCCTGACTACCAACATACCGGCCCAACATACTTACTTACCTCCTGGCCTCACGCAGAGTCCTTTTGCTTTCAGTTCAGTTTAGCGAACACAAAAGCCGTTGTCGAATTTCCAGGGTAAATATGGGTCAGTTAAGAATGTAGCTAAAGGCTAGTGTAAAGTCAATCGATGCCACTCACTTCCCGTATTAAAGTCCTTTTGCTTTCAGTTTGGTGCAAAGAAAAGTGCGGAGTTCACTTGGCGAATTGTAGTCGGACGTCCGGAGGGTAAGGAGGACTGAAACAGCAAGTCGGCGAAGAATTTTATCAAATACTAAGTAAACAATGTTGAAGGCCTGACGTGGAACTCTTTTGCCTTTGGTTTTGTGCTGTAATGACACGAGCCATAGAGGGCTGGAATAAGGGTTAAGGAGCCGGGTAAGGTATGAGGTCAGTTTAATATTTTTTGAGAGTTTATACAATCATGTATATTGTGTTATGTAATTGTCTATAAGTAATTTTGTTCTCTTAGTAAAAAAATATTATTTCAGATCCAGAGGTGCATGCTCGGATTCGAACCAATACCCGTATGGCGTTTAAGGAAAGCGCTTTCTTATCCATTGAGCTTCATCGCTCATTATTACTTATTTTATATTTTACTTAATTCGATAAAGCGCCTCTTATAGTCTTGAAAATTTGTTACTTTTTTTATGATTTAGGCGGCAGACGAACAGAGGGATCACCTGATGGTAAGCGATTACCGCCACCCATGGACGCCCGCAACACCAAAGGAGTGCGCTGCCGACTTAAGAAGGAATACGCTCGCTTTTTGAAGGTTTGCAAGTCGTATCGGTTCGGAAATACCGCTGGTGACAGTTCATTCCATAGTTTTGTAGTTCGAGGCAGAAAGAAAGAAAGAAAGAAAAAACTTATTACCTACTTAGTATTTGCACTATGTTAGGACAATAATTAAATAGTTGATTTGTTTCATACAATTGGGGCGCTACATTGCACGCAATCATCAAAGAAACTGGTCACTTTCAACTTTAAGGTAGATATAATAATATAAAGGCGATAATGAGGCTCCAAATACCTACATAGCCGCCATGTTCCACTATACGTCAATACTTATTGCAGACGATTCTAAAAATTATTGAATTGAATGTATGGCCGGTATTAAAACACTCAGCTTTCTCAGGACACTCAGCAGTATATTGGACTAAAGCAAAGCAGGTTACATTCAATATTATTCGAACTTTCTTAACGTCTCATAAGTTATGCTAGAAATATTTTCGTAGGAAAAGAAAATCTGATAACAATAGGCATTAGAAAAAATCGAATAAGTACTAGGGTTTCCCCAGAATCGATATTCTCAGACCGTCAAGTTCTTTAATGTTGCTGTCAAAAAGAAATTGATTTTCCCTTCTCATTTTTGCGGGGGTGTGTCCGAAACAGGTCGTGTCGACACACTGCCTACTATTAGTACACAAAGCCGCTGTCGGCGACACGGAGGGCGGGAGTTATGGGCTGTCAGGGCCATGTCTCACTATACCTGGCTCTAATTTAGATGTTTCTGTCGGTAATGAGCGCTTTCTACTCCACAAAGAACGAGGATGAGGGACGCGGAGACGCGTCTACGTTTTGTCTACTCAGCAAGGAGAACAATAGTTTGATAGAATATATTGCAAACTGTACACACCGTAACAAAGTGCAATTGTCTTTATACGTGAAGCTCCCTCGTGAGGCAATCAAATGTGGTATGATAATTCTAAAATGATAAACACGATCATCAAAGTAATACCTGCTTCTTAGGTACTACCACTTACCTACACTTTCCCTTCCAAGACTTGATTAATTTAGCAAGTAAATTGGGAAATTATAGCCATAACAGTAATTAAAAACTTAAACATGATGTGGAGCATCTAAGCATAAATCTCAGGGATTTTCTGAAATTAAATTGTGGTACTGGTAACCAAATAAATTTCACCAAACAAGTTGGTAAAAGTGTGGCTGAGGGTGCGAAACTCAATTTAGATGCGGCCTGTAATGAATTCAAGGAAGATTTAATAAAGCGCCAGAACCCTCGGCATACGGGCCCTATCAACTTTAGTTTTCGCGATGCTATGTTTCTTAGAGCTCTTTGTTACACGGAACATCAGTGCCTACTTTTTTTGTACATCAAAATTCTAAGAGGACGATATCGTCAAAGAAGTCTTACTCTTTGACTTATACCGAGGAGTCCTCTAGCTGAAATAGCAATGGACGAATGGAAAGTACTTACCAGGGCGACAGAAATGAACATAATTTAGCATAAGCAATAAAACCGCCGAATTTTATTCATCATCATCTTAGCACGTTGCCCAGGTTGTGTCCCAAGCTGCTGCCTAGGGCCACTTCTTTTTTTCTTTTCTTTGCTTTGGAGCCACTTCGCAAGGTCTTGGGCATCCATAGTGGGTGTGTCTATTAACACGCTGTTCGTCCCTACGGTCGTCAAGGCACACTTGTTTGAGTCTAACCATTCTGCCCGGACCTGGCAGTATTGTCATGGCCAGAAATTCGTTTTCCTAGTAGTTCCAGTCTGGTTTTCGTTGGATGTGACAATACCAGTCTTTACTCAGGTGACTCTCCTTTGTCTGCTATGAAAGCAGTCATTTCTCGGGCTGTCTTCAACTGTGTGATACTCGTAATTTTATCAATTACTTATTATCTCTGTAAGCAATGACGTGAAGAAGTATCTTATATCAACCCTGTAAAACATCTAAAATTTTACTATGAATATTAATTCCACCTATAAATTTTTTTAATAAATGTATGCACTCAACTATATTTAAATAAAAAAATATTTAAAACACAATCCTCACCTGCACCACATTTTCATATTTTACAACAAAAACGTGACCTATGTAAATGGGCATCAAACAAATGAATTTTCATTTCGTACCCGGCGTAGATATGAGCGCCGATGGCTAATTCCACGGCGGCGGCGTGGGGTAAAAAACAACCCGGCGGCGGCGGCGCGCCGGCGTAGATTAAATTTTTTTCAAGGGGTGAGGGAAGGGTGGAGGGAGTTGGGGGGGGGGGGGGGGTTCGCACTCACCCCACCCTACGCCGGATGAGAAGGATTCAAGAGCCACATTAACCCGCCATGCGACTGAGGATCTACCCGACATCAGCTTGGAGGAGATCGAGGCAGCTCTTGGGCAACTTAAAAATGGAAAAGCCCCGGGAGAAGACGGAGTCACAACCGAGCTTCTGAAAGCTGCCGGCAAGCCGGTGCTGAAGGAACTTCGGCGTATATTTAACTCAGTTCTTTTCTTCGGGTGAACTCCTAGGGCGTGGAAGCGGAGCTTGGTCGTGTTGTTCTTCAAGAAAGGCGACAAAACCTTACTGAAGAACTATCGACCAATTTCACTTCTAAGTCACGTCTGTACATTGTTCTCAAGAGTCATTTCGAATCGCCTTACACGAAGACTTGACGAAGCTCAACCTGCAGACCGGGTTTCGACGGAGTTATAGCACCATAGACCATATTCACACAGTGAGACAGGTTATACAGAAGACCAAGAGTATAACCAGCATCTGTGCATGTGCGTTTGGTGACTATGAAAAAGGCTTTTGACTCCGTCGAGACCTGGTCTGTTCTCGAGGCCTTGCAGAGGTGCCAAGTCGATTGGCGATATATCGAGGTGTTGAAGTGTCTGTATGACGCCGCTAATATGTCTGTAGAGTAATCCAGAACGGCCAAACCGAGCCTGTCCTGCTGCGACGTGGTGTGAGACAAGGAGATGTTATATCTCCGAAACTCTTCTCCGCTGCGCTTCAGGACATGTTCGAAACGCTAAACTGGAAAGAGCGCGGAATCAATATTAATGGCGAGTACATGTCACACCTACGATTCGCAGACGACATCGTCATCTTGGCGGAAACCTTACAGGACCTACAGGAGATGGTGAGCAGCCTGGCTGAATCTTCCAAACACATCGGTCTTCGGATGAACTTGGATAAAACCAAGGTCATGTTCAACGAGCTCGTTGATCCGGGACCGGTCGCTGTTAATGGAGTACCTCTCGAAGTTGTCCAGGAATATGTCTGTCTATGGAGGACAAACGCTCCAATTAGGCAGAAACAACTTCGAGAGAGAAGCCAATAGAAGAATTCAGCTAGGCTGGGTAGCATTTGGTAGGCTTCGTCAAGTCTTCTCGTCACCCATCCCTCAAAGTCTTAAGTCAAAAGTCTTCGACCAGTGCGTCCTTCCGGTCATGACTTACGGTGCCGAGACGTGGACACTCACGGCTGGGCTAATCTACCGGTTCAAAGTCGCTCAAAGAGCTATGGAAAGGGCTATGCTCGGAGTATCTTTGAAGGACCGCATCAGAAATGATGTAATCCGACAGAGAACCAGAGTCACCGACATAGCCCACCGAATTAGCAAACTGAAGTGGCAGTGGGCTGGTCACATTAGCCGCAGAACTGACAACCGTTGGAGCCATAAAGTCCTTGAGTGGTTGACCCGCGACTCGGCAAACGTAGTGTTGGACGCCCTGCTACAAGATGGGATGACGACATTCGAAGGCTGGCTGGTGTGGGCTGGATGAGAGTGGCCGAAAATCGGGAGCGGTGGCGTGCACTGGGGGAGACCTATGTCCAGCAGTGGACGAGCGTGGGTTGCTGATGATGATGAAAGAAAACAAAAGTACCATCATTTACACATGTAAACGCCTCAAACTTGCACATTCTTAATTGTTACCATTATAAATTTAAAAAAATCCGTTTCTAAAGACACAAACTCGAATATCAACAATTTCAGTATCAATTAATCAAAATTGCTTTCTCCTGAAGCTGTATATTATTATGTAACCTAAATCTTCGGCATGTTTCGTCGAGTGAGTGAGGGCACCGGAGACCCAAATGGGGGGAAAGGGGGTTAAAGGTTGGCAGCGCACTTGTGACTTTACTGGTTGTACATGTCGCGGCGGCGCGCCGAGCGGTTTGCTCGACGGCGGCGCGCCGACGCTAGTCCACGGCGACGGCGGCGCGCCGGCGCGGCGCTCATATCTAACCCGGCGCCTGATTAATGACTTCATATAAACAGGACTAAACGCGACGAAAATTAATAAGTACATTCTAGCACTTACTGCTTGTTCGCTTGTGACCACGGCTGTTGTAACGCAGTCGAAACGTCAAGCAGTAAGTGCTAGAATGTACTTATTAATTTTCGTCGCGTTTAGTCCTGTTTATATGAAGTATTTGTATAATGCAACGCGAAAGTTTAAAAACATGCCTGATTAATGAGCCTGGGTCCGGGAACGAAGGGATGGGTCAACTTGTACTCACTTGACTCGAGTTGAATTCCATATAAATGACACGTAGAAAAACTAAAATTGCAAAGGTGTCCATAGGCCGGTTGATAAGACGGGTGACAGGAGTGCTAGGGTTTTTCAGAAGTACCTAACGTAAGGTAATGTTTAATCGTAGGTGATGTTTAGTTATACAGAAAGGAAATACGCCACGTCTCCTAAGTGGGCACGATGCCGATTTGAGGGATATTTTATTGGAAAAGGTTTCTATTTGCAGTTTTGTAATTCAACATTTTTTTACCTTATTATGCTTACATGTATATTATTAACTTAAAAATTACTAGCTTAAAGACTAAATTTTTGGTCCCTCTGAGCTATCTCTAATTTTGTTACTTACTTTTCACATTTGCTATGTATTAGGTTGCCTGGAAAGACGAGAAAGCCATAATATTATCGACATTTTATTATATCTACATTTCAGGACCTAACTTGAGACATGTTCATTCCAAGTTGCTCATCACTAGAGGAACGCGTTTAACGCACGCTTTAACATGCCGAAGTCGGGATCTATGTGTTATTATTGTCTCCTTATCTCACATCTCTGAACAGTCTCTTGTCCCCATGCGGCAGTTAAAATATCACAAAGATATCTTATCATCTAGTTGACATGATTTGACAGATGACGTTTCCTGAATAGTTGCGGCCACTAGGGGCGCTGTCATCGCGCACACAACGAATAGTTTCACGGCTGAATATTCCCTTTCGCTGGAAACATTTTCGGTCGCACTCTACAACACTAATCCGCTTCCTCCGAGAACAAAGTCCGATCTCCATATACAACATATTGCAAATCGGACTTTATTTCCTTCCTTCCAATGTCCGATTATTTGACTGTCACGAGTTGTCACCTATACGTGTGTATGTGTGTCAGTGCGGTGGGAGACGGCGCTGTACCTGGCGTCGGGCACGGGCAGCGTGCTGTGGGCGAGCGTGGAGCGCGACACGCGCTTCCTGGCCGCGCACCGCGTCATGGACTACTCGCTGCTGCTGGGCTCGACGGCCGGGACCTGCACCTGGGGCTCATCGGTATGTGTCT